>OZ010798.1:317896959-318496959 GCA_963932465.1 Maratus speciosus | reverse complement strand
TGGCGGAAATCCCAAATATTGTTTAACTAAAATTACATAAAGAAAATGGAGTATTAGATTACAAAGTTAGTCTCGTGTGTAAATCCAATATGTTAAACTCAAAATGAGGAAAAAGACCCACTATACTTAATAATTCATTGATAATACAATGTCAGTAGCTCCGCCCACTGCTAAGCATATTGCATTACTACTTATATGTATATCTTCCTCCATCTTCCCGAAAATTTCAATTAATCATTATTGAATATTCTTATTCCAAAACTTTTTTTTAATTCTTCCGCTTTTAATAATAATTGCAGGACGTCAAAATTACTTCAGAGGTTCTGGTTGCAATGGTTTTTGCTAAAACATGTTGAAAAGCTTGCCATTCTTTTCGTTTTTGAGTAGTCGGAGCTTATATCAGTAACATATATTAATAGAAAATTTCAATGAGCATTTACTTTGAAGTGTTTACTTATTATTTGAGTGATTTTGTTCTTTTAATGTTAATTTTTGTTCTTTTTAATCAAATTTATTTTAATGCTGCATTGATTTTTCTTAATATTTTGCTAATACTATAAAAAGAAATATTAACTTTAAAATGCAAGGGAAAAAATGTGAGAGATGTCAATGTAATTTGCATGGATTTACAGTGAAACCTCTTTGTGCGATCAAGTCCCTGAACGACCATTTTTTCATGTTACGAAATTTATTCCCATAGGCTCAATATTAATTTTACCTCTATGCAGAGACCATCCCAGTTAAATTCCCTCCACGAACGACCCATTTCTTTAAAGAAAATGAAACAAATTCCGTTTTTTCCTGGTCGCTTGAAGGAGATTTTATTAGAATAATAACTCCGGAGAGCGCATTATTCATCAAACTGCTAAACTAAGTTTAGAATTTTTATTTATTCCGGTAACTTTTAAGTATTTAAACCCCTTTGTGCCATTTTAGGCAATGAATTTAACTCTGTTGACAAAGTAAGAATTACAGTTAATAAACACCCCTGCCCTATTCTGTTCTAAACTCTCAAATAAATAGATAAATTAATGAAATCGCCATAATTTGTTCCTGTCCAAAAAAACAAAAAACAAAATTGGATTTATTTACTGAACTTTGAAAAGACTTGAAAATAAAAGTTATTGAAGATAAAACCGTAAAATCAAAGCAAACGTCAATATATTCTTTTTTAAAACTCTGCACTAATTAACTTATGTAATTAACTTTTGTTTTGATACTTAAATTTTCATATTTTTACCTAATGTAAAAAGTAAATTTTAGTAACATTAATTCTTACCTTTTTTCAACAATTAAAATCTAGATTTAAACATGATCTCCATTAAGAGACCACCTCTCGGAGCGACTAATTTTTATTGGAACGGAACGTGGTCGCTTTACGGAGGTTTTATTGTATTGTATGGTTGTGACAAGATAACAAATAAAAACAAAGCAGGTTTGCGTTATCTAATTGAGTCGAGCGGATAGGGGGGCGTGTTTATGTGAAATGAGGGTACTCCGAAATGAAAAGCCTAAGAAAGGGGTACTTAAAAGGAACAGGGCTGGAAAGCGCTGATCTATGGGAAAGAATTGTTTGCCGCGCATTTTTACCCTTTATGTCCCAAATTATGAAATAATGAAAATTTCATCCTCTAAAGTATTTTTCCTGATTTTTTTAAAACTTCTTTAGAAGATTAACAAAATCAATTAATATACTTTTGAAGGATATTGCCAATTAAAATTAATCGACGAAATATTTATTTATAGGAATTTTGTGGAATATTTACTACTCCACTCAAATCTTTTTTAAAGTATTTTATAGATTTAAGAAAGGTGTAAGTATAATGCTCTTGCAATAAAAATATAGAAACATTCAAGGGCTGAAACTTTCTATCCTCAAACCTCAATCTTCCAACATCAAGACAGCTGAACAGATGAAAAGGAAAGAGAAATCATCCTTTTAAAAACATTTTAGTTTTGTGCAACACAGCTTTTGGAACAAGATAAAGTAATGCATCTGCTACTCATTTGTAAATTGTATTACTGCTAATCGATGTACTGAATTAATTTTTTAACACGTTATCTTTTAATGGTACTTTAAAGTACCTTCGAGGCATAAATGGTTAATGCTGTTATGATAATTCAAAACATAATGAAATTAAAAAGATGCACTACAACATGTTTTTTATGGATAATGAAATGTGTAACATTTATCGTTCCTTTACAAAGTCGCACAAAAGGATTCTGTTACACTATGATCGATAATTGCTGGAAGTAGTGAATTTTCCGCTATGGTATGCATTTTTAACCCGTAAGCCCACGTGTTCGGATAAATCTCAACCCAATCACATTTCTTCTTCTTCTTCTTCCTCAAAGAAAAAAAAAAGATAAATGTTTTTAGGACGCTTCTGACATGCCTTGTACCTTTCAAGGTCAAGCTCTAGAAGGAGTAGGTGAAGGAATGTCTTTTCTTTGTTTGCTAGAAGGGGAGAAATATACCTCCTGGGATTAAATAATCCCGCTCGTGTGCAAACGTTTCATTTCGATACGTTCATTTCTTATGGGATAATACACACTAAAATAATGTTAATGAAAGACTAACATAAAAGCTACTTGTATATATTGATGAAAGAGTATAAAATGTAATTAATATCAATTTTGTGAAATAATTCATCTTTTAATGTGTAAAACAAATCGTTTGCATATTTTCTAAATAAAAAACGTGATTTTTGCAGAAACTGCTGCAAAATCTGAAAATAAATAAGAAAAGCATGATTTTTTCCCTAAAAGAAGTAGTACTGATGGATTTTACAGTATAGAGCAGTAGATTTGTTTTTAAAACGCATTTAGAGAAATATATAATGGGAGGCAAAATAGGGGTGAGATTTATACCATGCGTATAGTAACTTAATGGAAAGGGGCGCGCGTGCTGACGGGTTAAGCTTATCTGGTTATAAATTTTATACATCGTATACAGGACTGCTCGAAAGAATACGCACACATTACCGGATAAGGACAGCAATTGTTAAAAATGGTCTTTTTTTTTTAGTTACGAATGTTTAAAATAATTTCTTTAGATATCTCACTTCATAGTACAAAAAAAAAAAAATCTATCTTAATAATAATTTGTTTATAATTCTTAATCCTTCTGTTAGTGATGAAAAGTGTTTCAGAATCTATGACTAATGCAGAACTTTTCGTTCGTGTTTATATTCTCATGGGGGCTGTACATATATAATGTTGTCAATTTTTTAATAATTTCGGACCACAAGTCCCCCCCCCCCCTCTTATGATGCCACACGTTATCATTCCTCGAAACCCCGCCCCCCTTGAAATGATACCGTTATCAGTGTCTAAAAATTATATATATATATATCTATACATATATTTCTCTTACGTAGCGCCAAAAAAAAAGGCTGTATTTGTAGCTTGCTATTTGGCAATAGCCACAGCGACGATTCTCAGTGGTTAAGTTACGGTCAAATGTCCGAACCAACTCAGCAAATGAAAATCCAGACAGAATCTCTCTTTTAACACAAACCGTTTGAGCGATGCATGGATGACAATTGCTACTGGTCCGTTTTACGGTGACGTGAGAAATTCAGCGAATCAGCTTTTTGATCCAAGATTGTATCTAGACACAGGCAAAAACGTTTTGGTTACAGTTCGTTATCGTGATGCGTACCATTTTTTATAGCTTCTTATTATACGTTTAAATGAATTTAAGCCGGGACTTTTAATACTATAGGCAAAATGAAAGGAGAAGGACCCCATCTGACACTAACATGCCATTTAAATTTAAACGGCGTCAATTTTCAGTTCGCTTAGCTTTCTCAATGATGATCAACAAGTCACAGGGCCAAACTGTTGATAAATGCATTTTTATTTGTATTTTCAACCAAATTTCCAATTACTTTTTTATGAATTATTTTTCATTTCAAAAATTTGTAAATTCCATATTGTTAAAATGTTTTATACCCATTAGCAGCACCACCTAAATGCATTTTTATTTACATTTTCGACAAAGTTTTGTATGACTTTTTATACATTAAAAATATTTATAAATTTCATATGTTGCTTGCTCGGATCGCATAGCGACCCAACTAAAAATATTTTTTATTGTGTTTTCACTGAGGTTTTCAATTAATTCTGTTTCTAAGCTTTTTTAATACATTTTTATTTACATTTTCAACAAAGTTTGGGGACGGGAGTTGGCCAGCGTCAGCGAGCAGGGGACTGAGCCCCCTAGTATATATATGTTATACGTTTGCAATGATACAGAGATATGTTATACATTTATTATTCGCATATTTAAGAAAAGACAATAAAATATCACTATTATATACGAAATAGCTTTACATCAAATAACAGTTTAAAGAAAAACTTTTTACGTTTAAAAATATTTAATTATAATTTTTTATTTCATAATACATGCGACAGTAATATTGTCTTCTTGCACTTGACCCCTGCGAGTGAGAAGGGATAAGCAGAACTCCTTTTCAACAAAGCAGGTGGACAATATTTTTCCTCATTTTCTTCCATAAAAGGTGATCGTAAACATAACATGTATCTTTTCGAATCTGGTTTTGTTCAACAACGCATTTTGCGCTCATATGGTAGAAGAACAGGATTGTCGAACGTTGCTATATTTCATATTTTGAAATGAAATGAATTTATAATCATTTTATAACTTTGTATTTTCATAAAAATAGATAAGACTAAGAAAAAGATAAGTGACTATTTTGACGTAAAGACAAAGTTAACATAAAAAAGAAAATTAGAGAATTTTGGATGGATCAAAAGTGATAACGATATCAACATAACCCACATAACCACCAAACCCTAAAGTTATCTTACGATTTCAAGTGCCCCCTCCCACCCCTAAAGTGACAACGTTATATATGTACATGTACAGCCCCTTTCGGTTTGTATAAAAGGTGAAACGTCATATTTGGAAAAAGCAATTTTAAACAATAAAAGCATCATATCTTTTGAAAAACTCTATTGAAATTTTATGAAATATTTGTAATTGAACATCTAGAATAGCGGTTCTCAACCTCGCTCACATACCAGCCTCTTAAGCGTTTTAAGTATGCGTACCCTTTCTTGAATAAACTAGGCTGTGATATAGATGTTAAATAAAAGCTTGTTTAATTGTGAATATTTTGACACCTCATTTTTACCCATACGGCAATTATATCGTGAGATATTGTAAATTTTGTTAATACATCCAGCGCAATTACCCGTACAACTTAAAACTTTAAATGGCTTTTTCTCCATGTTCATATTTTCGCCATTTTCCTTTTTTTTTTTAAATATTACAGCTTTTTTTGTATTTGAGATAGAGATTTAAACATTTTGTTTATATTCTTTATTATATAATTGATAAATGTACGTATGGAATTAGCCTTCAGTTTTCTTTTTGTTATTTTTTTTAAATAAAAGTATATGAAGATGTGTTAGATTTCCTCGTTTTTTACTATATATATATCAATAAAAAAATTATATTAAATGTAATACTAGATATCTGGCCGTGTTGGCCGTCTGTCCACGCTCTAATCTAACTTCCGTAAATATACTGAGATTTTCATGAAATTGATAAAGGTTATTTCGGGTCACCAAACCATGTTTGGTATTGTATATGAAGTACCTATGATTAATCATTCGTTTACAGGGGCACTCAAAAGTATTCCATTATATTATGGTATTTGGGGAAAAATCGTTGCAGAGTATTTTAATGACATTACGCTATTTCAAATTTATTGAAACTGATATAAATCACTGAATTTCACTACGATCACGTTAGAACGGGGCATTCAGAGCGTTTTTTTATTCATTTATAGGGACACACAAAAGAAATCGGTTACTGTACAGTACTGTTTTTGAGTAATAATTGCTGGATTGTACGGTTTAAAATTCGGTATGCGTTTTTAAATTTAATTAATTTTTTTTAAATCTTACTCGTTATATATAAATTATATACCTCAAATACAGAGCTGCACAAAAGTATTCACGTACCGTTCTCTTTATTAGAGGATATTGCTGAAGGTAAATTTTCAACTGAAATATGTGTATCCTTAAGTGAACTAAATTTTGGTATGCATGCAGTTAGTAGGTACAAATCTATATATCATATATGGGTCTGCTGAAAAAATTCAGATAATTTTCCGATTGTGGATGGGAACAGCTTAAATTGGGTTTTGAAATGTGTTATGCGTTTCCATAGGGTTCAATTAGACGTAATATTTTAATTTTTTAAACGGCGCAGTTGTGTTACACTATTCTGAATGTGTTAGAAATTGTTTCAGAATCTATGCTTGACGCGTGATTTTTCCTTTCGTGTTAAGAAATAGCTACGTTTGATTTTCGAGCGATTATTTTCCTTCGTTAAATCTCGTTTTTGATTAAAGATTGCAGTTAATTAAACATTAAATTAGCATTGATTTCGGTAATGAAATGAAAGGTTTTTCTCAAATAAATGTTGCCACAAAAATGAAATATCGCATTGTATCATGCTCAACAATGATACTAAAAAAATAAATAGCACAAAAAATATGAAGTGCGACGTCTCCGCACGGATTCATTTTACATTTATGATTGCAAAGTTTAAATTGAAATGTTTAAAAGAATAGATACCATCGATTAACCGAGGCAGTGATAGTTCACGTGTAAGCCTAAAAGTTATGCTTTGTTCTTTAATAAATTTTAGATACATTAATTAATACGTGGTGAACAGAGAGCGAAAAAAAAGGAAGTACAACTTATTTTCTATTAAATACGGCATTCTATCTTTTGTTTCAGTTTCTAAAAATATAAGCAAGAAAAACGCCAACTGAAATGTGTTTTAAAAGAAACTATTTTTATTTATTCCGATTACAAGGTTATGAAACGCCAATATCTGCATATTTAAGAACGATCTCCGAGTTCTATATGCACAATCTATGAATGTCAAAGGTGAAATATTGCATTCGATAAAATAATTCTGAAAGTTAAATTCATATGGCACAGAAAAATTGTTCAAATTCTTTTCAATTGAACGCGTATACCCTAATAAATTTTATTTGAATGTTTGTTTACCACATAGACTAAGGTTTAACAGTTTAAACAAGTCTTTGGTATTCGCTGCATTTTTATTTCATATATTTATGTGCTTATACTCCTTTTCAAGAAATAGCTACTCTTGATTTTCAAGCGATTATTTTCTTTATTCAAATTATAATCATTTAACTGCTGTCAACATTCCTTTTCTTGTGCATTTACAAAACACAGAACAATGAATGAGGTATCATTCCAAAGGGATTTGAACCGGCTTCTGACATATAGTACGTGCACGTTTCATTAAATCTCGTTTTTGATTAAAAATTGCAGTTAATTATACATTAAATCGTCATTTATTTCGCTAGTGAAATAAAAAGTTTTTTTTTTTTTTTTTTTTTTTTTTCAGATAAAGGTTGCCACAAAAGTAAAATACCGCATTATATCGTGCACAGCAATGATTATAAGAAAAAACATATATTAAAAGTTCAAAAAAGATAAAGTGTGACGTCTCTGCACGGATTCATTGTATGACTGCAAAATTTAAATCTAAATGTCTAGAAGAATAGATATCATCGATTGTCCGAAGCAGTGATATTTCACTTGTAAGCCTAAAAGCTATGCTTTATTATTAAATTACATATTGGTTATTGTGTATTGTGTATTAGTTATATTATATTTTCTCAGATTAACCCTTTATGTACTGAATTATGAATTCATGAAATTTTTATCTCCTAAAGCATTTTTAGTGAATTTTTGAAACTACATTAGAAGATTTACATAACCATTTAATAAATTTTAGAAGGATTTTAGTAGGATTGAAGGATTTGGAAGAATTAATTAAATTTGAGTTTGTGAGGATTTTGTGCAATATTTATAACCCCACTCAAATCTTTTATTTTAAATATTTTTCTTATTATTTTGTAGAATTAGGAAATGTACAAATATAATGTTCTTATAATAGAAATATTTCTGAATTGAAAGATCCAACGCCAAGAAAGCTGAAAAGCTGCAAAGGCAAAAGAAACCATCCTTTAAAAAATATTTTTGTCTTGTGTAACCAATACAATGTTTTTGGAACAAGAAAAGTAATGCATCTATAACTCATTCTAAACTGTATTACTACTAATCGATGTATTAAATGAATTTTATAACAAGTTATTTTAATGGTACTTTTAAGTATCGTCTAGATAAAGGTTTAAGAAATATTTATTTATTTATTTATTACAGTGCAGAGAAAAACAATAACCATCTTTTTACCATACATTAATATGGGGTGAAACAGAGAATGAAAAGAAAAAAAGGGAAAAAATCTTATTTCAGATTTGAAGCTCAACTGATTTTCTATTAAATACGACATTCTATCTTTTGTTTCAATTTCTAAAAATATCAACGAGAAAAACATTACTCGAAAGGTGCTTTAAAAGTAACTATTTTTAGCTAATCCTATTACAAGGCTCTATATGGTAATACCGATCTCCGAGTTCTATAGGCACATTCTGTTAATGTCAAACGTGAAATGTCGCATTCGATATAACAATTCTGATAGTTAAATTCATATAACACAGGAAAACTGTTCAAAGTCTTTTCAATTGAGCGCATAGACGCTAATGAATTTTATTTGCATATTTGTTTAATAGGTTTCTATTCGCTGTATTTTTAATTCATATACGCTGGTGTCCAAAATTAAGGACCAATCACAAAATGCTAATTTTCAAGTACGCGAATACTCAAAAGGAAATAATACATTTCGAATAATTACTATCTCTACAGCACAGCTAGTCCATATAGCATCTCATTTATGTGACACATGGTCACAAGTGTCACAGTCACTACGGTGAAGCAAAAAATAAGAAATTCCATACTTTTCATTATGAGTCTCAAATGATACCTATATGTGACTCCACTCAGACGTCACTGTGACTGCTGCTTTTTGACGAGTCACCAGGTGACTTTACAATGTAGTTACATTGTGACTCTCATGTAACTGTCACCTGCAGACTCAATTTCAAAGTCATCGTGAACGCTGCATTGGGATAACCAAATAATGTCACATTAAAGTCACATGATGACTTTCAGGTGACAGAGAGACTACTGTGATGTCAACATTGCGCTCTTTTGTGTAAAGTCACCATGTGACTATAATGTGATATTATTTGGTGACTTATCATAATGCAACATTCATGATGACTTTGAAATTGAGTCTAAAAACGACAGTCACATGAGAATCATAATGTACCTACATTGTAAATTCACCTGGTGACTCGTCACAAAGCAGCAGTCACATTGACGTCTCAGTGGAGTCACATATAGTGATCATTTGAGACTCATAATGAAACGTGTGGAATTTCCTATTTTTTTGTTTCACCGTAGTGACTGTGACACTTGTGACCATGTGTGACATGAATGAGATGCTATATGGACTAGCTGTGCTGTAGGGATAGTAATTATTTGAATTATATTATCTCCTTTTGAGTATTCGCTTACTTAAAATTTAGCATTTTGTAACTGGTCCTTAATTTTGGACATCAGTGTATATAAGTGATGATATTCCTTTTTAAGAAATTGCTAAGCTTGATTTTCGTGCGATTATTTTCCTTATCCAAATTATAATCATCTATATTATTTATGTTTTCAACACCCATTTTTCTATGCATTTACAAAACACAGAACAATGAATAAGGTATCATTTGAAATAGGTTTTGAACCGGCTTCTTGCACTCGTGTTTCGTTATAACTTGTTTCTGATTAAAAATTGCAGTTAATTAAGCAATAAATCAGCATTGATTTCGCTAATGAAATGAAAGATTTTTTCCAATAAATGTTGCCACAAAAGTAAAATAATGCATTATATTATGCACAGCATGAATTATAAAAAAAAAATAATAATAATAACTCGTACAAAAAAGATAAAGTGTGACGTCTCCGCACGGATCCATTTTATATTTATGATTGCAAAATTAAAATTCAAATGTTTAGAAGAAATCGATTTTCCGATGCAGTGGTATTTCACGTGTAAAGTAAAAGATATGTTTTGTTATGTTAGATTAAATTGTATCTTAAATACATTAATATGTGGTGAAACAGAGATTGGAAAACAAAAAAAAAAAAAAAAAAAAAAAAAAAAAAAAGGGGGGGGGGGAAGAAATCTTATCTTCGATTTGAAGCGGAACTGATTCCCTATCAAATACGACATTCTATCTTTTGTTTCAGTTTCTAATAATATCAAAGAAGGAAATATTTGCTGAAATGTGTTTTAAAAGTGACTATTTTTAGCTAATCCGATTACAAGGTTCTATATGTAGTACCAAACTCCGAGTTCCATATACACATTCTATCAATGCCAAACGTGAAGCGTTGCATTCGATAAAACAATTCTGAAAGTTAAATTCATATGACACATGAAAACTGGTCAAACCCTTTTCAATTGAACGCGTAGACACTAATAAATTTTATTTGAATGTTTGTTTAACAATTTTATTAACATTTTTCTATTCGCTGTATTTTTATTTTATAAATTTAAGGAGAGATTCAGCTTCTTTGCGTAAAAATTTCTTTTTCTTTTTTGCATTATTTGCATACCATAAATGATTAGATTGGTGCTATAAAACGGTTTCGCGATATTGTAATTCCTTACAATCTTTTTTACTCGTTACACAAAATGTCTCTCTTTGAACGTAATGTTATAGTGAAAGTTTAGACTTGCTTTTCTCGAAACCATTTTTTTCAAACTCGACCATTTTTATCATACGAATTTAATATTTCCAACTGAGCGAAAAAAGGCCCAGGCTGGGAATCGAACCCAGATCCTTGGCTTACAAGGCCAATGCTTTTCCGTTTAAGCTAACTGGGCCGACAACCAGCCAGCATATTTCGCTCAGAAAAACCTTATTGGTAATAACATCTGGTCTGTCATGTAGACAGCTCAACAGAATAAACCGCAGGTAAAGGAACTCCATATAAACGATGGATACGTAGATGAACTATTATTTTAACACAATCAAACTGATTGGTAAAGTTATCATACGAATTTAATATTTCCAACTGAGCGAAATAGTTCGACCATTTTTCTCAAGAATTATTCGACAGATTTCTTTCTTTCTTTCTTTCTTTTTTTTTTTTTTTTTTTTTTTTTTTGTAATAAAAGGTTGACCGTTTTTGTTGGACGTTATACTTCCGAAATTTTTTTTCATTGATTAGTGTTTTTTTTTTTTTTTCGAGCTCACAAAAAAGGTAAAGGAAAAATGTGAAAAAATTAGCTTCTTTGCTCAAAAGACGGTTATTTTATCAAAATCAACTTTTTAAACTAAATGTTTGGTATAAGCTGCAGAAAATAGCTAGTCAGGTTATTTAATAGCCACGCCTATACACATTGCATTAATGCCATTCGATAAAACAATTCTGAAACCTAAATGCACATGCGTGAGGAATATTCATTCAACCACTTTAAAAAAAAATTCATTTAGGCAAAGAATATCTTTTATTTGAATGTTTGTTTTAGAATTTAAATCTATTTTTTTGTTTAATTTAAAAAAAACTGCATAAATTTAAATACTCTATCTGTCTCTCTCTCGCTTTTTTCCACTTTTGATTTACGTGTAGTTTTTTTTTTTTTAATATTTGCATTGAAAATATTTTATCTTTTCAGTTAAAATAGTAATTCTATTCGATGTTCGTTCCTTAACTGAAGTAAAAATATCTAGCAAAAACCAAACCCAGATCGCATACCAGACGTTAATAGCCAAAGGAATCGCTAAAATTATTACTACTTACAGGAGCCTTTTTTCCCTAATAATAAAAGAACTATGAATTTTCCACGTTTTTTCAGTTCTTCATTCTTCTTCTTTTTTTTTACTTTGAATAACAGATGGTGCCACTGACTTTTTAAAAAGATTTATGGTGTTTCCGCCGGTTTTTTTCCCAGTTTGAATTTAATCTTTAAAGATGTAGCATATTGATTGTTTCCTGCCGATTTATATTTTAAAAAGTTTTATTCCTGATGATGGTTTTAAAGAGTAAACCGAAAAGTTGAGATTTATTTCAATCATGTGTTTATTTTATATCATCTTTTAATTTATGAATAAAGTGTATTTTGAATAGCAACATACTATTTTGTTTAGCCTTTTTTCCTCTAATTATTTCAGTGTTTAAGCAAGTTCGATTACATAGAATTAAAGTTGTGTTTTATTCTTATTATTCAGTGGCGCAGCGAGGAGAGGGGGATTTTCGAGGTTAACCCCCCTACCCCCCCCCCCCCCCCCAGAGACAAGACAAAAATACAGAAATTTCCATTTTTATGGATCAAACCATTTAAAACGAAACTAAAGTTTGAATTATATTTATTTTAATCAAAATTCGCCGCTTTATCGAATCAAATGCTGCTCAAAAGTTTGATTCGTTTAAACGGCGGTAATGTATTTTATTTTACAAATGGGGAACATGGTATGGGGAAACACATAGTAACAGGTATCGGCTTTTAATGAAAACTGATCACTCATTTCGAAAGAGGATAGCATTCATTCGCACTATAGGAAATCAGCCGTAGGCTAAAAGTAATGGTCATTTCCTGTCACTGTCAATGCCGCCTTGGGTTCTTCAATACTGCACCATTGGGAGTCTTAATTAATTGCATCTGTTTCTTGCTCCCTTTTTGGAAACGGGATTAGACCCTCGAATACCAGGAAAAACACAAAACGAATGCTTTGAAGAAAGACCCCACACACATTCTGTTATTAGTTGTTGTTGTGCTAAGGTATTAGTTTGATATTAAATCCTCTTCAGAAAAGAAAATTATGAAAAAGATGGTAAGAAAACATATTTTTTAAGTCTTTGACTTCCTCCAAGTTTTCATTAATTCAGGTATGTTCGGAAACTATAATATTCTTTTATATTTATGTTTCTAGAAAGATATAAACGTGCATGCTTTACAGTTCGGGTATATTGACTTTTTGTTAAGGCTGTTCTCAAATCCAAAGGGACGTTCAGACACATTTTTTTAATTAATTCTTATTCAGAAACGCATGGAATAGGCAGGTTTTGTCATTCAAAAACAATGTAACTGAAAGACTTTTTCCACTCTTCGACAAAAAGGAGGAAAAACCGGTCGTCACGCGATCAAAATCGTTTATAACTCAATAACTAATTCACTGGTGCAGTGAGGGGGGAGGGATTCAGAGTTGAAACCCCTCCCAGAGCTACAAAAATTACTATAATTGCAGCTTATATGAATCACTAGGTAAGCAAATTAACCGCATTTATAAATTTAAACTAAAATTAATATTAAAAATTTTTTTTGGCTCATTTGGAATCTGTGGCTTTGCTGAATCAAATTCTGTTCAACAAAGTGATCCAATTAAACGGCGAGTATTGTATTTAAAACTGCGAAAGCGTACATTACATCCATTGGTTAAGTGAGAACTACTCATTTGTTTAGAAAAAAGGTCATGGATCACAATTTCGAGATGTATTAGGCTAAGAGAATGATCATTTCCTGCCGTATAGACGCTTTGAGTTTAAGTATTGTACAGTGTACAGTTTTTTAATTGCATTTCTGTCTTTGCTTCCTTCGAAACGATAATGGACCATCGACTTCCAGACAAAAACAGAAAACATACGTTTTATAGGTCTCTTTCAGTTTCAAACTTCTTGTTAGAAGTCTAAATCTAAACTCAGGTCACACTAACTACAGGCCGAAATTTCCGCACCCGAGCACGCACCGTAGAAAAAAAGTTCGGCACGGTCCCGGTCCGGCCAGTTTTTCCATTTTTTTTTTCACAAAAAATTTATTGGCCCGGTATAAAATCTAAAAGTTCGGCCTGGGTCATACAAAAACTTAACAAGCCCTACCCTGCCCGACTGAATTTTTACAAAATAGACATTTTTACGCCATTGCGGTTAAAAATTGTCTTGTACGAGGAGTTCTGACAAAAAATACTCATTTTAGCTTTTTTCATGTTTGTATTCTCCATTTTAAAAAAAGGGTCTTGGGTTGCGATATTTATTCTGTTATCTTGAAATTCACAGCAAATTTTCTGAAAGGTTACAGCAGAGGGAGGGAAATTCCCTCCCGGTATTAACCATGCTTCTTTTTTCCGCGGCCCTTTCACGAAATTCGAGTTTTTTCCGCGTTCCTTTGACGAAATTTGCGTTTTTTCGCGATCCTTTGACGAAATTTCAGGGGTTTTTTTTGCGATCCTTTCATGAAATTTGCGCTTTTTCTGCGATCCATTGACGGAATTTGCTTTTTTTCGCGATCTTTTGACGAAATTTACAGACTTTTTCGCAATCCTTTGACGAAATTTGCGTTTTTTCTGCAGTCTTCAGGCTAGGGTGATTCTTTTCCAAATTTGCTGAAAATTTAAGGCATTCATTTCCGAAAATTGAAAAAAATCTGTCACCAATCCGAGAATTCAGACATAAAAAATATCGCGAATTTCGACAAATGGTCGCCGAAAAAAATTAATTTTGTCAATCGTTTGTTGAAAAATCGCCAATTTCGTCAAAGGATCGCGGGAAAAGCGCAAATTTCGTCAAAAAATCGAAGAAAAATCGCAAATTTCGTCAAAGAATTGAGGAAAAACGGCAAATTTCGTTAAAGAATCGCAGTAAAAACGCAAATTTCGTCCAAAAATTGCGAAAAAAATGCAAATTTCGTCAAAAGATCGCGAAAAAACCGCAAATTTCGACAAAAGATCATGAAAAAAATGCAAATTTCGACAAAAGATCGCGAAAAAATCGCTAATTTCGACAAAAGATCACGAAAAAAACAAATTTCGTCAAAAAATCGTTAAAAAAACACACAAATTTCGTCAAAAGATCGCGAAAAACATGCAAATTTTGTTAAAAGATTGCATAAAAAAACACAAATTTCTTCAAAAGATCGCGAATGAACTGCAAATTTCGTCAAGAGATACAAAAAACGCCGCAAAGTTCGTCAAAAGATCGCTAAAACGTGAATTTCGTCAAAAGGCGCGGAACTCCCCCCCCCCCCCTCGCCTCTCTGCTGTAACTTTTCAGAAAATTTGCTGTGAATTTCAGAATTTTTTTTTCACTCAGAATCACCCCTATTTTAGACGAAATTTGCGTTTTTTTTCGCGATCTTTAGACGAAATTTTAGCTTTTTCTCGATCTTTGAACGAAATTAGTGTTTTTTTTTTCGTGATCATTGCGAAATTTTTGTTTTTTTTCGCGATCCTTTGAAGAAATTCGCGTTTTCCCCAAGATCCTTTGGCGAGTTTTTTTGCGAACGATTGACGAAATTGATTTTTTTCCGGTAACCATTTGTCGAAATCCGCGATATTTTTATGTCCGAGTTTTCGGAATGATGAGCTATTTTTTTTTTTTAAATTATCGGAAAATTCAGAACAGAATCACCCCTGGCTATGTCATGAAAATTTCTAAGACGGGATCGCATAGGCGAACAGAAATGTTCGTTATAGAAAAGTTCTCTTCTTTGCAGGTACACCGTCTGTTTTAAGTGTATTATATTCTTTTCACACATATTACTAAATTCATTTTGCATGGATCAACACATTTTTTCCGTTTAAGACAGGATTTCATGACATGCAGGTTCTTTTTCAAACGTTATATTTATTTTTATTGCCTAGAAATTGTTATCGCCTATAAGATTTATTGCCTAGAAAATTACAATTCTTTAAACATAATAAATTGAAAATTTTAATTGTAGAACAATGGGAATTAAAAAAATTGTTTTGAAAAAATTGTTGGGTCGGGCGAAATTTTACTAATTTTTGCACGAATATATAATAACGTCAACTACATTCTAAAATTCAGCAGTGTTTGGACACGGATGATGATAAACTCTACCAATTCTCGTGATATTGTTATATCTGACACAAAGTCTATTGAAAATTTTGCTAAAATTTTTTCATTAATTTTCAAGTTAGGAACAAGAATTCGGGATTGACTTGGATTGAAACCCCGTGTGTATTTTTGACTGAACAATGGATTCCTGATTTTCCGTACAAAAATTGTTTGCTGTACTGTGCTCTTCCATCTCTTAAAGTTTTCCTCATCATTTTCTAAGCACTTTATATAAATCTAACATAGTAGTATAGTTATTTCATTGGTGCATTTTATGTTTTGTAACTATTATATTGTAAAATGCTGTTTAAATGAATCACAACCAACGTAACAAGTGATTCTACTAACTGAGAAAAAAATCATCATGATTTCATTCATTAACTAGACTGATTCAATTAACTGTTGATTCAAGTAACCGGTGATAACCATTATCAACATCTCACAACCCCCCCTAGAGCCGAATTCTGGCTGCGCCACTGCATCATTATAACTATTTGTTTATTGATGAAATTTTAATTTCATTATGGGATATTAGACGTAACATAAACAAAATTAATAATATTTACACACAATTGATGTTCACATATGTTACTATGTTATTATCGGAAGAAAAACTCTGTTCAGCCTCTTTTCATTTGATAGAATAGAAACGAATGAACTTTATTTAACAGTTTAAATCTACCAATTTCTATTCCCTGTAGTTTTATTTATAAAATAATGCACCACTTCAAATGCCTTTACTTCTTTTTTAGGAAATATTAACTATTGACTTTCATGCGATTATTTTTCTTAATATAAAAGCACTAGAGTGACGTGGTTGTAATATCTTTTTAAATATTTTATTTTACCTTTTAATTTAATTTTCGTAAATATTAAGACATTTTCAATTGATTGTTTCTTCCGATATTTATCTATCTATCTCACCACTTGCATAATGTTTAATTTTACTTAAAAGGAATATATCTTTTAAAATTCGAATCTTTATTGCACGCTAAACCTGAAAGAAGCTTCGAATCCAACTCAATGCCGAATTAAATAACGTATTGATTTCTACTTATTTTAACATGTTTTTGTATGCAACATTTTAAGAGTAAAATAAATTGTTTCCAGCTCTTACTAAACAGCAACTTTTGTTTCGTATGTATTTTTTTTTCTATTTTGTGTATTTGCTTTGGAAACATACCTGTCTTTCCATATAAATGGAAATTTACTGCTATCCTCGAATTTTAATTTCAAGTTTAAACTGAAAGAATTTAACGCCAAAAAGATGTAGGTTTTGAGTACACTGTAAAAAAAAAAGAAAACGACATTTTTACAGTACAAAGTACTGTTCATCTCGCGCACAAACTCAATCACAGTGAATGTGCTGTATATTTCTTTGGTTTCCTGACTAAATTAACATGGAAAATACAGTAGTTGCGTAAAATTAACAGCACAATGTGCTGGCAATTTGGACACCAGCAGTTTGTGCTGTACAAAAATGCGTCCAAATTGCCAGCATATTGTGCTGTTAATTTTACGCAACTACTGTATTTTCCATGTTAATATAATCAGGAAACCAAAGAAAGATACAGCACATTCACTGTGATCGAGTTTGTTCTGGCAAATCTACAGTGGTTTTTTTACATTGTATGTTTTAAGAACAGTGACGTAGTTGTAATATCTTCTTTTTCCTTTTAATATAATGTAAATATCCTATTAAGAAGGGTTTTTTACTTTTCCAGTCGATTGTTTCTTCCGTTATTTATCTATCTATATAACCAGATATTGTCTGGAAAAAGAAAATTATCTCTTATTAAACTTTCTTTCTTGCAATGGGCAAAAGATACCCTTTTCAGCTTTTCTATGTTGAGGCATACTTAAAAAAAATATTTGTCTTCATTTTTTATATATATTTTTTTCAAATAGCATGAATTTCAGTCACGAAATCAGACATAATTCTTAATATAAACGTTGCAAATGCTTATAAAAAAGTGTTTTTTTTTACTTATTATTCGTGCTTTCTTAAAAGTATCTCTCTCTTGCGAAGCCTCTTATATCTCATTTAAATTATATTTTCTGTTAAATGCGGCATTCTTTATTTTTTATTTTAACTTTCTAAGGCATCAACATGGAGAAAATAGCCCTAAATTATGTGTTTTAAAATCGATTTTTTTTTTTTTTTTAGTTAGTAAGATCATCGATTCACAGAATTCTATATGCAAGACCGTTTCCATAGTTCTATATGCACATTTCGTTAATGCCAAAGGTGAAGCGCAGCATTTGATAAAACAATTCTGACTGTTAAATTCATATTAGACTGGAAAACACTATTTTGTCTTCTTTCATTTGATATCGTAGACACGAATAAATTTTATTTAACAGTTTAAATCTAGCCTTTTCTATTCCCTGTATTTTTACTTTTAAAATATTGCATAGCTTTAAATGCTTTTTATTCCTTTTTTAGGCTATATTAACTATTTATTTTCATGCGATAACTTTTCTTAGTATTTAAAACATTTTTTAAAAAATTTAAAATGAATATTTCTTTTAAAGATCAAAGATTTATTGCAAGCTTAGCCCGAAAGATACTTCGGATCAAACTCAATCCAGATTTTCTTTTAAATTAACGTATAGATTTCTACTTATTTTTAACATGTTTTTGCAAGCAACATTTTAAGAGTAACATAAATTGCTTCCAGCTCTTACTAAACAGCAACTTTCGTTTCCTATGGATTTTTTTCTATTTTATGTATTTGCATTGGACACATAGCTTTGTTTCCATAAAAATGGAAATTCCGTGCAATCTTTGAATTTTAATTTCAAGTTTGGACTGAAAGAAGGTCAAACTTCAATGCAGATTTCTTACCTCTAAGTTTGGAGTTTGTCCATTCTTCTTTACAAACAAAATTTGGACGCCCATTAGATTTCACAAATCTGTCAACGAATAAATTTTATTAATTTCAATGTATCGTTGTATTTACTTCAATATGTTTGGGCTATTTTTGGATTTAGTTGAGTAAAGATGTTACGATGTAGTTTTTAAGTATGTTTTAAGAACAGTGACGTAAGTTATCTTTTTTTCCTTTCAATATAATTTTCATAAATATTAAAAGGAGTTCGTTGCATTTTTCAGTGGACTGTTTCTTCCTATGATTTCTATCTACCTATACACCCATATATTTACTGAAAACAAAAAGAAATTAATTCTTATTAAACTTTCTTTCTAATAATGGGGCAAAAGTTGTTTCCTTCAGTTACAATTTCTATTGTTATTTTTTAAGACATCATACTTAAAAATATATTTGTCTTACATAGATTTTTTTTCGAAACAGCATGAATTGCAGTCGTGAAATTAGCGTGATTTTTAAGATAAACATTGCAAATGCTTATAAAAAGTGGCTTTTTTTATTTATTATTTGTAATTTCTTAAAAATATACCTCTCGCTTGGTAAGAATCTTACATCTCATTTAAATTATATTTTCTATTAAATACGGTATTCTTTCTTTTTTACTTTCGAAACTATCAGCATGAAAAAATGACCCAATATTATGTACTTTAAAAGTGATTATTTTTAACTAGTCCTATCATCTGTTCACAGAAAATCTATGTGCAAGACCGACTACCGAGTTCTATGTGCACATTTCATTAAAGCCAAAGGTGAAGCATAGCATTTCATAGAACAATTTTGAAAGTTAAATGCATATGAGATAGGAAAACTCCGTTCAGCCTCCTTTCATTTGATAACGTAGACACGAATAAATTTTATTTAACTATTTATTAAAAACACTAGATTAATTTTAACACAATTATTCCAATTGGTAAATAAATCATATTACATGTAAATTTCCAACTGGGCGAAAAATGGCCGGACCAGGATTCGGACCAGGGATCTCCTGGCTGAAGCCGTCAGTGCTCTGCCATCTCAGCTATAACGGACGAATCTGGTGGAACTTTTTCACCGAGCTAACCTTAATGATTATAGCATTTGGTTTGAAACCTGGTTCAGCTCAACAGAATAAATCTCAGGTAATGAAACTCCAGAAATTGCTGGATACGAAATTACACTAGATTAATTTTCAGACCAGATGCTATAATAATTAAGGTTAGCTGGGTGAAAAAGTTCCACCAGATTCGTCCGGGATAGCTGAGATGGCAGAGCACTGGCGGCTTCAGCCAGGAGATCCTTGGTTTGAATCCTGGTCCGGGCATTTTTCGCCCAGTTGGAAATTTACATGTAATATGATTTATTTACCAATTGGAATAATCGTGTTAAAATTAATCTAGTGTAATTTCGTATCCAGCAATTTCTGGAGTTCCATTACCTGAGATTTATTCTGTTGGTCTCAATCAGGTTTTAGACCAGGTGCTATAATCATTCAGGTTATCTGGGTGAAAAAGTTCCACCAGATTTGTCCGGGATAGCTCAGATGGCAGAGCACTGGCGGCTTCAGCCAGGAGATCCCTGGTTCGAATCCTGGTCCGGACATTTTTCGCCCAGTTGGAAATTTACATGTAATATTTATTAAAAAGTGTAAATCTAGACTTTTCTGTTCCCTGTATTTTTATTTTTTAAAAACTGCATTGCTTTAAACGCTCTCTGCTTCTTTTTTAGGCAATATGAACCGTTGATTTCCATGCGATAATTTTTCTTAGTGTTTATTTTATTTAAAATGAATATTTCTTTTAAAGTTCAAATCTTTATTTCATGTTAAGCTTGAAAGAGGCTTCGTATCAATCTCAATCGAGATTTTCTTATGAAATAATGTATTGATTTCTACTTATTTTAACATGTTTTTGCATGCAAATTTTTTAAAGTAAAATAAATCGTTTCCAGCTCTTACTAAATAGCAACATTCTTTTCATACAGATTTTTTTTTTTTTTTTTTTTTTTACATTTTGTGCATTTGCATTGAAAACAGACCTTTATTTCCATATAAATGGAAATTTCAAGCAATCCTCGAAATTAAAAAAATTCAAGCTTAGACTGAAAGATGTTAAAGCCAAACTTAAATCCAGATTTCCTATGTTTCAGTTTGGAGTTTGTCCATCATTCTTTATACAAACAAAGTTTGAACGCCCTTTAGATTTCAAAAATCTATCAACAAATAAAATTTATTAATTTCAATGTATCGTTGCGTGTACTTCAATATGTTTGGACTTAGTTCAGTAAAGATGTTGGGATGTAGTTTTTGAATATGTTTTAAAAACACTGACGTAAGTTATGATATCTTTGTAAATATCTTCCTTTTTCCTTTCAATATAATTTTCATAAATATTAAGACGAGTTCGTTAGATTTTCAGTCGATTGTTCCTCCCAATTTCTATCTACCTATATATCTATACATTGTCTGAAAAAAGGAAATTAACTTTTACTAAACTTTCTTTCAATGGGGCAAAAATTGTTCTCTTCAGTTACAGTTTCTATTGTTTCATTTTAAGACACCATATTTAAAAAATATTTATCTTCTATAGATTTTTTTTAACTGCATAAATTGCAGTCATGAAATTAGGCGTGATTTTTAAGATAAATATTGCAAATAATTATATATATATATTTTTTACTATTACATTTTTTGTGCGCAAAATCCATTTTGAAAGCTTTTTTTTTTTTTTTTTTCTTACTACCATATTCCTTGTGTGCAAGCGGTCCTTTCCGAACTACGAGTACACATAAATATTTTCGATCCCTTTCTTAGAGTTCCTTTGAATTTAACTTGAGCTCCCGTAAGCTGCTGAGTGGAACGAAGAAAACGAAGGAATTAGCTATTATGAAGCTTTGGAATGTTTTGCAAAAGGTTTGGCCTGGCTGGAGCAGCAGAAAAACTGTGATACTGGTGAACTAAGAATATTAAAAAACTCTGTGATACAGCTTCAAAGAAAAGGCTATCGAAACTGCGATAAACTAAACATTTTTTCAAACACTTGTGATACACGTAAAAGGTACTTAATTTCGAAATTAAAATTCAGTTAATTTCTTCTTATTTCTATTTTGTTATTGCTTTATTTTTATTAAGCACTTGTTACCATAATACAAAATATTGCATATATTTCTCCTTAATCTTAAAATTGAAGCATTCTCGATTATCCGAAAATTTCGATTTTCCGAAAGAGGGTCGGCCCAATTACTTCGGATAATCGAGGTTCTACTGTATTTGTAATTTTTTAAAAATATACCCCTCTCTTGCTAAACCTCTTATATCTCATTTAAATTAAATTTTCTATTAAATACGGTATTACAGTCGAACCATCGATTTAACGAATCGTTCGGGACTAGTAACTTTGTTCGTTAAATCGAGATTATTTCTTAAATCGGGATAACCAAAGAATTTTTTTTTTATACAATAGCACAAGTTTAAAAATGGCTGTAAATAAAAAGAATATTCCTCATTTAACTTAATAACGATTTTAAACATATGTTGCTTTACGAAAATACATTGTATAAAAATTCCTCTTTTTTATGCACCGCTATAAATCACAATCATTTTAATTAAGAAAGAATCTCATTTATTCAAATTTTGTTGATAAATTATAAGCTATCTTTTATAGATGATTGTTTGCTTTGTTTGGATTTTGTATTCCAAACATCTTTATCGATTTTTTTCCTGAAGCTGTGAAAAGAGTGTCAACAACATCATATTAGCCATCAAATTCCGTTTCAAAGTATCCAAACTGCTAACTGCTTCTTTGAATGTTGCATGCTTCATCCCTATTTCATCTTCTTCATCCGATCGACTACTACTGCTATTAATAACCTCGCTATAATGCACATTTTCACATGTAGATATTTCTGTGTCATATGATACATATTCAGAAAATCGACAATCAGGTACACTGAAAATATTTTATAGATATTAGAAAATTTCTTCAATTTTTCACTTTTTTTACATAGAAAGTTATTTGTTAAATCTGGATCCATTTTCGGCGGGACCATAAAAAAATTCGCTAAATCGAATAATTCGTTAAATCGCGATTCGTTGAATCAGGGCTCGACTGTATTTCTTTTTTACTTTCTAAACTATCAGCATGGAAAAATAACCCAAATAATGTGTTTTAGAAGTAGCTAGTTTCAGCTAGTCCGATCATCCGATCACAGGTATGCAAGACCGATCCCCGAGTTCTATATGCACATTTCACTAATGCCAAAGGTGAAGCGTCGCAATTGATAAAACAGTTAGTTAAATGCATATGATGAGACAGGAAAACTCTATTCAACCTCCTTCCATTTGATAACGTAGACATGAATAAATTTTATTTAAGGCTGTTCTCAACTGCTCTGCTCAACAGGCGCAAAACGTTTTGACACATTTACAAGTTCAATTTCAAACGGAAAGATATAAAATTGGAAAGTCTGGCCATAGGAGCGATTTGGAATCGAACTGTGTTTTTCATTTTTGAATCAATCAATTACCTATTGAGTTATAAGCTATTTTGATCACGTGACACGGCATTTTTCTCCTCTTATTGACTGGATTTTCTTCTTTCGTTCAGGAGTTCAATTCAAAATGCCAACTTTGACAATATTTTCTGAAAGATCTATTGCATTTACAAGAAAACGAAAAAAAAAAAAAAACAGTTCGATGACATATAGTTTCTGAATAACAAGGCCTTCTAGTTGCATGCGTTTCTGAACAAAAATGAATTAAAACTTATGTCACAAAGTTGACCTTTTGGATTTGAGAACAGCCTTACGGTTGTTCTCAAATCCAAAAGGGTAACTTTTAATTAAACTCTTTAGTCGAGAGCGTTACGAAAAATTCTAGAATACTGTTTCAGAAAAATTATAATGAGATTTACATACTTGATGTCAAAATATTTTTAAAAAGTTATTCATATAATTATTCTGGGGTTAAATGTATTTAAAATTTCATTAGGAACGTTTTAAAAACTCAATAAGAATATTCCGATATTTTCAATAAGAATATTCTGATATTTTCAATAAGAATATTCTGATTCAAATCTGATTTTTTAAATTTTGCTTGTAATCCATTTATTTTTAGTTTACAAAAAACTTAAAAAAAAAAAAAAAAATACAAAAGAAACTAATAGCGAATGAGTGAGCAACAAATCTCGAATTGCCCCCCAGTGGGGCGTACGCCCCACGTTGGGAACCTCTGATCTATACATATATAAATATATATTGTCTAAAAACATAAAATTACCTCTTATTAAAATTTACTTCTACCAATGTAGCAAAAACTGTTCCCTTCAGTTACAAATTCTATTGTTCTATTTTAAGACATTATATTCTAAAAATATTTGTCTTCTATGGATTTTTTTCTTGAGTTATGCTCCCGTTTAAGTTCATTTTAATTCTCTTCTGGAATTAAAATAAAGATGTTATTTTCAAAATCCCGGCTAAATTATTTACGCGAAATTCCTTCTTTTGTTAGTCGGGTTGTGTTTACCTTTTTAACAAAAAACTATGTTTACCTTTTATCGTCAACAGAGATGACGTCAATAACTTTCTCGCCTTTGATATTAATCTGTGATGTGCATAATTTCCCGGGGCAGTTATGGCTAGAACGAAGCTCAATTTCTTTATATCGCGCAGCTACTTGTTCATCAATAAATTTTGCTGAAATTTTAGGATAAAGAAGGAATTGTAGGAGATTTAGCTGCCGGTTATATGCATATCTCTCCTTAGTTATATACAGAATTTCCAATGCTCAGATACAAGGAATGGGGAAAATGGTGCTTTAGATCAAAGGTCAACAACCTCTATACAATGTAAAGCAAGAATGAAAAATTATGTGTCAAACATAGATTATGTAACACTTTCCAACACTTACAGAAAACTTTAACTAACTTCAATATTTAATAAGAAAAAAGATGATTTCAAAGTAAACTATTTGGAAAAACCATAACGCATTTTAAAACCCTATTTCAGAAATTCCCATCAAAAGACGGCAAAATATCTGAATTCTTTTGTGAAGCCCTGTATATGATCTACAGGTTTGTATGCTAAATTTTAGTTCACTTAAGAACGCACAGCACAGTTGATAATTACTCTTCAGTAATTTCTGCCAATAACGGGAAATGTATTCGAGATATTTTGTTCTACCCTGTATATGATCTACTATAGAATGCATGCATACTATGTAATAGGCAAAAAATTAGTTACAATTTAAAAAAGCAACACTGAAAACGCACATCCGTAATTATTCTTAACAGACAATACTCGAACCAAATTATTTTGTGTCTCTCTGTAAATGAACGATACATACTATGCACATCATATTCTTTAGTAATCCTCTTGTTGTGCATGTCACTAATCAATTTTAATGTGTTTTAAATAGTGTAACAACATTAAAATATACTGCAAAAAACTTTTCCGCATAGATCGTAATGCGATGGCTTTTGGGTGTGCCTATATTGCGCGTTAAGAAATTATAAGGCCACTAACGAATTGGTGTAACTTCTGAAAAAGACACAATATACAAATACTTAGCGTGTGTATTTAAAATTGGTCGTAGAACGTTTTCTGTTACAATTGCTACATTAAAATTTAAGTTACATTTTATTAAAATCGTCTAATTTTTTTTAACGTAAATAAGGTGACTGTTAAGAAATTATCAGACACTTGAGGAAATTAGCATATTATACGTCACATCAGAATCATTATAAAACGTACGCGTTTGTATATCGTAAAGCAAAATGGACAATGTGTTTTAAATAGTGTAACAACATTAAAATATACTGCAAAAAACTTTTCCGCATAGATTGTAATGTGATGGCTTTTGGGTGTGCCTATAATGCGCGTTAAGAAATTATAAGACAACTAACGAATTTGTGTAACTTCTGAAAAAGACACAATATACAAATATTTAGCGTGTGTATGCAGGTTTAGATAGCGTTATTTACGATACATTTGAAGATGCCGCAAGGTAAAGAGTTGTCTGCGACCAAAGTAAGAAAAAATTGGTTTTATAAGGGTGCTGGTAAATCTGAACGAGAAATAGCTCGGTTAATGAAGCGTTCTAAAATTGCTATTCGTAATGAAATAATTAGAAAAAAGGATTCAAATAAAATTAAACGATCTGGAAGAAAAAGGATTTTGACAGCACGGGATGATCGAAAAATATTTCGATTATCAACTCAAAAAGGTCTTTCAACTCGAGAAATTTCGAACTGTTTCAGCAAAAGATCCTCACACGCAACAGTTTGGAAGAGTCTAAAATCAAATAGTAATGCAAATTGCATGAAACTGTTGAAAAAACCGAGGTTAATGAAAGATCATAAAGACAGTCTGAAATGGGCTAAAAATGTCATGTCATGGGACAAGAAGTGGAAACAAATGATATTTTCAGATGAAAGAAACATTAAACTTGACAATCCGGATGGTTATAAACACTATTGGCATGATTTGAGGAAGGAACAGAAACAATGCTTCGGTCGACAAATGGAAGGAGAATCAGTAATGGTTTGAGGAGCTTTTAGTCATGATGGATTATGCGATTTAACCAGAATTTTAGGACGTATGAACTCTGCGCAATATCAGGCTATGTTATAGGATCATTTGATACCGTTTGGACTTTTTTAGGTGGTGCTAACTAGATGTTTCAGCAGGACAGTGCTTCTTGCCATGTGTCTAAATCCACCCAACAATGGTTTAAAAAAATAAAAATTCATGTTTTGTCATGGCCAAGTCGAAGTACTTGAACCCTATGGAAAATCTTTGGGGCGTATTAAGTCGCAAGGTTTATACTAATAATAAACAATTTTTATCTGCCAACGAACTAGAAGTAGCCATTGTAAAAGAATGGCACAATATTTCTGAATCTGTACTTAATCACCTGGTCCCTTCTATGAAAAATAGAGTGTTTGAGGTTATAAGGAAAAATGGGGGACCAATATCGTATTAATTAACATATTATTATTATTATTTTAGACAAGTGGTCTTATAATTTGTTAACAGTGTATTTTTCAATCATTGCTTATATTTTTGTTAACATACTTATATATTGCATTATTCAAAATCATTGCAAACTAATTTTAATAAATATGTTGTATTTTGATATCTCATGTGTTTAAACTATAATTAGAATCTTTATTTACTTCCTAATTTTCAAAATCAAAGTGGTCTTATAATTTCTTAATGCACTGTAAATGAACTATAAATGCTACACACTTCATTTTGAATACCGGAAATTACATAGTAAAACTCAATAACATATATCAATTGCATAGCAATCCGTGTATATTTAGGAGAGTTATATCACGGACAGAATGACAAACTGAATTCACAAACACTTTTCAACTATGTTGGAAAGTGTTAAAAAGACAGGCGTTTCTAAACCTAGGAAAATATATTATAAATACGAACGAAAATTTGCATGTATATTACAATTACTCTTTCGAGTTACACACGATTCCGAAGAGTGTTCTTTTTCTTTATAAACTTCATGAACCAATGTATTTTCAATATTTAAAGAAGGATTTATAGAAAGTTTTTTTGCTGACACAGATTTTCGGAAACGTTTTTGAGTAGTTTTTTTATGATGTATTAATGAGTTTTCTAAACCGGATGTCCATAGTAAAACTCAATAACATATAGAAATTGCATAGCAATCCGAGTATATTTAGGCGAGTTAAATCACGAACAGGCAGAGAGACAGATAAACTGAATTCACAAACAGTTTTCAACTATGTTGGAAAGTGTTATAAAGACAGACGTTTCTAAACCTAGGAAAATATATTATAAATACGAACGAAAATTTGCATGTATATTACAATTACTCTTTCGAGTTACACACGATTCCGAAGAGTGTTCTTTTTTTATATAAACTTCATGAACCAATGTATTTTCAATATTTAAAGAAGGATTTATAGAAAGTTTTTTTGCTGACACAGATTTTCGGACACGTTTTTGAGTAGTTCTTTTATGATGTATTAATGAGTTTTCTAAAACCGGATGTCCATAGTAAAACTCAATAACATATAGAAATTGCATAGCAATCCGAGTATATTTAGGCGAGTTAAATCACGGACAGACAGAGAGACAGATAAACTGAATTCACAAACACTTTTCAACTATGTTGGAAAGTGTTAAAAAGACAGACGTTTCTAAACATAGGAAAATACATTATAAATACGAACGGAATTTTGCATGTATATTACAATTACTCTTTCGAGTTATACACGATTCCGAAGAGTGTTCTTTTTTTATATAAACTTCATGAACCAATGTATTTTCAATATTTAAAGAAGGATTTATAGAAAGGTTTTTTGCTGGCACAGATTTTCGGAAACGTTTTTGAGTAGTTTTTTTATGATGTATTAATGAGTTTTCTAAAACCGGATGTCCATAGTAAAACTCAATAACATATAGAAATTGCATAGCAATCCGAGTATATTTAGGCGAGTTAAATCACGGACAGACAGAGAGACAGATAAACTGAATTCACAAACACTTTTCAACTATGTTGGAAAGTGTTAAAAAGACAGATGTTTCTAAACCTAGGAAAATATATTATAAATACGAACGAAAATTTGCATGTATATTACAATTACTCTTTCGAGTTACACACGATTCCGAAGAGTGTTCTTTTTCTTTATAAACTTCATGAACCAATGTATTTTCAATATTTAAAGAAGGATTTATAGAAAGTTTTTTTGCTGACACAGATTTTCGGAAACGTTTTTGAGTAGTTTTTTTTATGATGTATTAATGAGTTTTCTAAAACCGGATGTCCATAGTAAAACTCAATAACATATAGAAATTGCATAGCAATCCAAGTATATTTAGGCGAGTTAAATCACGGACAGACAGAGAGACAGATAAACTGAATTCACAAACATTTTTCAACTATGTTGGAAAGTGTTAAAAAGACAGATGTTTCTAAACCTAGGAAAATATATTATAAATACGAACGAAAATTTGCATGTATATATATTACAATTACTCTTTCGAGTTACACACGATTCCGAAGAGTGTTCTTTTTCTTTATAAATTTCATGAACCCAATGTATTTTCAATATTTAAAGAAGGATTTATAGAAAGTTTCTTTGCTGCCAAAGATTTTCGGAAACGTTTTTGAATAGTTTTTTTATGATGTATTAATTAGTTTTTTCAAACCGAAATGGCCTTTTTTCGGATGCTAAACATTCTCAAGTAAACATATTCATGTTCAGCAAAGATGTTTTGCAGACAAACATGAAAAATTGACAGTATTAACATTAACATTAAAATTATTATTATTATTATTACTATTATTATTATTATTATTATTATTATTATTATTATTATTGCATGTATATATATTTAATTAAACAGCTGAAAATGTTTCATAGAGAATAAATTGCGTCCCAGAAACCGATATTCCAGTTTGAAAAAACTGATTAATACATTATAAAAAGAACTCGGAAACGTTTTAAAAAATCAGTAGCAACAAAAGAAAACTTCATTTTTTTCAATTCTTTCAATCTCGAAAATATATTGTTTTCTGGGGTTTCTGATGATAAATAACCCTGATCGGAATCCTGGGTAACTCAGAAGAAGTTATTATATTTTTTCGTTCGTGATTACATAATATTTTCGTAGATTTACAAACAGCTGGCTTTTTTGAAGTCTACTGCAATGACTGCATAAGAATTTTTTAAGCCGCACACCATGGTTGCGGAGTCGGTGGGAAAAATGGACGACTCCGACTCCGGGAATTTGAACAGATCCGACTCCAACTCTTTCTCTCTAAAATGGGCCTCCTCCGACAACGCAGACCTGCTTCTAAAATGGACGACTCTGACTCCAACTCCGAGAATTTTAACAGATCCGACTCCGACTCTTTCACTCAAAAATGGGCCCGACTCCGCAGCTCTGCTGCACACACTCACGCACCCTTACTGTATATTCCGAGGTATATCGAGCACCTAAACTTTCAGACTTCATTTTTCTATTTTCAGATTTATTCGCCGTGTAGCGCTTCTTTGAAAAAAAAAAAAAACTGTTAACAAAAAATAATTTTTCTAAATAAATAGCATGTTTATTAAATTAGAAATATTAATTCGTATAATCTTTCTTTCCTTTTTTTCCCCCTCAATTTTTAATCTTTCATTTTTATAACCGGCGTATAACGCTCAGTTGTCATTTTTGATCAATTTTTTGTATGAAAAGCAAGTATTGTATGCAGGAATATATGGGAGTTATTTATTTATAGGTATATATATAAGTTGTATAGTCATAAACCTTCTCATTTCAATGCATATAGATGTTGAATAGACATAAAATACATTTACGAGGGAAAAAAAAACAACAAAACTTAAACATGCACGGATTGGGTTGTAACCTAACTCGAGCCCTAAAATTTAATTTGAGTTTAAAACACAAAAACCGAGTCCTCAGAAATATTGTTTTCTCCACTCACACAACATATAGGGAATCCGTAAAAACTATTTACTGACAACATCTAAGGACATCTATGGATAACATGTCTACGCAAAACCTGATACAATTCGAAACACTGAACCGAAACTGAAATGAAAAAATATATATATATATATATATTATATTTCTGTGCACTAATGGAAAATGTAATATACAATCTACTTTATATTATTTACTTACTGGTAAAGATGCAGCAAAAATTATTCCTTTTATTTACAAATCCTCTTGGTCGACAATCTGAAAAATATCCGGCAAAAATCAACAGAACGAATTTTTTCATTTGTTACATTTCATTAAAACACGAAAATTTCTGCTGTCTTTTGCCCAATTTCCTCCAAAATAGAGATAATTCCCCAATCTAGCGTAAAAATTACCAGAAATCCTTCAATCTAAAGCTGCATTTTTGTCAAATAACAGAAGTGTTCTATAAACTGTTCTGTTTAATGCTTTTCGTATTAGAAACGGACTTTTTGCGTGTCTTTTCTACCTCAAAACAAGAAAAATTCACTATCTTATACTCAAAATTTCATAAAATTCTTCAGTCAAAATACGGTAATTTTTTCAAATATCAGAAAAATCTCATCCAAAAATCAACAGAACGAATTTTTTCATTTGTTACAATTCGTTAAAACACGAAAACTCCCGCTTTCTTTTCCCCAATTTTCTCCAAAATACAGACAATTCCCCAATCTAAACGTAAAAATTACCTAAAATCCTTCAATCTAAAGCTGCATTTTTGTCAAATAACAGGAGTGTTCTATAAACTGTTCTGTTTAATGCTTTTCGTATTAGAAACGGACTTTTTGCGTATGTCCTTTCTACCTCAAAACAAGAAAAATTCACTATCTTTTACTCAAAATTTCATAAAATTCTTCAGTCAAAATACGGTAATTTCTTCAAATATCAGAAAAATCTCATTCAAAAATCAACAGAACGAATTTTTTCATTTGTTACAATTCGTTAAAACACGAAAACTCCCGCTTTCTTTTCCCCAATTTTCTCCAAAATACAGACAATTCCCCAATCTAAACGTAAAAATTACCTGAAATCCTTCAATCTAAAGCTGCATTTTTGTCAAATAACAGGAGTGTTCTATAAACTGTTCTGTTTAATGCTTTTCGTATTAGAAACGGACTTTTTGCGTATGTCCTTTCTACCTCAAAATAAGAAAAATTCACTAACTTATGCTCAAAATTTCCTAAAATTCTTCAGTCAAAATACGGTAATTTCTTCAAATAGCAGAAAAATCTCATCCGGTGGCAGGAGTGTTCTGACAGTGTGCTATCTGTATTTGGTATGTTTTTTGGCGAATTTTTTCGAGAGTGTAGTATGAAATATTATACAGTAGAACCCCGCTAATCCGAAATTCCGGTTAATCCGAACCGATTTTCTTTTCTAAAATTATAGTACTTGAACAAATAAAAAAACAGAATAACAAAAAACTCAATAATGTAAAAGTAGAACGTATGTACACAAATATAAAATGAAAACGTGCAGTGCAGGCCTACTCGTAGATGCCATCTTAAAAAAATCTCGAATATTTGTTTGTTTGCCAGTCACTATAAAATTCTTTTCTAAAATATAAAAAGTATTTAATTCAGATGATAAAAATTTATTTTTCCTTTCAACAGTTTGATTTCGCAAATTATCAGCAGAAAGGTTTTTCTTCTCCCTTCGTCGACGTGGTGATTGAGCTATTTATAGATTCACGATTTTGAACCGTTTGTAATGGGTTGGTATGTAATTCCTCATTCTGAAGTTCCGTTGAATATTATAAACACCGTGAATGCTTAAACAGGAATACTATTTTTTTCCCGAAAGTCGTGTCGAATTATTCCCCATGCCTGACCTTAGGATGCTGGATTACATGTGTTTACTATACTACTGAGTACTTATAACTTACATTTTTTATAGCATGCATCTTTTTCTTTTCTATTTTTATCAGAATTTCGAGTAATCCGAACTGGCACCGGTCCCAATAAGTCCGGATTAGCGGGGTTCTAATGTACTCTAAAAATGTGAGTTTAATTTTATTTCTACAAATAAACAAAGTTAGTCTATCATTTAATATGATCTGAGAGCGTTTTTGGAAATAACATAATTATTGAAACAAGTAATGTTAGTTCCGAAAACATTGATAAGTTACTTACATTAAATTCAATCTTTTACTAGTTGTGTTTACTTTTCTATCTAAAAACTTTGTTTATGTAGTCTGCATATGCATAAACATGAACGATCACATATCACAACCCGGCAAGAAAAGTGACACAAATCAAAAAATGACAATTTTGAGGTGTCATTGAAAAATATGTATGAGGTGCACCAACGCGCACGAAAAGCGTCACATGACGATCTCGCAATTTATCTACCTAAGGGCAGTTGTATAAACTTTATTTTAGCCTAGTTGACTAGTTTATTCTAGACTTTAAGTTGATTTTTCTCTAATGCTGCATTTTTGAGTTATGTCACTTTTCTAACCGGGGTGCGATATGTTAATGTGGGGTGGATATATACAATGGCACCAACTTTTATGGGCCCATGGGGCGCGAGTCCACCCAATAATTTGATCTCCCCACCCACCCAATTTCAATTGATTTTATTCATAATTTTTTTTATTATTGTTATTTAATCACTGAAACGAAATTGAACGTTTTATTCACGTTCTCAAAATAGTTTTGTTTGAAAAATAATAAGGACACAAATTAGACTTACAGAAACATTGAAAACCTCTTCAGCGGATGTATAGTTAAATTTCTCACAAAAAACAATTCCCTGCATATATTGCCAACCGTTTTGATGTCAGGAATTGATAAACCACTGTGGTGGCTAAAATGTATGCTTTTCTTGACATTTAGTTTTTTGCACTTTTAATAGTTAGCAATTTCAATGTTATTTAAAATAAATATTAATGTATTTATAAGGAAGAACTTACAAGAAAACAATTTAATAAAATTATTTATAAAATTATAATTAAATTATAATAATTAAAAAATTTGCTTAAAAAAAACCATAATTTAATTCGAATTGTCTTTAGTCATTCGCTCCTCTTCTCTCTCCCCTCCCCCCCATTCTCTCTCTGCACATATATACACAAAGACAAAAAAATTATATGGGATATTTTATTCAAAAATTCTTAAGCCCATCCAATATTTTTGAAAAATTGGCGCTACTGGATATACACATTTACGAAACCAACAATGGAAAAAAATAAAATCCTAATGAAGCAGGTTATATTCGAACGAAATCTGAACATTTTATTGGAAATGAACTCAGAACCCGTCGCGAATCTAACAAAATAATGCTCGTCTACAAAAACAGTTTCTGTAGACGTGCAACCCAGCAAGAACCGAAAATGAAATTAATAATAATAAGAAGAAGAAAAAAAAGAAGAAGAAGAATACCACATTCAAATTCGATTTCGCGGAAATAGTTTATAATCCTGTCTCTAATGCAAACTTTCAAAACGGCAATTTTACATAAATTTTGGTAAGAAAGCTTTTAATAATGAGCAAACAACATTTGAAAGCTTTTATTTAATAATAATAAAATTTCGAATTGAAAAACAAAATAAATAAGGACAAAATACTTGATATGTGTGATTTCCGGAATGTCCTCGTTCTAAATTTCCCAATTTCTAGCCCCGGGAGAACAACTGTTTCCAAACAAATTCTTTTATTCTATTTTTAAAACATTGTATTCTAAAAATATTTATTCTGTTTTATCCCTGGAAATTTTGAAAGTTATTCCATCGTTTAACTTTTCTGGAATTAAAATAGGTACGTTATTTTCCAAAATCTCAACTAAATCATTTTCAACCTTTTGTTAGCCGTGGTGTTGTGTTTACCCTTCTTCACAAAAAAGTTTGTTTACCTTTTATCATCAACAAAGATGACGTCAAGAAAACTTCCACACCTTTGATATTTATCTAAGATGTGCATAAATTCCCGGGACCGTTCAGTTTAAAAACAGACTAAATTTATTTATTTTATATCAAGCAGTTACATTTACCTACTAAGAATAAATTTCGCAAAAATTTTAACATTTAGAATGTAGAGCGACCACTTATTTATACGCTATATTGCCAAAATCACCGCTCATTTTCGATTTTAGATTTTTTATCGAATATCTAAAGAAGTACTTGACGAATTCTTTTGGCACGTTTGGAATGTAAAGACCATGTTTTACCTCATATTTTCCCACGAAGATTAGATCACGAGGGTAGTTAGGGACAGCATGTTCAGTTTAAAAAATATTTAATAAAAATACTCATATTTCATCTAATACTTAATTTATTTATATTCCAATTGTATTATGTTGTTTCTAGGCCATCTACCTCAGTCCTATTTTGACATCTTGATTTTTAATTTAGTTAAAATATGTAAATAATAAAATATAAAGCTATTTGCTAATTATTTATGATGTTCTGCTATCCTCATAATTTTCTTGAACTTTAATATTAAGCGTATCATAATTTTTTCTTTTAATTAAAAAAAAAAAAAAAAAAAAAAAAAAAATCAGTAACCTTAGAGCGAAGGTAGAACACCCATGTTGTACCTTACCCCTAAGCATGTTGTACCGTGGATCTTGCGTCATTTCTCTATGAAAAATAAAAATAAAATTAACGAAACTTTTTCATAATATTTTTGAAATGAATTTTAAAAGTGTATTTAATAACAGGTTTGTCAAAGATGCCTATTTTAAGTTGTTTTAAATTAATACGAAACTGAAGGTGTAATTAGAGGGAGGAGGGGGAATAATTCGAATCACAATAGACATCAACTGCATTTTAACTGTTTTATTGTATTTTTATATATTTTTTAAACATATTTGTTTTATCACGATGCAAAATCACTAAAAAACAGTTGCATAAAAAGTTGAGATTATTTTTCAAAAACTGATACTATACCAGAAAATACACAAACAATTCTTCTGTCGCCTAGGTTCTGGCAAAATGCTAATGATTTGTTCGCAACTGACTGAAAAACATATAATTTTCCTCAAGTATGAATTCTACTCTAATGCTATTAAAATGTTTCATGGACGCAACAATAATATCTTCTTCACCATTGGCATCATCTATGTATATTTTTTGTATACAAGTGGTGGGCATATATAGAGTTGAGTTTTGAATTCTTTCCATTAATGGCACGAGGGCAAACTTTCCTGAAGTAACATTTTCATTTGTTGACTTTTTAACAGGGTAATATGTAATTGGGCCGTACTTTGGACCTGTTCAAGGTACAACAGTATGGCTAGGTTCAAAGTACAAAACTTGGTGACTTGAAAAATAATGACGTCTTACCTTTTTCTAGTTAAACTTAACATATTTGAAACACATATTCATAATGCACAATAAACATTCTTTTGCGTATAACTTTGAATTTAAAACAAATAACTGTTAATAACGAGATATATTGAAAAGTTGCAGCTTTTAAAAAATTTACTTTTTGATGATCAAATCGTTTTTTACAATTCTTTGGAACATGTGCTGATTGTATTGAAGATATCAACTGCTAAGTGAAGTATAGTGGCATATGTCAAAACTACATTGATTAGTTTTACACAAATCCAATAGATAGAGCTAAAAACTGTGTAGTTCCAAGGTACATATACGTTCAAGGTACAACACACTTTCCCCTACTTTGTTAAGTTTCCTCAAAGTGGCGTTAAATTTGGTTGAACACCCTACAAGCTATAGACAAAAAACATGCGAAATATTTTTGAATTTTTTAAAGAAACCTCTATATCTCTATAAATATGCATGCTTTTCTTACACACATGAACCAAAATGTTGTACTGCATCCGCATAGTCATGTGCTGCAGCTGCAGATCATTTCGAGCATTTTATTGTACAAGGTGATCCCAATTATTATTATATTTTTTCAATTTATGGTTGGTCCTTTAATGGATCTCATGATAACAACTTTGCTGAAAAATATGAAGTCAGACATTTTTTATTATGTTCCCAATGTTCCACAAGGATTCTAAAGTATTTCTCAGGATATTTGACAAAATGTGTGAAATCGTAAGTGTCCGTCGATTTTTGGCAATATAGTGTAATCTGCTGATTTCATGCATTGATCAGGTATGTGCAGATTTTTCAATATCTGCATGCGAAATAGAGAAATGATCGTTTATATCGTCAACTTTTTTTCTATATAGATTTAAAGCTTGTATAAATTAATTAACCATATTCCCCAGATGCATTCCCCTCAAACATATCCGTATGTATGTTTAAGTCTGTGTGTGGATGTATGTTCCTTATATAAATGTACATTTTTTGACCGATTTGCACGAAAATTGATATACATGCGTTTCAGAACAAGAGTGAAACTTCTAGCTTATTTTAAAAGTTTCTCAAACTACTTTTTACCCCTTTTTCTCAACCAGCTGAATTTTTATAAGACAATAAAAACTTTAAGTCACTCGCTATATTTTTGTATCCGGAATTAACGTCATTCTCATCAGATTATGCGCTTTTTCGTATATATAATTAAAACTTTTCATTATAAGGGCGTTAAACTGACGTCATTTAAATGTATTTGGAGTTATCATTGTAACGTCTACTATAATACAGATATTTCAATAGAAATAGAAATATTCAAGGGAAAACATATCCTTCTATATATAAAACAAAATAACGATTTGGAAATGGACCAATGAAAATCTGCGTAGATACCACAAAACCGCATTGAAAAAGTGAACTGGTGTTTTTTTAAATCGACTCGCATCTCAGAAACTACCGGGACGAAAAACTCGAAAATTGCAGAGATGGACGCAGAAAAAAAAATCTACGACCAGAAATTCAAAAAATTATTCCGATGCGTATGGTAGAACCGAAAAAATTGGCTAAAAATCGATCGATAAAAAATTCTTTTTATTTCATGCTCACGGGTTGCCAGAATGTGAAAGGCAGGGCTTTCAGATGCGGATGTTAAGCAATAAAATGTGCTGGGGGGTTTTAAAAGGGGCCCACATCTCAGAATCTAAGGAACGTGAAAACTATTTCAGATATTCTAAAAATTATTCTTATATCTTAATTATAAGCTGAGATATTAATTATTATTTCACTAATTGGCTTATTTCTATTAAATGCTCATTTTAAAAGTGTTTTTTTATAGTAGCATTCTCCAGAACGGTCTAGAATATTTAAAAATACTGCATAAATTTTTACTTATTCAATCTACTTATTTAATATAAAAATGTCAAAAGTTTAGTCGCGCTACTTTCAAATAGTAATTTTGATCAAATATCTTAAACCCTTGCTTAAGACAGCCACCCGCTCGAATAATATATCTACTGGTAGGTTGTTTAACGGAATTTTGTTTGGATACAGTTTTGTTAAGAATAGCGTGCGCACCCTGGTGGTGGAATGTGGAACTAACAGAACGCGATTTTTTAAAATCTGGAAATCTAACAAGGCGATCTGTTTTAAACTTTAAGATAGTTTATAACACATGATAAAGAAATTATAAAAAAGGATGTCCCGTCACATTTCGGATGGGGGAAGGGGGGGGGGGAGCGCGAACAAAATTAGGAAATATAACAAGGCGATATGTTTTTAACTTTAAGGTAGTTTATAACACATAATGAAAATTTTAAAAATGAGGGCGCGTCAAAAATTGAGGGAAGGGGAGGAGCGCATTTTTACCAAGTGGAATCTAAAAATTGAATGCATAGAAAAGAAAGGATCACGAAGCCATCCAGAATGGAAACGCGAAATAATTATATCTTGGATTGGCTGGAAAATAGGGATTGAAAACAGGATTGAATCCTTCGCGATACCGAACGGAATAGAGAAGCGATTACGCGGGGGGGTTGGTGAGCGTAGCGAGCAGGGAGGCGGAACCCCCCCCCCCCCCTAGTAAAATATAAAATAATCTTCTAAATAGGACGTCACTTTCTATGAGACGCTTTCAGTATGACGTCAAACTATATGTGTTATTTCCTATTTCTTTTGTATTATAGAGCTGCATCTTATAGCTATGGCTATACTTTAGAGCTAAGCGTTTTAATACTTAAGATGTAATGGTAACATTTTCAACGATTTATATTGAATACAGTCAGTACTTTTTTCTTGTCAAACAAAACTTCATAACTGACGTCACGACTAAAAGCGTCTAGAAATGCCATCATTTTTATGTAAACATTGTAGATTTAACTTTTATGAATGAAAATGAAAGATTTCTCAATAGACCAGATTTACATCACCTACAGAAATTTTGAAACGTTCGGACGAATGGAAATATTTTTTACAAAATCAAATGTGTGGAAATTTCGATGAAATCAGTACAAACCTGGGGGTTTCGTCGCAGTAAAAAAAAAAAGTCTTCTTACGGCCCTTTTACCACTAAATATCAATATTTTTTCACTATTTTTTTCACCCAGGCTACGAAAACCTTATATTTTTAACTCCTAAAAAATTCAAAGAATTTAGGTGATAACGACATTTTTAAAGTATTTACGATACTGGAAGGCTCCCGCTCCTTTCTTCTTTTTCCGGCATATTTCAAAATTACGCATAGACTCCAGAAATCAAATTACGCAGACAAGAAAATACCAAATAGTATATATTCTCAATCTCTTTGAAACACTGCAAAACATTTTTTAAAAAAATATGAAAATTAACCTTTCGAAAAAAAATCATTCCCCGAAATCACTTTTCGTTTTTTTCCGCGCATTTTGCCGTAGGATTACGTACATTTTGATTAAAAAAATACGCATAATTTTTATAGAGAAAAAATATGTGTTGACAATCAACAATTATTATTATTTTTTTAATTATTATTACAGTGTCCTATATCACTTCTCAAAGTTTGTTTCGTGATTTTAAAATCCCTCTGTATGTTGTGTAATTCCATACATGTAACTTTCGTACATTAAAATGATTGTCTAAATAATGCGAGATAAAAAAAATATGACTGTTTAAAGTCTTTACTAGTTTTACTTCTTTAGTTAATTCTTTTTTTTTCTTAAATTATATTCAACTATGTGGTAATTGGAGATGAAGTTATTTAACATTTTACTCTTAAGTCAACGAAGGCATTCTTCTCTGTCGGCATTCACTTTTTATTGAAACTGCAGCTGTTCCTGTCTGTAAACTTTTTAAAAGGTCTTTACGTATCGAAATGCGATATAATAGGCTTTAATGTTCTCTCTTCGTTTCGGCAATCCTCTTCAAATATAATCTAGTGATATTATATGCCTCTTACGTATGGCATACCATAAAAACGAAACAAGGAATCCTTAGAAAGCGAAGGTACTAAAGTTTATCAACCACAATGTGGCTACGTGATATACTATATCAACTACCAAAAATTAAATTTAAAAAATCAAAAAACCCGACTGCGTAAAAAAGCGAACTAATTAATTATTTCTCATCAATGTGAAACTATTTTTTATATTACTTACCTATATTTTTTATTTACTTGTATTGATGACTTTTAAGTTGTGTTTAATTGTTAGTTCCTATCTATAAACACTGTTTTGATGAGGCCTATAGATGTCTATGAAGGTTAGAGTTGCATTAAAGCTAGAGATCTTACTTACACAACTGCCAGGTTGTGTAATATTTAAACGGAGCTTCTGACTGTTAAATAGTCAATGAAACATCGTTTTCATTTTGAAAGACCTATCCAATGATATGCCACTCAATATGGTGTGTAAAAGTTGTTTGTCGTCTCAACCGCCGCTTTATATTTTACGGCCGCCATTTTGAATTTATAAAAACAACACCTAGCATATAACATCGAACGGTTAAAACGAATCGATAGAGAACCTCATTCATTAAAATCCACCCAGCCGTTGGGATGTTTCGAGGGTATAAAGAAATCCACATGCCCAGATACGCGTGAAACACATAACCCTTCTTGGCAGTCGGGTAAAAACTTATGTTAAACAAGGATATGTATGTTTCGAATGTGACCTTATTCGAAAAACATGCATTCATTACATTTGAAAATTTCGAGTCAGGAAGTATGTCATATCTACTATAATAAAATGCAAATGTGAATTGTGTTCGGCTGCTTATAACTTGAGTTCTACAGAATGGATTTTGAGGAAACTTGCATTGTTATTCAGATGATTTTTCAGGGAAGATTTTAGTATATTGAATATTGTTCTAACTTGCTTAGTTATAGAACTATGGGGAAAGTTCTATAATCCGGCGAACCGGATTGTGAAAGATTAGCCTTTTTAGGTGTGTTCATAATTATATAAATACGTAGCACCAGTCGTCGTCCGGTCCATTCGTCTGTCCGCATACAACAGCGCAAAAACTACCCAACCGAATGGTTTGAAATTTAATATATATAATCTTTGCAGAAATGTGTCGAGTTCTTTCAAATTTTATGAAAATCGAATCAAAAACTAAAAAGATGTTAATAAAAGTGTTCTCCATTTTATTATATCCTATCATACGCCATTAATTCAATGATATCCCATGATAGGTAATGATTCTAGGTTACCATGGTGATGACGTTCTACTTAAGATGGAGTTCTATTATTTCTGTATTACTGAATTTAATATATATAATCGTAATAAATTTTGTATTCATGCATTTTTGCACAAGAATGCAACAGCTATTGCACCAAGATCTGAATATTTATAAAACTAGTATAGTATGAACGCACCTCATTTGCCACGCTTGACGTATAATTTCCAACTTTTCATACATTAAAAGGATTGTCTAAATAATGCGAGATAAAAAATATGACTTTTTAAAGACTTGCCTAATTTTCTTTAGTTACTTTTTTTTTGTCTTAAACATATATTCAACTATGTAGTAACTGGATATGAAGTTATTTAACATTTTACTGTAAAGTCAACGAAGGCATTCTTCAGTGCCGGCATTCATATTTTATTTAAACTGCAGCTGTTTCCGCCTGTAAACTTAAAAAAGTCTTTAAGTGTCGAAATGCGATATATTAGGCTTTAATGTTCTCTCTTCATTGCGGCAAACCTCTTCAAATATAATCTAGTGATATTATATGCCTCTTACGTATGACATACCATAACGAGTTGGAAATTACACGTCAAACGTGGCAAATGAGGTGCGTTCGTACTATAACCAGCTTTATAAATATTTTTGACACTGCATATTGTACTGAATATATATTTAAGTGCACTTCATAAGTGAATATCAATTTCATTCTGTTTGAAAGGCTGTAACATCATTAAAATGCACGTGAAGTAATTTTTTCCCATTGGCCGTAATGTAACGGAAAACTTTTGACTACCCCTGTAATTAAACTATATATCCGATTTTCATAAAATTTGACATGACACGATAAAATTATACAACAATTATATATTTAAAATTTCAAACGATTCGGTTGGCTAGTTTTTGCGCAGTTATATGCGGACAGACGGACTGAACGACGACTAGGTGCTGCATGTTTATAGAATTACGAACGCACCTAACAAGATCACATCAATTTCACTCTGTTCGAAAGGCTGTAACATCATTAAAGTGCACTTGAAATAATTTTTTCCCATTGGCCGTAATGTAATGGAAAACTTTTGACTGTCCCTGTAATTAAACTATACATCCGATTTTCATAAAATTTGAAATGACACGACAAAATTATGCAACAATTAGATATTTAAAATTTCAAACGATTCGGTTGGGTAGTTTTTGCGCAGTTATATGCGGACAGATGGACTGAACGACAACTATAGGAAAGAAAGAAAAACTTTTGACTGTCCCTGTAATTAAACTATATATCCGATTTTCATAAAATTTGAAATGGCTCGACAAAATTATTCAGCAATTATATATTTTAAATTTCAAAGAATTCGGTTGGGTAGTTTTTGCGTGATTATATACGGATAGACAGACAGACGGACTGAACGACAACTATAGGTGGTACGTATTTATAGAATTACGAACACACCTAAAAACGAAACAACGATTCCTAAGAAAGCATAGATACTAAAGTTTATCAATTACAATGTAGCTACGTGACATATACCAAAAGCTTAGGTTAAACAAGGATATAAATAATGACCTTTATTCGAAAATCATACATTTGTTATATTTGAAAATTTCGAGTCAAGAAAATGTGTCATATAATTTAAACCCTTTATGGCTCAACAATTCTGATTTGAAAAATATTTACTCCGATTTTAGAATACAACATTTTAAGCACGTAACAAATAACTAAAAAAATTCAGAAAAAAATTATTGGTCAAAAGGTACTTTATAATATCTGCAATAAACAAAAAATTAAACATTTTTCATATGCGTTGTCCATTCTCTAGTACAAAATTGTAAAATATACGAATTTAACTTTATAAAGTATCGATTTTTGGACATCTCCAGCCTTTTTAATTTGAGAAAATTCACGAAGTGCATTGTAGCAATAACGGTGTGAAACTGCTCAAATGATAAAGAAAACTTTGGCATATAAAATTAAGTCACTATCATCGTCTGTTTGGAATTCTATGAACAATTTATCTAAACTACTGTTCTGGAAAATAGCAGCAACATATAAAATTGTCTTTTAAAGCCCAGTGTATAAGTAACGTAGACTTTTGGGTATGTTGCAGATATGCAACGGGGTGATACAAAGGGTAAATATAATCGTACGACATATTTATATGTATCATAGCTGCCAACATTCATGCTTTTTCCCTAACACTGTTTTTAAAGAAACAAAATTTCTTTTTTAAACCTAAATATTTTCCGATTAAATAAGACAAATTTACTGTACACTGTAAAAAAAGAAAGAAAAAAAATCCGTTAATTGCCAGTACAATTTCCGTATTTTTATAGAATATATATATATATATACTTTTTTTCTCGGATGAAAGTGATTTTGTGAATGCGACAAAAAAGTATATACCAGAATATCATGACAGATAATGCTAAATTTTCATTCAATCTACAGCTGTGGCATTTAGTTTTATTATTACACTGCAAAAGAAAAAAATATGAAAACTCTGGTGGCAAAATACACATAAAAAATATTTAAAAAAAAAATAAAAATCTTAACGGAAACGACAAATTAACTAAATTTTTAACACTGTTACCTGTCAAGGCTATTCTATATTACTGCTCACGGTATATAACTTGCTTATTTTACGGTACATTGCTATTAATTTTACATTTTTAAATTGGAACCCCAGCTGCCAGTATATACCGTAAAATAAACAATTTTTTTTTTTTTTTTTTTTTTTTTTTTTTTTTTTACAGTGCAGCGAGTTTTTTTTTTCAGTGAGCTGAAGATTTTTTTTTATCGTAAATTTTGTTCTAACACAAAATTTTGAATTCGGTTTTCTTTAAACTATTAGAAATTAACAAAATTTTAATATGAGTGAATAAAAGGAAATCAATTTTTAGCACTTTCTAAGATAGTTGAAAAGTGTTATGTATTCGGTTTGTCCATCTATTTATCTGTCTGTCAATGCTATAAACTTCGTAAATATACTCGGATGATCATGCTATTGATATACGTTATTGAATTTTACTTAGTCATATTCAGCAGTGAAAATGAATGTGCAGCATTTATAGTTCATTTACAAGGACACTAGAAGAATTCTGTTGCTTTACGCTTTATGAGTAAAAATCATGTGCGGTGTATTTTAATGATGTTATACTAATTCAAACCTATTAAAATTTATATATTACTGAGGTACACAACAACAGGCCTACTGTAGAATATAATATGCATAGCATTCATCGTTGATTTACAAGGACACACAAAATAATTCTGTCACTGTACTGTCTATTAACAATAACTGCTTTTTCAGTTGTGGTATGCGTTTTTAAATTCAACTAATTCTTTGCCTATTACTTGGCGAGTACAAATTCAATAGACCTTATACAGGACAGCACAAAAAATCGCGAGTGCAATTTCGTTTATTCGTGGAAATTGTTGAAGCGGAATTTTCAACGGTGCTATGAGTTTCCAAACTGAACTAAATTTTAGCATAGTCGTACATATACAAACCTATAGATCATATACAAAATTTCACAAAAAAATTCTGATGTTTTTCTGACTATTGATAGTAATTTCCGAAATTAGATTTTCAAATGTGTTATGGTTATTTCCAAAATGTTTTTTTAAACATAATATTTCACCGCATTAAACCGTGAAGTTTTGTGAAAGTATTCTAGAAGGTAGGAAAGTGTTTCCTAATTTATGCTTGACGCATGATTTTTCTTTCTTGTTTTGATTGAATTAAAGATATCTCACTATATAAAATAAAATATAAACACGACAAGCCCATCCTCTCCCTTTAAATTATTTTCAAGGTGAGAAAATTCCATTCACTTTCGTTTTTATTAAAAATTTTCCTTTAGAAATAGGGAACCAGAAAATAGGAGTTCGTCTTACAAAAGTATCAAGTGATGATATTTGCATGTAAATTGTATCCAACTATCCCACAACGGATGTATTACCATATATGACGTCAAGACTGGTGACATCAAGCATCTTTTTACTTTTTAATATTAAGCCCTTACGCTATTGTAATCTGAGGATATGATAGTATCTAAAAATACTCGGCAACTTTTATTGGTTTTGCTTCTAAAAACATCTTAAAACGGAATAATATTTACCAGAAATAGCATCACGAAGACTATAAATATATATTTTTCTTTTTTCAAGCTATGGGATTCAGCATAAGTGGTATGTTGTTGCGTTTTAGGCATTATCTAAATGAGCGGAGTTAACTGCCTGTTTTCGGAAGCATTATGAGTATTTTCAAATTTCGATTATAGATGTACCTTGAAAACTCTTTAAATGTATTATTATGACTCACTAAGTGTAATAAATACAATTAGTGTATGAAAGCAATATATATATATATATATAACCATTAATTAAACATTACTGACCACCATCAATAATTGTGATAGCATGAATAAATTTACAACAATACAGTGTCCCCAAAGACTCTGATTGGATACCAAAAACATAATAAACAAGCTATTATGTATAAAGTAAAATCCCATATACTATATAACAAGAATTAATAATAAAGAATAAAAGATGAATATGGATTTCGAAAAAATAATTGAAAAACTTATATATTGAATTACGTTATCAAGAGTACATAATTCAATTATATGAGCAAAATCATAACTCGTTTTCCGTGAGAAATAAACTAAAAGCAAAAAAAATTTTCTCCTGTACTCTAACGACTAATATAACCAAAAGTATGGTTTCAAACTGAAACCAGAATAAAATTAAATGCTATGAAATGGAAAAAGCAATACAACCTTTTAAATAATTATTATATAGCAAGGAAAAATAGTAATATTACCCAAAATACCTAATAAAAACTCAGTTATTTTATCCAAATGTACATCAGCACATGGTATCCAAAATCACGATAAGTTTAAGGTTATATTTACAGTTAAGTTAACACAGATTTTAAAACCCAATGTATACAGTTATTAATATTTTGAAATACCGTGAAAAATGCAATTAAAATAATATAAATAGAAAATAATTACATAATAAATAAATAACCTCTTAACACTTTTTAAATTTCTTAACTAAAGTAAAAAATACCAAAACTATAAGTTTACAAAATCGCAAATATCGAACAGTAAGCTCCACCATGTGTTAAAAATTGATATTATTACTCGATTCTAAGCATCCGACAGAATCCAATTTAAATTTTAGTGCTGCCATCTATGATAATAACTTGAAGCAGATATGAACAAAATGTCATAAAGATTATACTATTATAATTTAATACATTCATAATATACCAACTATATATCAACAAATCCCAATATAAAAATACCATATTATATTTCATTATTCGTATAAATATTAAATAAATACAAATGTTAATAGAATGATTACAATAAATTAAACTACCATTCCCAATTAATCTTTACGAAAAGTTTAAATAATTTCGAAACAATAATAATATAATATAGCAATATGCTATAAAACTAAATAATTTATATATAAAAATTATATATAATAAAAATATAAACTATAAGAAATACTTTTAAATAAAAAGATAATTAATAAAATGAACAGGAAGAAAAATAAATAAATAAATAAATGGATGTTGATATAATTATGTCAGAATCTTTATTTCCCAATTGCCTAATAATAAGAAATAAATTGTGTGGTTTATTTTCATATTAACCATAAAAAACTAAAGAATATGAACATGGGATTAACATTCACATAAAACCGTTAATTAATCATTTAATACTAAGTTCAAAATAAAACATTATTAAAAAGTATAGAGGAATAATAAAATACTAATAACTCAATTTTAATACAAACTGTAATATCATTAGTTATATCAAATAAACTTATTATGCATATTCACCATAAAGATGGTATACTATGAGAAATTAATATGATACTGTCCCGAGAAGACTAAAAATTAATAACAAGTTAATTGTTAACTGATTAAATATTAATTAAGCTAAATAAATTCAATATGAATTGAAATAAAATTTAACGTATATATATATATATATATATATATATATCCAACTTACAAAATGAGAGAGAGAGAAATAGAGAGAAAGAAAAACAATAAGTAAGAGTATGAAAACAATTAAAAAACACTCTTTTATAAGCATTCAATGTTTATCTTACGCCTCAATATCGTATCTTATCTCTAAAACAAGTAATATAAAAATTTTGTTTTTAAAGTCAATTCCTACTTAGGTCATCAAAGAAAAATTTAATATAATCCCTTAAGCTAATATTAGTTTTTGTTGCATTAAAATATCTCAGTTTGTTTATTTTCTATAAGCAAGTAGGTTTACAATGGAACTCTATGGGAATTTGGCGAAATATTAGAGATATCGCCAAGTTGGCGTCACATTTGGCGACTCATTTTGGCCACCAAATTTGGCGATATATCGCCAAGATGGTGACAGACTTGGCGGTATTTGGCGACAGAACAGGTTCCCCCCCCCCTATGGTAACACCCCTTATAGATATGAATATGCATTAAATGCTGTTCAATAACCAATGGTCGCCATTTTGTCCATTTTGGGGTTATAAATATTGCACAAAATCCTTATAAATTCAAATTTAATTAATTCCTCTAAAATACTACTTCTAAAATTTATTATATGATTATGTAAATCTTCTAATGTAGTTTAAACAATTCACGAAAAATGCACTAGAAGATAAAATTTTCATGAATTCACAATTCAATACATAAAGGGTTAAATTATTTTCGAGGTTCGAAAATTCCGTTCCCTTTGGCTTTTATTAAATGAAAATTTTGCTTTAGATATGGAAATAGATGTTCGTCTTACAAAGTATCAAGAGCTGATAAATGGTATCCAGCCATCCCACAATGAATGAACTACCATATATGACGTCAAGACTGATGACATCAAGCATCTTTCTCCGTTTTAATATTAATTCCTTACGCTAATGTAATCTGAGGATGATAGTATCTAAAAATACTCGGCAACTTTTATAGGTTTTGCTTCTAAAAACGTCTTAAAACGGAATCATATTTACCAGAAATAGCATCACAAAGACTATAAATATATATTTTTCTTTTTTTTTTTTTCCAAGCTATGGGATGCAGTGTAAGTCGTGTGATTTTTATACGTTTTAGGCATTGTCTGAATGGGTGGAGTTAATTGTCTGTTTTCAGAAGCATTACTTTAATTTTCGATTATGTATGTGCCTTGAAAACTCCTTAATTAACCCTTATTATAACTCATTGAGTGTAATAAATGCAATTAGTGTATGGAAGACTCTTTCTTTTTTCAAAAAAAATCAGAATTTTTGAAGGCATTTGAAAATTACGTTGCATTATTACTACAACGGTACTTAATGTAGGGGATGGTAGTACACAGTGAGAAAAAAAATTATTATTACTTAACGAATGGTGACGATTTTTATTCTTTTGAAAAAAAAAATTGCTACATCTTTAAGTTACACAAATACGCTACACATTAATGTATAAATGGTTTTAAAAAAGTTATTTATAAAAGCACAGAAGAAGCATAAGGGATTATCGAAAATTGTCTCACTGTGTACCACTCGTGGTACACAGTGAGACATTACATATATTTTCATAAATTATACATTTTTACACTCTATCAATAATTTTCTGCAGTTTATGATTTCTAATCAATATTTCTAGATTTTCAAGATTTTTAAAAATATGAGCCTCGGGTGAACAATGGCAGCCCTTGGGCTACCATCATGCAAATTTGCAGCCTCTTACGTTTAGTAGATTTCTCTAGCCATCGCACGCCCACACACACACACAGAGAAAGAGAGAGAAAAAGAAAAACCTTCTTCTATTAATAAATAACTTTTTTTTTTTTTTTTTTTTTTTTTTTTTTTTTTTTTTTTTTACATCAGAACCACATAATAGGTACTCAATGAGGCATGTCTCACAGTGTACCACAACTGAGTGTCTCACTGAGTACTTTCGTTACGTTGTAATAAAATGGATGCCACATCTGTTACATCAATTTCATTGCTTTAAAAAGTTTATGAAGTTTTGTCGAAATAGACTATTATTAGATATAGCTAGGTTTGGTTAGGTAAATATATGTCATATTGAAGGAAATAAACTTTAAAATAGACGTTTATGTAACTTTAACCACAATAAAATAAAGAATTATTTACTATTTTGTCGGACGAGTAACTGAAGTGTCGAAACTCCATCCACGTGTTGCATAAGATGAGGTCGTTAAGTGTGTATGCCAGCTTGGAGAAAAAGTTACAACTATATGTTAAAGTGGTGCTGTCTCACTGTGTACGATGTCTCACTGTGTACTACTTCCCCCTATATCACAACTTTCCAACTTTTATCATAAGTTATTGTTTTGGATAAAGTACATATAAACTTTGGATAAATTATTGTTGTCCAAATTTTTAATTTGAAAAGTATGAAACATGGATTTAAAACAAAAAATCTCAAAACCGGTAAATGAAGCTGTAAGAGTACTTTATTTTGTTTTCTTACTAAATGAAGAAACAAGTGAAAATGAAGTGAGGAAAATGAGTGAGGAAATGAAGTAACGATAGCAGTAATAAATATAGGTACATCTTATCATTACTATATGCAAACTATAACGATAGTAATGGTAAAGACATAATAATACATTGTTAAAAATTTTGGTAAAAACACACAAAAAAACGAGATCGTCTGTAAATTTACACTAGTTCTCGATTAAATGCATTCGACTGAGTTTCTGGGTCACCATTTTACGAACATTTCTTTTTTCTGATATCAAATTCCCTGTAGGAATTTCCATGTCTTTATTTAAATATATTTTTATCTTTGTTATAATCTGTAATTTAAAATAACAGTTTTTAATTTTTTTTGCAATTTTATTAGAAATATTAAAGAAGAAAATTTGGTTTTAAAATTCTTTTATTAAAAGAAATAGAAAATTTTAGAAAGAGAAAATTCGTCTCTGCGGAGTTAGCGGGGATTATTATCGACAATCACTTTTCACCATGTGCATGAAGCTTGGTAATATTAAAAGTATTTCCCCGCTGAATCATAAAAGACATTCTTTGCATATGGTAGTAACAGTTCCTATGGCACAGTCAGTAAGGTGTTCGCCTCCAACACGGGGTACTCGGGATCAAATCCAGTTAGAAATAAATATCGTAAAAGTTAAGTAGTACAGTACTTCAAATTCGCTCGAAAAATTCGATTTGAATTTGTTCCAATTTTTCGAAGTTCAAAAAGTCACCAATTTCCATAAATAAATCAAATTATTATCATTAAAAATAAATTTACAGGGTATCGGTTTAAATTTACCGAAGAATTTCTCTGTTATTTAAAAAATCTCTGTTTATCTAATCTCTGTAATTTTACTTTTAATAATGAATTACCAGTAGAATCTCTGTTTATCTTATCTCTGTAATTTTACTTTTAATAAGGAATTACCAGTAGATTCTCTGTGATTTCACAGAAATTGTTTTAATAGTGTAGATATGCATTATTATTAGGACGGCAGACACGAAGGAGCTCAGATCAATGTTCCCACATCTAGATGATTTTTTATTCAGAAGTTACGAAAAAAAATATTTTTTTTTAAATTTCTGGTATAAGTCCAGAATTTCTGAATAAAATATCCGATAGGTTTTGTAACACTGGTTCAGATAATATGATTTAAAACATACGCAATCTATTGGCATTTCAATGGTAGCCGACCAGTTATATAAATGCAGCTCCAATGAATTTACAAACTCCCTTTTAAAGTTATTTTCAAGCCTGAAAAATTCCATTCATTTTGATTTTTGTTATAAACTTTGAATTTCTGAATAAAAAATCCGATAGATTTGGTAACACTGGTTCAGATAATATGATTTAAAAGGCACGGAAACTATTGGCATTTCAAAGGTAGCCGACCCCTTAAGTAAATTCAGCTCCAATGAATTTACAAACTCTCTCTTTAAGTTACTTTCAAGCCTAGAAAATTCCGTTCATTTTGATTAAATGAAAATTTTGCTTTTGAAACGAAAGTGGGGGCATATACTACAAAAGAATCAAGTGCCGATATTTGCATGTAAATTGTATCCAGTCATGGCACAACGGAAGGATTAGCATATATGACGTCATGGCTGATGACATCAAGCATTTTTTCTCTTTTCATATTAATCCTTACGTTAATGTAATCCGATGTTGATAGCATCTAAAAATAACCGGAAACTTTTATAGCTTTTGTTTCTAAAAACGTCTTGAAATGGAGTAATATTTACCAGAAATAGCGTCATAAAAGTTACAAATGTTACTTTCTTTTTATTTTCTTCTTTTTTGTTTTCAAACTATGATCGTTGCGTCATAACTGCTGGTTTTTATACGTTATCTAAATGTGCGAAGTTATAAAAAGAAGAAAAATAGATGTAAAAATGTATTTTTACGGAAACATTATTTTTAATTCAATATCATAGATGCGCTTTAAAAGCACTTTAAGTTTACCACTGTGATTTTTTTTCTTTTTTTTTTTTGTGTTTGTATTAGATGCAATTAGAAGTTATGCAAGATATATTTAGCCAGATTCAAAAAAAGAAAATATGTAAGGTATGCTGGTTGCTTCGCTAGTTGTAAATGAGTGGATTTTTTGTTTTTGTTTTAAGGCGACTTTAGGGTGTTAAGTTAACTAGTTAACACTGTTAATTAGTGCTCTCTATCAAACGTTTATACGAGTATACATATAATACGCATTATACGGGGTACAGAGTTTGGATACTCATGATACGGCCAATGCGGTTATACTTATTATACGAAACAGTTTTTCGGTACAACGCATATACAGAACTTACCCTATAGTTAAACATATAAACGTTTAAACAATTTTCGTTCATTGCGTAAAAAAATATGTTTTTCTCCTGCTGGTCTACGGATCACTGATACTGAAAACTCCCACTAGAGTTCTGCATTTATAACGCCATATAACAACCACAACGGCAAATTTAAGAAATATAAAAAGATTTAAACTGTTCCAGCGAATTTGTATAACATTTCATCACTTAAATTCAATGAAAATTAGGAGTAACATAAATTAATTAAAATATTTATAGGGAAAAAAAAACAAGATCCTATATGTATGAACTGTATTATGAAGATTGTTACCGTAGTGCCACCAATTTCCAGCTTATTTTCTGTTCAGATTTATTGGTATTAAAAGTAAATACGTATACTTGAAATATACGTATACTTCAATTATGCGTTTGACCGATATACGCTTATACGTATGGGGATGCGTTTAAACGTATCTTTTAAGGTATACGTATTTCATACCGACTTATTATCCGTATATACGTGCATCGGTTAAGCGTGCAACTAAAATACGCATCGCGTCGGGAGCACTAGTAGCAACCTTTTGTAATTACACTCTTTTATAAGTAAACCTTTATACTCAAACTGGTTTTTGTACAAAGATCGGATTTTGTAATTTTTAACACACTTCCAAATATGCTAAAATAATAAAAATTACTTTTACAGGTGTGTTTTTGTTTACAATACAGCATTTTAATATCTTTAGAACTTAATTCTAAATTAATATATTAGTTTTAAGGCATTCTTCATTAGCTCACCACAGGTGATAAATCGCCAAATGTTCTCTGTAGTTCGTATAATTGTATACGAGTTGAACAATAGTGGATTTAATGATGCGTCAATATCACGCTCGGAAAAATAGGCCAAATAGCTGTGAAACTGTAACCACAAAACATTTTAAAGTCTAAAAAATAGAAAAAAAAATTATAAATAAAAAATGAATAGTGTAATAAAAAAAACTGCTGTGTTATCAATTGATAGTCTAATGTTAATTAATTTACTATTATACGATGAGAAATTTATTTAAATATCTAAAGAAGATAGTTTAACCCTTAAATGCCTGGTGCTGCTTTTCGGCAACATACCCAATTTAGGCTATAAAATACTATTAGAATAATATTGAAGCTATAATGCCTAATGTTGCCAATAAAATACATTCTGAAAAAATTATTAAATCGATTTTCAACATGTAGATGGCAACACTTGTGCTGTTTAAGAATAAAGATAGATTTATTTTTTCAATTGTTGCTACTTGTTCTTTTTGTTTTATTTGGGAGCTTGCGAAGTACCCTATTTTGACCTGCAGTGAGCAAGTAAAATTTATTTCTTATTACAGTTCCTAAAATTCTTGTATGTTTAATATTATAGAATTTTATCAAGGGAAATTATTTTTTCAATTAAACACCTGTATTGCCGATTAGTAACAAACTGTTTTTTAGCCGTAAACTATACTTAAAACAAAATATGATTTTTTAAAGTATTTTTCCCATGATTTATTTAAAAAAAGAAAGCCGAAAAACATTATTACAATGATTTTTAAAAAATCGGGCATTTAAGGGTTAAGTAATGTTCCATATTTTCTCTCCCGCTGCCTAATTTAAAAAAGCAAATACAGCAAAAATTATTTATTAATTAATAAATTCACTTGCTCGCGCTTTCTACCAAGCGTAAAAGGTGCAGTACGTTTGCATAATGGAGTTCGGTGCCCAGGGCCAAATTAATGTATTATAAAAAGTAAGTAAGGGTATTATAACAGTAAAAAAGTTAGGCATGATTTTCTGATTCAGCTGAACATTAAATGCTTATAAAAGAACGTTTTTTAACACTTTCCAATATAGTTGAGAAAATGTTTATAAATTCGATTTATCTGTTTGTCTGTCTGTCCGTACTCTATTTCGCGTAAAAACTACTCAGATTGACATGCAATTGATATATGTTAATGAGGTTTACTGTGGCTTGTACAGTATTGAAAATGAAGTATGTAGTAATAATACTGCATTTGCAGGGATATTCAAAATTATTCCGTAACATTGCAGTCTTTAAGGGGAAATTGTTTGCGGTGTATTTTAATGATCTTACACGATTTCAAATTAATATATATCACTGAGTTGTATTTCAAGAGGCTTGCTATAGAATATGGTATGCATAGCACGGATTGTTCATTTAAAGGGATATACAAAATTATTCGGTTACAGTACTGTCTAAGAACAACAATTGCTGGAAGTGCATTTTGAGTTGTGGCAAGCGTTTTTAAATTAAACAAAATTTTTGCCTGTTCTTGTGTATAAATTCTAACGATGATATGTAGGGAAGCACAAAAGATCTCGAGTACATTTTACTTTGTTCACGGACATTTGTAAAGCTGAATTTACAACTGTGCTACACGTTTCCTAACTGAACTAAATTTTACATACTATGTTAAATATATGAAATCTATAGATCATATATAGTGCTGTTCAAAAAAATTTGGATATTTTTTTTCATTCCTACTATTAGTTCACATTCTCCCTATATTTATTTATATATCTTGCTCAAATTTTCAATCGTAATAAAATACTTATTATTCATCCACTCAAGTTGAAATAAATTTTTTTAAACTTGTACTGGATGACAATTGAAGCTAATACAGATTTTTCAAATATTCATTCATTAATTAAATTTTAATTAATTAATTTTAGTTTGATATGGGAGACAAAATGGCGGCCATTGGTTATTGAACAGCATTTAATGCATATTCATATCTATAAGGGGGGTTACCATAAGGGGGGACCCTGTTCTGTCGCCAAATACCGCCAAGTTTGTCACCATCTTGACGATATATCGCCAAATTTGGCGACCAAAATGAGTCGGAAAAAGTGACGCGAACTTGGCGATATCTCTAATATTCCGCCAAATTCCCACAGACTTCCATTATAAAGCTATTTGCTTATAGAAAATCAACAAATTGAGATATTTTAATGCAACAAAAACTAATATTAGCTTAAGGGACTAGATTAAATTTTTCTTTGATGACCTAAGTTGGAATTGACTTTAAAAACAAAATTTCTATATTACTTGTTCAACTAATGATGGTAATTCCAGAAATTTGGTTTTCAAATGTGTTATGCGTTTTTCCAAATAGTTTACATAGATATCATCTTTCACCTTATTAAACGGTGATGTTTTTTAAAACGTATTCTGGAACTGTTGGAATGTGTCTCATAATATAACCGTGGCGCATGTTTTGTTCTTTCTTGATAAAAAAGTATTTTTACTTTTATACTTATTTTTTTATCATACCCTTTTTATACTTACTTTACATATTATAAAATGAAATTGTTAAACAAAATAATTTTCACAAGAAACAATATATCGTGGATACATTTTGAATTTTTTTTTAATTTAAGGAAATTTTAAAACGTTTAAACTCTTTCAATTTTTAATATTTTTACACAAGTTTTTTTTATATTCGCAGGATTATCCTTTATAATTATAGGGATTTGTTTTCTATAAGCCCATTGTAGTTTATGAGGAAAATAAAGCTGCCTTATCTATGCTGAAATAGAATGAAAAAGACGAATTTTTTCATATTTATATTTGCATTCATTCTATACTACAAAATCCATCCTTAATTCTATTAAATATAAATTTTGGATTATGTAAAAAAAAAAAAAAATCTTGAATATCTGTTAATGTTAGATCATTTTAGGGGTAGCAAAATGTAAAAAAACTCGAACTGAGATAAATGTGTTTAAAGTTTGGAAAAGGATATGCATAGGGGGCAGTAAAAAGGCTTTTTAGGTGCGTTCGTAATTATATAAATACGTAGCACCTATAGTCGTCGTTCAGTCCGTCCGTCCGTCTGTCTGTCTGTCTGTCCGCATATAACAGAGCAAAAACTACCCAACCGAATGGTCTGAAATTTGAAATATAAAATTGTTGCAAAATTTTGTCGAGCCATTTCAAATTTTATGAAAATCGGATGTATAGTTTAATTACAGGGACAGTCAAAAGTTTTTCTTTACATTACGGCCAATAGGAAAAATTATTGCAAGTGCATTTTAATGATGTTACAGCCTTCCGAATGGTCTGAAATTTTAAAGATATAATTGTTGCAAAATTTTGTCGAGCCATTTCAAATTTTAGGAAAATCAGATGTATAGTTTAATTACAGGGACAGTCAAAAGTTTTTTTTTACATTACGGCCAATGGGAAAAATTATTGCAAGTGCATTTTAATGATGTTACAGCCTTCCAAATGGTCTGAAAGTTTAAATATATAATTGTTACAAAATTTTGTCGAGCCATTTCAAATTTTAGGAAAATCGGATGTATAGTTTAATTACAGGGACAGTCAAAAGTGTTCGGGGAATGGGAAAAAAATGTTGGGAGTGCATTTTAATGATGTTAAAGACTATGCACTTTATGAAGTGCAAACAATTATACATTCAGTACAATATGGGGTGCAAAAAATAATTATAAAACTTGTTATAGTACGAACGCACCTCATTTGCCACGTTTGACGAGCAATTTCCAACTTGTTTTACATACTGTCGAACTCGGTTAATGGAAGAAGAAAGGAAATTAAAAAAGTCCTTGTTTTAACCATTACTCATAATAACTCTAACGATAATAAAAATCATAAAATGCACGCGTAAATAAACTAATTATAACTATTAATTACTCCAATTATCTTAATATTAAAATTAACATAGTATAATAAAGTTTCTGGTAAATGCTCGGCTAATATTGGAATAGTACTGTAATTTTCAAGATATTGATTCAATGTTTTCTTTTCATTTTAAAAGTGCAATCAGAGACAGCAAAATGCTGGTTAATATGGCCCATAATTTGGATTTAAAGAAACAAATACAAGTTTTCTTCTATGCTCTTTCATTTCATACGAAAACATGGAGGACTAGGAGCAGGAAAGTACAATGGTAAACACCGCTACATTCGGGTTTTCAGGTGTTGTCCACCAAGATAGGACTTGGCAGACCGATTGCGTTTTAATATGCGAATCGAGTTTTAACAAATTCTGTAATTTCAGCCGTGAACTCGATGAGGTGATTGTCTGTGCTGTCGCTTCCCGGTCTATAGGGATCATAATAATTACGAGATGGGAAGCTTTTTCAACTGGATAAGTCATATTCATAGTTGGAGTAGCACAGTTGAGGTTTAGTCCAACAGAGTGAAAAATGCCCAGACCAGGGCTCGAACCTGGATACCTTGGCGTGCCGTGCCAATGCTCTACCATTTTATCTATCCGGACGGTGTAAATGTTATAGTTATAGCTCGGATGAATGAAAGTAGCGCTGTAGTTCGCAGCCATATCCAACAAATAAGAGTGAATTATGTCACCAAGGTACCGGCACTCCAACTATGAATATTCTAGGGTCATCTAAATACATTTTACACAAAAAATTAGAAAGTTGATATTTTCGTCATTTTTCGCATTGACTGTATTGACTTTTAAAGTTTCTTTTAAATATAGTCGATAAAAAAAAATCTAATATAATCTAGGAAGGATTTGTTTCGTCATTATCCCACTTTCCAGCAGAGTTGGGCAAATTTGTAATTTCAGTTATCCGCAGTGTAATTACAGGTTAATTGCATGTAATTGATTATAGTTACACATATTTAAACACCGTAATTTTGTCAAATAATGGGATGGGGGCGGTTCCGGTTACAGTGCTGCAAGAATTTTTTACGGCATGTAATTTTAGCTATAATTAATTACATATAATTAAACTGTAATTACATTGCAGATAATTGGAGTTACAAATTTGTCCAACTCTGCTTTCCAGGATTCTCTATTATGTTCTCGTGATTCTTAGTACGAAGGTTTTTCTTTTGTGTAGGATAGACCATAGAGAAGAGATAGGGGTGGAGAGTGCTTTGGTAATCCTAAAGTGGAACCAGCATAATAGTCACGTGTTTATAATAGTCAAGTGACTTTAACCGCCAAAGGCTAGCATATGTTTGCGAAAGGAAAATAAGCAAATTACCGTATCGTTAAATTAAAGTGAGATTCTTCTTTAACTAATTTAAAACAGATTTTAAGTTGCTTTGTTTTACTTCGTTTATATTTTTGCACTACTTCACATGCATAATGTGGATGCTGAGTATTTATATATATTTTTTTTTCACGACCGGCAACAATTGCCAAGCAAGCGATAACGAGCAAAATCTGGAAACCTTTACAGAAGTAGGGCCGGTCATGTTGATGCCGCTTTTCAACGGAATTCTCTACGGAAAGCACACTCCACCCGGGATAGACTAAGCAAAATACTCTACAAACTTACAAATGATAATAATAAATATATGTTAACGCATCTCACAACACAAAACGAGAAAAAAAAAAATCCTTCATCTGAACAACAATTTTAGAGAATGCTACAAATAAGTAACACAGTACAAATGAGGAAAAAAAAATAAATAGAAAAATCCTTCATCTGAACAACATTTTGAGAGAATGCTAACAATAGGTACCACAGTATTATTGATTGAATTTAATGATCAGAACTATGGCTTAAACAATTTAAAAAAATCCTTACATATGAGGTTGGTCAATAGAAATGTTTAAAACATAAAAATAGGTCGCGTAACAATAAAATTCGAGAACCAATGCGTAAAATATTTTTAAAAATGCTGATGATATTATACTACATTAAGAATTATAATTCTTATTACGTATAACGTATTTATATTTTTACCAAAGTCTAGATTTAAAATAATCAAGCTTACTTTGAAAGAAATGAAGAGAAAAATACATTTCCTCTCTTTAAATAAATATGCGAATTAGTTGATATGAGCCATCTACTTTCTAGACGATGAGGGATCACTACACGTTTGCCGGAAACCGACTGTCAATGGATGACCTGCAAAGAAAATGCAAAGTTTTCTTCTCGCCGATCCGTAATCTGTTTAACGATAGCTGCCGCAATTAGCGGCGAGTCACTTGCGGTGCAGCATTGTTTGGTTACAAATATCCTTAACTCACCTTTTCAGCGTCGAATCATAATGAGGCCGAAAATCTTGTGTTTGTTGGGTAGTTACATAAAATAACAATATCATTCAAACGAGTTGGACTGAGCAAGGCACATTAATAGAGATTTATTTACAGAACGTAAACACAAGACGTGCACACACATCAAAACATTATGAGACATCTACAAGAAAAGCAGATCTTTTAAATGAGTGGCTTAAGTTTAGTGTTGCCATTTACTTACATTTAATCCAAACAAAAATACTATAGTTATAATTCAAACACAGCCATATAAGGTTAATCTGTCAAGTAGCACAGATTGTTGACTCATCGTTGACGGTTTATGGAAACCACTAGAAAATGTGTGTTGGCATAACATCAAAGAGCAGTCTATTTAGCCACTTCCTTTTCCCCCTTACTTTTTCAATATTTTTTGCGCTGATTAAAAATTATTTTGTTGGACCACTGATGATAATTGGACCTTTGTAAATAAAAGCTTGTTTAATGATTCATCGGGCAATGCTTGAAAAAACTGATATTTGCTATCGTTAACTAACCATGATTTCATAATTAGCCAATGTTGCCCCCAACCATTAATATTTCGCTAACTGGCAAATAATACGTGAAGCCTTCTTTAAAAAATGACAATTACAATGTTTAGCCACATTATTAATATAACACAATGATATGTCAAACATTGTTTGATTAAGCGTACACAAGAGAACAAGGCAGGGGTAGAGTAAGATCAAAATGCCTTTTTGTTATGTTCCTTTCCTCACCCCGTAAACATAACTACATCGTTCGATAAAGAAAATAGAAACTAAATTCATAAAAACTATTTGAAAAAATAGTTTTATGACGCACTTTTCGAAGAATTGAAGAGATTTCTTGTAAGCACAAAAATCGCTTTTATTTGATGACGTCACGAATATATATTTACACATAGACAAGACGACAGCGTTTTACAACCAGAATTTTCACATATTTAAATATAACTAACACCAGGGTTTGGTGCATTCAATATTATCTGTCAACGGATGTGACCCTGTTCGTACCTTGGCTAACTCATAACTGCAGGGGGTAAAAGTTATTCCGTGCCAGGAACCAACGTCTTTAGTGCCCTCTGGCCATACAGGAAAGCTTCAAAAAAGATACGTGAGAGTTTATTATTTTCTGTAATAAGAAAAGAATTGTTTCACCTATTCTCCGAGAAACAACACAAGTAACTTACAAAAATATAACATCGATTGTTTTATAGTACCAATGAGGACCTCAGGACAAGTAATTGTGCTTAATGATCGGTTCTATCAATGAAAAAATCGAAACTCAGCCTTACCATGCAAATAATGTTAATATACGCATGCTAAAGACTCTCAGAACACAAAACGATAAATATCAATATCCATCCAACTGATCAACGTTTTGACAGAATACTACCTCTGAGTACTACACTAAAAGTGATTGTGTTTATTATCGATACTATCAATGGAACGGTAAAAATTTAAAAACTCAAGCAAATGGTAATAATACATGTATGTTAGCGCATGTCATAACACAAAACGGAAAAACAAAATGAATAAAATAATCCTTCATCTGACCAACACTTTGGAAAATGCTACCAATAAATACCACAGTAGAACTTATTGTGCTTAGTTCTCGTTACAATCGACAAAACAATAAAAAATAAGCCTTACCAACAGGGTGAGCGCTGAGTTTTGACCAACATTCACGATTTGGCAAATAAGAAATAAAAAACAGTAGCCAAATGAAAAAAAAATGTTAACAAAAAAGATTCGACGTGAAACACTGAAAAATCTATCTTTAACCACTTATTGTATCTCTTTTTTTCAATATGTTCTAAAACAACTTAATTTTTTGTAATTGCTTATAAAATAGAAATTCGACTACCCGCTACAGAAACTATTAAAAATAAGTGCATTGTAAATGTCTTCTAAATGTGTAAATGTTTCAGACATTCTGTTAGCAGACTAATTAAATAATCAAAACATCGACGATCTTTGGTTTACCGCTATGAAAATATAAACTAAAAATTGCTATGAGATTTTGACTCTAACAGATAGAAAAGATTGATACTTTCCACACAACTAATAAATAGTACGGTAAATGGCTAATTTAAAAGCCGCATTCAAGCAAAACTTTTCTCTATTTGGCGCTTGATGCAAATAATATTGTTTGTGTTTTTACTGGCGCGATGCCGGTACATAGGTAATGATCAAATGACAATAGGGAAATACCTGTCGCATAATCCTTTCTGTATCTTTGGCCGTTGCTAGACTGAATTGGTGTTGACTCAGTATCTCTTTAAATAGAGTAATGTAAATGACCCGGTGCGATTGAACACGAAAAGTGACATCAATCGTTCAGTAACGCGGATAACAATCTGGATTGTACTGGCACACACTTAAAAAGAGCAGAAATTGAGCACTCGCAATTTGGCGAATCTGATTGTTCATTTACTCGCCAAATGAAGCATTTTGTCGTAATTTGGCGCAATGGCGAGCGGCAGCGAGAACCCTGCTTACCATCCGAATAATATTAATGTACGCATGGTAAAGACTCACACAACACAAGACAACACAAAACAAGAAAATATCAATACTCCGGCTGATCAACACTTTCAGAGCATTCTACCATTGAGTACCATAGAGAAATTGATTGTGTTGATGATCGATACTATCATTGGAACGATATAAAATTAACAAACCAATCAAATGGTAATAATACATGTATGTTAGCGCATCTCATAATACAAAACGAGAAAACAATTTAATAAAATAATCCTTCATCTGACCAACACTTTGCGAAAATCTACCAATAAATACCACAATACAATTGATTGTGCTTAATTATCGATACTATCGATAAAATAATCAAAAATCAATATTACCGAGCGAATAATATTAATATATGCATGTTAAAGCCTCTTAGAACACAAAACTGAAATATGAATATCCCTCCAACTGATCAACTCATTGAGACTATGCTATCACTGAGTACCATAGTGAAATTGATTGTGTTTACGACCGATATTATCGATTGAACGGTATAAAATTAACAAACCAGGCAAACGGTAATAATACATGTATGTTCACGCATCTCATAACACAAAACGAGAAAAAAAATGAGTAAAATAATCCTTCATCTGACCAACACTTTGAGAAAATGCTACCAATAAGTATCACAGTACAGTAGATTGTGCTTAATGATCAAAACTATCGATAAACAATTAAAAATTATCCTTCGAAGCGAATGATATTAATATACGCATGCTAAGGCCCCTCACAACACAAATCGAGAAAAAATCAATATCTCTCCAACTGATTAACTCTTTGAGAGAATACTATCACTTAGTACCACAGTGAAATTGATTGTGTTTATGATCAATATTATCAATAGAACGATATAGAATTAACAAACCAAGCAAATGGCAATAATACATGTATGTTAACGAATCTCACAACACAAAACGACAAGAAAATGTATAAGATAATTCTTTATCTGACCAACACTTTAAGAAAATGCTACCAATAAGTGCCACAGAACAATTGATTTTGATATAATTATCGATACTATCGATGGAACAATCAGATATCAAGCACACCATGTGAATAATACTAATACGAACAGGATTTCACGACTCACAACAGAAAACGAAAAAAAAAATCAATATCAAAACACCTTCATCTCATCAAAATTTTGAGAGGCTATTACCAATAAATGTCATAGTACAACTGGTTGCGCTTAATGATCGATACTACCGATAAAAGAAAATAAAAAAATAGCCATACGATGTGAATGATACCAATACATGCATGCTATCACAACTCATAAACACAAAGCGTAAAACAAAATCAATAAAAAAAGCCTCTCCATCCTATCAACACTTTGAGAGAATACATAAGTAATCTAGACCATTTCGAACACTGAGTGTTTAAGTAGCCACATTCATTCCCTGTGTTCGTAGATTACGCTTTATCTGTTGTCACATTATATTTTTTGAGGACGGTAGATTTCCGAAGCCTTCGGCGGCTTAAAGAGATCATGATGAATGGTTTCTGTGCTCTGGAACACTGCCAGAAAAAGAAAAAAGAATGGGTATATCTTTTCGGAAGGTACTTAGCTTCACATAGGAAAGGAGGAAGTAACAGGTTTTGGAATTTTTTTCTACAGGTGGTGATATGGCATCAGAACATCAACTCTATTAGAACCCAATAAGACTAGCTTTTTTTACCAACCCAGACATAAAACAAAACATGATATACTTTTAAGAGCAAAATTCGCCACTCATTTTTTCAGAGGAATACATGAATTAAAAGAGTCAACGTACTACGAAAAAAAAAACTACGTAAGACAAAAGACTACGTAAAAATAATAGGTATATTTTTTGGAAGTTACTTAGCTTCATATACGAAAGGGGGAAGTAACAGCAAAATATGATGTACTTTTAAGAGCAAGAAGTTCACCACTCATTTTTCAGAGGAATACATGAATTAAAAGACTCATGGATATGTAAAAATAATGGGCATATTTTTTGAAAGTTATTTAATTTCAGGAAGGAATGGATGAAGTAACATGTTTTGGAATTTTTTCTACAGATAGTGATGCGGCATCAGAACATCAATTCTATAAGAAACCAATATGTAAGACTAACTTTTTATTTTAACAACACATACATAAAACAAAACACGATGTACTTTTAAAAACAAAAAGTTCACCACTCATTTTTCAGGCTAAAACACGAATTATAAGATGTACGGTTACGTAAAAATAATGGGTATATTTTCGGAAGTTACTTAGTTTCACGTAGAAAGGGAGGAGGTAACAAATTTCGGAATTTTTTTTTTTTACAGGTAGTGATATGGCATCAGAACACCAACCCTATAAGAAACCAATTTATAAGAGATTAACTTTTTGTCTTAAAAACACAGACATAAAACAAATCACGATGTACTTTTAAAACAAACAGTTCACGATTCATTTTTCAGACGAAAACACGAATTATAAGATGTATTTCTACGTGAAAATAATGCTAGACATAAAACAAAACATGATATACTTTTTAAGGGAAAAAGGTTCACCACTCATTTTTCCGACGAAAATATGTATTATAAGACGTATGGCTACATAAGAAGAATGGGTATATTTTTTGAAAGTTACTTAGCTTGACGGGTAGGAAGGGAGGACGTAACAGGTTTTAGAATTTTTTCTGCGGGTGGTGATATTGCATCATGACATCAACCTTATAAGAACCCAATATATAAAGGACTAACTTTTTTATCTTAACTCCGCAAACATAAAACAAATATGATGCACTTTTAAGAGCAAAACATTCATCACCTAAAAACAAAGGGCATATTTTTTTGGAAGTTATTTAGCTTCACGCAAGAAGTGAGCAAGTGACGGGTTTTGGAATTTTTTCTACAAGTGGTGATATGTCATCAGAGCATCAATCCTATAAGAACCCAATATATAAAGGCCTAATTTCTTATTTTAACACCACATACATAAAAGAAAACATGATGTACTTTTTAAGAGCAAAAAGTTCACCGCTCGTTTTTCAGACGAAAATATGTATTATAAGACGTATAGCTACTTAAGAAGAATGGGTATATTTTTTTAAAGTTACTTAGCTTGACGTAGGTAGGGAGGACGAATAGGTTTTAGAATTTTTTCTACACTTGGTGATATGGCATCATGGCATCAACCCTATAAGAACCCAATATATAAAGGCCTAATTTTTTATTTTAACACCACATACATAAAACAAAACATGATGTTCTTTTTAAGAGCAAACAGTTGATCACTCATTTTTCAGACGAAAACACGAATTATAAGATATATGGCTACGTAAAAATGACGGGTATATTTTTCGGAAGTTATTTAGTTTCACGTAGGAAGGGGAATAACAGCTTTTGGAATTTTTTCGACAGCTAATTGATATGGTATCAAAAAATCAACCCTTATACCAAACCAATATATAAAAGACTACATTTTTATTTTAACACCCCTTGCTTTATTTTATAAAGCAATAAATGATGTATTGTTTAAGAGCAGAAAGTTCACCACTCATTTTTAGATGTAAACATGGATTATGAGATGTTTGGATGGATCGTAAAGAGAACGGGTAAATTTTTTGGAAATCACTTAGCTTTACATAAGAAAGGAAAAGTAGCAACCCTTTGAGAACTAAATATGAAAATGTTCAATTTCTAGTTTTGACACTATAGACATAAAATGTAACATGATGTAAGTTTAAGGCCAAAATGTTCACCCGTTTCGTTTTCAAATGAAAGCATGAATTGTAAGAAGAAAAAAAAACTGTCTGAGGAAAAGAGAATTGGTATATCATTTAGAATGTACTTACTTTCACGTAGGAATTTATTAAAAAACACGTTTTGGAATGTTTCCCTGAATGTGATGCTGAGGCATCAAAACAACAATCCTTGGGAAACTAATTATAAAAAATGTTCGTTTGTTTTGGCACCATAGAGATAGAATAAAGTAGTCCTTTTTCAGGTAAAAAGATGATTTAAAAAATATATGTTTACATATGTATATCCGCGTATTGACTTGCTCTAACAAGATTACCCCCGGAAGAGTTCAATGCATTACAGAAAAAGTGAGCATCTAATATGGCATAGGGATAGGGATCAAGTGAAAATATCATATAGTAAAAGAAATAGTTACCTTAAACAATGGATAGACTTGTTTAGGACCGTATGGCTTTCATGAAAACTAGGGTGTATCTCAGAACTCGCGAAACTAGAGTAAATTTTACCCAGGGCAAGGAAGCAAATTGGTACCCTCCCTACACCACGAAACATTTTAGAAGAAAATATAAATGAATAATGACTTAAGGACTGACACTTACGGATTGATTATCAAAACGGCACGGGACGCTAAATCTTCCTTTCTAGAAAATGAAAAGAGTCCTATAATGATACTGTGTTTCTGTTAATTTCAGAAGTTAATGAGACATGGGCCAGACATGCTATCAGACTGAATTTCAAAAAATCTCATCATCTCAAAATCCTTAAACTGAATATACCATAAGCTTTTAATCTATGTTATTCGCATCATTCGTACAGAAAAACTTCAATGAATTGTCCCTTAATGACCACCATTTCAGTAGATAGTAAATATGATGCATATTATTCAACATAAATGATCATAGCCGATAAAGTAGTACTGAATAAGATACGATAATCTGTACGGATTTAAAGTAATAAATAATCCTTCTATATATATAAAAAAAAGTAACGATTTGGAAATGGGCCGAAAGATTTGGAAATGGACCAATGAAAATCTGCGTAGATATCGAAAAACGCATCTGATTGGTAGGAGCTTTCTCTCTTTTCTTAGCGGGGGATTGTGCTTGACGAAAACCATGAAAGTAGAGAATTTAGATAAGATGGGCGGGGAAAGGGGAGAATTTTCAGCATTACGATAGACTTCTGTTTTTTGGAGGATTTTTAGGGGTCGATGGCAAAAGTTATTTTTACAGAAAGAAGATAATTTCTATTTAACTAATGAGAAAGAAAGGGAGGGGGGTCATCTGCGTTTGGAATCTAAAAATTGAGTGTATAGAAAAGAAAGGATCACGGAGTGATCCAGAATAGAAACCCGAAACAATTACGTCTGGGGTTGGCTAGAAAATAGGGATTGCTTCGCGATTACGCGGGGGGTTGGTGAGCGCAGTGAGAAGGGGAGCGGAGCCCCCCTAGTGGTACAAAAAGAATTAAACAAGTCATTGTATGAACAAATTTTGTTCCTTGTAAAAAACAAACAAACAAACAAACAATGAATGACAGAATAGCAAAGAAAACATTCCATGCACATAAAAACGAGATTTTCAAAATTTGCGGCAATTTCATTTCAGCAGCTTCATGATATAGGGCTCATTCGGAATACCACTCTTCTTCCGTGCCTTCCAAAAAAAAAACTAATGACTTTTCTGCACATTTTAAAGAACTATACACTAGCTATGACAATATGGAATTAACCTTGAAGAGTTCACTACACCAGAGTCAAAAGAACACTGAACCATAGAATAGAGCTCCTTGTAGCATAAATGCCAGCTACTTTAACAATATCCAATTTCTTTTCGAAACTGTCTCTTAAGGTTTCCCATTCCGTAACACTACAAATTTAAATGGTTGGATTTAAATCCTTTCTTGTGTAACACAAGTCCCTAGCTACTCTCTTGTGAAGGTAGTCTAGGATCAAGTGATTTGAGTTTTGCGTGTGAATGTGTTATCAAGATTCTAACAATTGTGTGTGAACGAGCCACTATTCCATCGTGCCTTTAATTTTCGTAAAGTGTTCCTGCATCTCCAGAAATCTTATTTGCATGGTTATTTTGTGCAATAAGATTCTAATTAGGTTTCAGTGATCGTCCAACTGGTATGAACATGGCGATGGAAGTGATTCCAATGGATTCAGTCGCATCTTGCTCTTTTAGAATTATGTTTGAAAGTCGTAACATCAATAAAATGCAGAATTAACAATTTTTCTTCATAGACCGCATTGTAACGGAATTTTGTGTGCCTCTGTATGATTCCTACATACTTCAGTTTCAATACTGAACATTCTGTACCAAATATCAGTAAAATGTAAAAATTATATGTCAATGCGAGTATATTTACGAGAGTTATAGCACGGATACGGGGACAGACTACTAGACGGCCAGACAGACAAACCAAATTCATAAACACTTAATTGAATTGAATTTTGTTTTTTTATTTTTATTTGTTAATTTTGTTAGATTGAACTAAATCTAATTGAAAAGTTCTAAAAAAGAAAATTTAATTTTCATATATATAATCTCACTGTATAACAGAATCCGAAGCATGTATATTACAAAAATGAATAGATTACAGTGTTTTCATAGTCATGAGGCCTTCTCACAAAATTTTAACTTTCAGGAATAAAAATCTAGTGAAATTAAACTTAATAAAATAACATTTTAAACTTATAGACGAATGCCTTAATGATTGAAAATAAAGGAAAAATGGTCAGCAGCGAAAAATATTTCATTTAACTGAGGTTTAAGTTAAACTTGCGTGATTAATTTTCCTTACTGTCCCCCCGACATTTTACATCTCTAATTTTTTATTTTCTTCTAAATTTTTACTTATAATGAATTTGCATAGTACACATAGAACTTTCAAATAAGAAGTAATAACAATGTAGTATTTTTAGTACGAAATTTTGATATAACATTGTCTTAAAGGGATGTTAAGGAAGGGACGGTAAGGAAAAAAAAAGGGGGCGGTAAGGAAAATTACCACCTATTTTTAGGCAAATCATGCTAAAACTAAGTGATAGTCAGAATGTTCATTGATTTTTAGCAACAGATATTTACATCGGATTAAATAAATAAAAAAAAAAATAATTCACCTCGAAAAGAGCAGGAAAAAACCTTGGGAACGGCAAGACTATAGCAATAAAGCCACAATGCTTGAAATTGATATTTAAATGCTGATTTAAATCCTGCAGTAAATTCCCTGTCAAAGAATTTTAGCCATTCTTTCTCTAGCATACTTCTGCAAGAAAAAAGTTGAAAAAAATTCTGTGGCTGCATCTGAAGAGATTTGTATAATTTTAGCAAGAGGGATAGCAAGGAATCTGAAATCCAGGGAGAGAGTTAAAAAAATAATAACAACCGTAAAAATGTGTGCAGGTTTATTTTTTGCTATATATTTATATAAAACAATAGTCCTACCTTTGGAAAAAAAAATTACATCGAATTACTTTTATTGAAACAATTTTATACAGACAACTCCAAACTTAAAAATCAGCATCAGGGACAGGGGACGGTAAGGAATTTCGTGGTATATTTGGATCCCTAACATCGTCCAAAACTTATTTATCTCATAAATATTGTTATACCGTCATGCAATGGAATGTTTTCGAATATAAGAAATAAAAAACCCCTAAGAATATATACTAAATAAAAATAAAAATTATTATTCAAGGACTTAAAAGTCAAAATTATGTGAGAATACCTCATATACTTCATGACTTTCACATTCTTCGCTTTCATTATGCTTTGTTTTCCAAAGAATAGCAGAACTTAAATAAACCTAATTTGATGAAAAAAAAATATTTTCCATGATTAGTAGTTCTACTTGTCATCTAATTCAATGTATGGTGTCATCTAATGCCATTTAGCTCTCATTCAAGGACCTGCCGTCGAAAAATAAATATGTAGGCAGTAATAAATAATGTAACCCTCTATTGTTAATTTTCGGGAAAAAATTCAGCCACGCATTTACTTATAGATTACCACTTTTCTTAATTTTTTTAATGTATTTGATTATATCACCTTGTCGGATACATCATTCTTTTTTTTTTTTTTTGTTTGGTTGCTTGGTTTTCGACATACGTCATATAACAATACGTTATAAACAACGAGTCGAAACCCGTAGAATTCGATGAAAGAAAATGTTAAGAGCTTATTGACTGAATTTATAAAAAATTAACAAAAATAATTAAAATAATTAATATTATATTCGCTAGCTTAACTCTTAAAAAATATTATTTTTAACTAAAGTTTAATTTCAACTTTTCGAATTATTGAAAAATTAAACTTTATTCTTATACGTAATCAGTAACATGCAATTAAATAATGAAATTATGAAGTTATTAATTGAGGCCTTGACCTCTGGTATTGCGTAATGAAAAATTAACGAAAATTGTGCCACTATGACAAAATTGTAATTTTTGTTTTCAAGTAAATCTAAAAATAACATCTTTTTCCCCGTTGCAAAAGTTACATGCACTAGGGGGCTCTGCTCCCTACGAGCTACGCTCGCCAACCCTAGTTCAGACAGCCCAGATTCTAGAAGCACGCTAATTTGATCGGCTTTAAAAAGATTGAATTATAATAATAATTTTAAAAAAAATCGTTTTCCTTTGTTTGGGGATTTTTAAGGCCAAATCAGCTGCTCTTACGAGATACAATAGCCGTTTATGTCTATGATATATAAAAAAAATTAGTTAAAAATTAGAAAATAAGTTAATGTAAAAGGAATTAAGTAAACGGAGTCATTGGCTCCAGGTATTTTTTTAACAACGCTATAAGAAAGTTCTTTTAAATAAGTCATTTTAATTTAAAATGTCTTATTTAAAAGACTATTTATGTATATTTATTTATTTATTATTTATTATGTATATTATTTATGTATCGTTTTAAATGTGACGTAATTTTCATCAAAGTTTTCTTTTTCTTATTAATATTCACGTGAAAATACTTTTGTTAGAAAGGAAATATTATTTGCACTGTTGTCTTAGAATTCACAACAATAGTTGAAAAGATTATCTCAAAATATGAAATAAATGTCTCGCGCAAATATATTGTTTAATTTAAACTGTTTTGAGTTATTGTTTGGCCCTTTTAAATATGACGTAATTTCCTCCATTTACGACTTTTAACGCATAATAATGAATTTTTTATTTTAAAATTTTCTTTTTCTTTTAAAATTCAAGTGTAAATATAACTCTTATGACGTATTTTTCAATATTGTCCTGCTTTTAACACGTAATCATTTAATTCTAATTTGAAAGTTTTTTCTTTTTTTCTTTCTTTCTTTCTTTTCGTTTTTTTTTTTTTTTTTTTTTTTTTTTTTTTTTTTTTTTAATAGCCACGTTTAAATACATTTTTAATTGAAGGAAATATTATTCTTTGAACTGTTTTCAAAATTGGCAACGATTTAAAATAATACCGTTTATTTAAATATGTAAAAAATATCTTTCGAAATGCTGAAAATTTGAATTTAAAATGGAAATAAAACCTCAAAAAATGAATCAAATTAAAAAAATAAATGCAGTCTGCACACCAAGAACTTCTAATGTATAAAATGATCTAAAAATGATTAAATTCCTATGTATAGATTTTCCTCCCATAAAACTTTTTTAATGGAACGATTTTGACCAGCTTTAACATTAAATATCTCATAAAATAATTCTTCGATTTGAAAACTGTCGGCACCAGCGTATTTAACAAACATTTCTCTATAATACCACCAACTTTCATATTTTTGCATGCAGTACTTTTCTTAATATTAACGAAGAAAGACTTCCAGTCAAAAAAAATTCAAAAACAGCGGCGGTGACAGCGTTAGTTACTTTTTTTTTTTTAGAATAGAGAGATACATTTCATATTCATATTCACTACTTAAAAAAAAAACATTTTAACGTGCAGTAGATTATTAATACATGTATTTCCAAACTTGATGTCACGTTTGCCAGTGACAATTTTGCAGGCAAACATTCGCACTCTTTACTTGTGGTTCTAATCTGAGTGCCGGCGAAATACAGAAATTTATTTTTAGACACATTCGTAATAAAATATTTAGTTTTATCAAAGAAAATTCCCATTTCATGCTTACCATGACATCATTTTCACCCACTTAAGCCCTCTGATATTAGAGTCTCAAGCTCAGCATCAGCGGAATAAAAAAAAAAATATTGAAATGTAACAGCTTTATGAGTAAAAATGGGTTATTTTAAATCGGTCATCCTTTTCTGTTCAAAAGTTTTAAAAAGATATTTTTAAATGTAATACGAAAATTTCATCTGTAATGTTATGGTAATTCTCATTGATAATGTGCCGAGACTAACGAAAAAGACAGTCTACCGCGGTGGGTCCGATTCTTCTTTTTTACAGACCGCTGGAGTCACGTGATGCTCAAATGCACCAATGAAGGTGCGCGAAAAGAGCATCACGTGACTCCAGTGGTCTGTAAAAAAAGAAGAATCGGGCCCACCGTGGTAGCCTGTCTTTCTCGTTAGCTCGATAATGTGCATGTGACGTCACGCACCCCCCCAAAAGATGCACTTCTCAACTTGTTGTAGACAGAAATTAACAATTATCGCAGAGTTAGTAATTTATAACGTATTATTTCCTATATATAATACAATATATTATAACTACATGAAAGTTGCGAGCTTTTTAGCATAATTTCAAACAATTTAGTTCGGATATTTGACTACATTAAGTTGAGTAGTCTCGCAACAAGCCAGTTTGTTGACAAACATGCACATCATCTATTGTTTCCCTTCTTTCTTCAACAATGGAAATAATCCGGTTGCCACCAATGTAAAAAATTTTCATAAAGGACATTAAAAAATAAAATTTAAAGATGAAAATGGGATTATTTTTAAAAAATAATGAGTGCGGGCACATCTACAAATAAAGTGCTTTCATTAAAAAATAATTATCAAAATCGGTTCAGTAGAAAGCTAAGGCCAGATGACTAAAAAAACAGCCTTGAATTTTAAATACATAGATAATGTATTATCTCTACACAAGACTGCCACTACCATCTAGGCATGATAGGTAATGATTATAGGTTGCCATGGTGATTAAATCGTATTTAAGATGGAGTCCTATTATTTCCCTATTACTGAATTTAATACATGGGATCCTAATAAATTTTGTATTCATGCGTTTTGCATAAGAGTGCAACAGCTATTGCACTAAGATCTAGATATTTATAAAACTAGTTATAGTACGAATGCACCTCATTTGCCACGTTTGACGTGCAATTTCCGACTTGTTTTTGTTTTATAAAACTTCAAATAAAATAGATAGAGAAAATTAACTTTTCAATAATTTTCTTCTTTTTTAGAATTCAAGAAAATGCAATCAATTCAAATATTTAACCGGATTTAAAATTTCTCTTGATGCACCAATTAAAAAATATCATTTTATAACGTAAGATAAAAATTGCAGTAACTAAATATTTAATACATTTTTCGGATCACTTGTTTGTTTACTAAAGTAAATTGACATTTCCACTCTAAAGAAACAATAAACAATATGTAGCGTTTTTGGAGATGAAAGCACAATAACAGTCGACCACAAAACTAAAGAATGTACTGAAAAATAATCTACTAATTTAAATATTTCAGAAAAAACAAGCGCAGGCGAAAATGCTATCAATTTCAATTGTTGTCAAATAAAAAGGTAATATGTATTTTCCAACATTATCTTTTCCCAGCTTAAAATTTTATTTAATTCCTTTCAATTTTTCATTATTTTCTCTATCATCACTTGAATAGTAAATATCTACAACTTCAGAAAACTCACCGAGCTTTTAAATATCCAACGTTCTATTTCAATGGCATAATAATTTTGATCACGTACCAAGGAGGAGTACAATTGCAGAATTGCTGTCTTGAAAAACTGCTAAATAATCAATAAGATTGGATAAAATGTCTTTTCTTTTCTTTGAGTTTCTTTCTTCTTCTCTACAGGGATTATTATAGCATAGAAGAAAACTGTATATAGCATAAGATAGTTCCCTGATTCTTTTTTATAATATAATGCATCAAAATATAAACAATTCGAAGTTTTCGTCGCATTTCAAATGTTTATATCGTATCGATTTCAAAAAGAAATGGCATTAGAATACAAACCAAAAATTGTAATAATAAAAAAAAAAAATCCAACAAATAAAAAAAAAAATCATTTGTCATTCCATTAAAATAATTGTCTTATTCTATGCATAAAAACATCATTAATATTATTAGAATAAAATACATAAACAAAATATTTAATGAATATTTCTAAAAGAAAAGAAAACGCTATCGTTTTTTAAATGTTGCCAAAGGGAAATATTAATATTATATGAATGTTCCAAAATACTAATTTTTTTGTATCTTCTACGTTACATAGATATACTTTTTTTTTTTTTCGTTTTCATTATTTCCTTTTGAATAGTATGCAGCTTTAGAAATCTCGGACACCGATATATTTTTGAAATTTAAAAAACTATTTATAAAAACGAAGTTTCTTTTGACGTCTCTGATTTTCGGAAATTTTTCCGAGTAGTTTTTATAGTGTATTAATCATTTACTCAATCCGGAATATAAGTTTATCAGATGCTATACATTCTCAGGTAAAAGTTGTAATGTTCAACATACATATTTTGAACTGATTTTTAAACTGACGTACAAAAGATTGAACTGAGAATTAATAGCGTCCTTAGAACCTATATTCCAGGTTGAGAAAACTGATTAATACCCTCAAAACAACTCAGAAATATTTCCTAAAATCAATGGTAACAAAAGAAACTTTGTTTTTATAAATTGTTCTTTAAATCTGGAAAATATACTAACCACAGCCAATCACAGAAGAGAATAATCAAAACAAAACAACACAGAGTAGAAGGAGAATAAGGAAGCAATTGGAAAATAAATAAATATATAAAAAGGAAATAAAATAAATTTAAATAAAATTAATATTTTTTAAATATTATATTGAAATAAATATTTTTAATTTATTTTATTTTGTTTTCGTGTATTTTATTACTTATTTATTTTCAAATTTGCTTCCTTGTTCTCCTTCTACTCTGTGTTCTTTTCTTTTGATTATACTCTTCTGTGATTGGCTCTTGTCTTCTGCTCTCTCATTGGTTGTTGATTTCTACTTTCCTATTGGCTGTTTCTTCAGCTTGTTTTCTTCTCCTTATCTCTCATTTTAGTCTTGCTGCTGCTTTCATAGTAGAAGCACGTCTTCCTTGCGCTTGACGAAGAAAGACTAAGATCTTTCGAAAGGTCTAGCATATTTAAAATGTTTTGATGGTGTTTTAAGAAGAATCTTTTAGTTTTTAAAGGATACATTACCAAGTTCTTCTTAGAATACAGCAAAATATAAATCATTTAAATATTTCATATATTTTGAAATGTTCTAAATACGTGGATTTGGGGGTCTGGGACACATTTTAAAATAATTTTTATTTATGCACTTAAAATTTTGAATTTTTTTTTTGTGTGTGATGGTTAACCATATCATTTGTAAACAAAATCACATGATAAAACTTATTATATATTTTTTTAATTTAAAATTAAAAATTTATTAAAAAAGTGGAGTAATTTAAAATCGTTATAAATCGACATATTATCTGTTGAATTTCAATTTTTTTACCCTTTAAATAAACAGAAATATGTAAGTTTTAATTTTGATTCAGCATTTTAAGAAATATTAATTTACAAAAAAATTAAAAATATTTAAAATAAAAATTAAAAAAAAAAAGGATGTGATTAAAAAAAAAAAAATCCTATTTTCAAAAGAAAATATTTTTTTCAAATTTGCTGAATTAAAATTAAAGTAAAACAATTGAAAAAGACATGTTCCAAATTTGAACAATTTATTTTTAACGGTTCTTGACTTATAACAATTTAAATTCGAGAAATTGTGAAAAAACCCATCATGGAGATAAACGAATTTTCACAAGAAATCTTTTCCGAGACAACTATTGCTTAAAAGTTAGGTTTTGAAAACAAACCAAAACGAAAGAAATAATATTTCCTGTTGTAATTAAGAAACATGATTTAAACGTCAGTTCGAGCAGGAAGAAAAACAAACAAACAAAAAAAAAAAAAAAAAAAAAAAAAAAAACCCAGCGAAAATTTTAATTCAATAAAATTATTTTAGAAAACTTGAAGGTTTTTGTGTCCCGGACTCCCTTAAAATCGAAATCGTTTTAGAAAAGAATTAAAAAATTGAAGCATTCTAACATAAAATGTTTTATAAAACAATTATTTCTCTACTAAAATATCTCTATGCAATGTTCCTAAATTCCCATTTTTTGACGTGGTGGTATAACAGTGATAGAATAAATATATATAATGTAATGTATCTAATGAATGTTTCAGAAGAAACGCAGACAAAAAATACTCCTGTTTTTCAATAGTTGCTAAAATAAAATATTAATATACTATGAATTTTTCAGAATTCCATTTTTTTCTAGCTTTCACCTTCCACTTTAATTTAATTTTTTTTCCTTTTCTGGTATAGAAAATATCTACATTCTCTGAAAAATTCACTGAGCTCGTAAATATTTACCGTACTGTTTCATGAGCATAGTAATTCTTATCACATTTCGAGAGAAAAAAAAAAAAAGTAGAAGAATGGCTGTTGCAAAAGACATCCTCGATTCAGATAAAAAATTTACTACATTTTATTTTAGTTTCTGAGGTTTTAAATAAAGCTTATACAGCAGTAGTTTTGAACTCTTTCTGGTGATACCCCAAATAAGCATCTCTAAAACCGTGATGCCACCCCCTCCCCCCGTGACTTAATAAATTTTTTTCTTCAAGTGGATAAAGCCTAAAAGGCTATTAACCTATACTAAAAGAGCTTGTTAAGGAAATAGCCTCTATGAGAAAAAATTATAATATAGGACAAATTATTTAAATGTTATTCTTTTATAAATATAAATACTATTTTATAAATATTATTTTATATTATTTAAAGAATAATAATAATCAAGGGGACGATCGAGCTTCACTCTGTTAAAATTAGGTTTGTCTTCAACTTAATATGACAATATAGTCTCGCTGTATTACTGCTATATTTTTTCGTCAAATATCGGCAAATTTGGCGACATTCTTTCACTTGGCACCAAGCATGTGTTAAGAAAGTTCTATGTACTCTGATTGGTCGAATTCTGTTTTCGAGAACGTTTTATGGTCTCTCATTGGTTGAATCCTGTATCTCGGCTCCTATTTGGAATTTCTAGAAAATTTCTTCAGATTCTGAAAGTCAATTTTTTGCGCCAAATGTCGCCGAAATTTCGCAAAATTTGGCGACATACTTCCATTTGGGCGCAAAGCATGTGTTGAGAAGGTTCTTTGTACTCCGACTAATTAATTATCTTCTCGAGAACGTTCTATGGACTTTGATTGGTTGAATCATCTATCTTGAGTCCTAATGAGAATTCTAGAAAGTACCATCAGATTCTGAAAGCTAATTTTTTTTTGCCAAATGTCTCCAAAATTTTGCTAAATATTGCAAAAATTGTCTATATTCTTCATTTGGCATATGTTTTAGCGTTAGTAATCTTGAAAGTCTATTTTCCTACCAAATCTTGCCAATCTCGCCAATATTTCGCAAATTTGGGCAAAAATCTGCCAACTTTGTGACTTTGTTTACTGCCTCATTCAACAATTTAATAATTGTTTCAACCTTCATTCCCATTGAAATTCATTCACCCGTAGTGACACCAAAATGCTCCACTAATCGAATTTTCTCAAGCATGTGACCTAGCCTAAGGTCTTCTAGTACCCAAAACGGTAGGATACAAAATTTAGTCAAAATCGTAAGAGCCGTTTTGTAGATAAAACTTGAATATTTACGCAGACACACACACATAGGCACAAGATTTGCTCGTACTATAATATATGATATGATGTTATATGAAAACAAAAAACAGCAAGTAAAGTTTCAAAATATATAGCAGAAAACCGATATGCATAAAATTGTAAAATTCTGATAAAAGTATTTCTGCAGTACTTTCATCATTTAAACCGTTTAAACAGAATTATATACAGATATTTTCATTCAATCTTTCTGGTATATATTGTATTTTGGACTTTTGAATGGAGCATTTTTGTAAACTGAATATAAATAGTTTTATTTTTTTCAAAATTTGTATGTAGTAATTTAATTTTTTAGTTACAATATCGCATTTTGGAAGAAAAAAAAAATCAGAAAAATCCGGCGGAAAATGATTTAATACTTATTCTAGAATTGTCTCCCTTAAAATACAAACTAGCTCTTTCTGGCCTATACGCCCCACTCTGGGAATAATTATTATAGAGAAAAGTTTGTATCACGTGGAATAATTTCCGGGCTATTTCTCTCTGTTATCTTGTATGAAAATGTAAAAACTTCAAATGTTTCGTCTCTAATGAAGTTTTCCTAAAAATAACAATCCTTAAAATTACTTAAAATGCATTCATTATATTGGGTCGTTCTGAAAGTCGTGTCCGTTTGGGAAAGTCAATTCGTACCGGAAAATTCTGCCCATTAATTATTAGACATTAGATATCAGAATCAAAGTATAATAATTCAATGGCTGAATTTCCCGGTACGAATTGATTTTCCCAAACGGACACGACTTTCCGAAAGATCAACAGAAATCAGGATTGTAATTGCTGTACCTTAATATCTAGTAAATTTTCAAAATAGTTTAATATTTTTCGAAGATAAACTAGTGTTTTTTCAGTGTTCCAGTACACATTATGTAACGTGCTTCTCTAATTCAATTACTTTCTGACTACCATGACTACCAGGCTAAACAGAAAAAAAGTTTTCTTGAATGTTTAATGTGCTAATAGAAGAAAATATATTAAAATAAATCTGCTTAATGAATATTTCAGAAGAACAAATGCAGACGAAAATTACTATCATTTTTCAGTTGTTATTTAATATGCAGAAATGCAATTTCATCTAGTCTATTGAAAAGAAATAGCGAAATTTAGAAAAACAACGCATTTAGAAAATCATTGCCATTTCATTAAACTTTAATAATATAGTAGCAGGAAAAGACATGAAAATAAATCTGCTTAATACATATTTCAGAACAACAAATGCTTACGGAAAATACTATAATTTTTCAGTTGTTATTTAATATGAAGTAATGCTATTTTATCCAGTAAATTGAAAAAAAATAATAATAGAGTAATTTAGGAAAACAGTACATTTTGAAAATCATTGCCATTTAATTACATTTTAATGCAATAGATGAAAATAAATCAAATAAATCTGCTCAATGAATATTTCAGAAGAACAAATACAGACGGAAACTACCAGCATTTTTCAGTTGTTGCCAAATAAAATATTAATGTCCTTTGAATTTTCATTTATTATTTTTTTTCCAAGATTTTACTTTAATTCCTTTTCATTTTTTATTATTTTCTCTTTCAATTCTGGGATAATAAATATATGCTTATTTCATGGATAGAACAATTTTGTTCATTTACAAATCACGATACAACTAGAGAACAGTTACTAAAAATTCTTAATCTTTTCAGGGGCAAGTAATTTCGATTCTGTAATGCTGATGCGGCACCAGAATTTTCGAAACATTTTATTTGAAAATAAGGAAATACAGTTTTACAGCCCCTTTTTATTCCTCTACCAAAGTTAAAAAAGTAAAATTAGATTTTAAAATTCTGGTACAAATCTCGATTAAAGTTAAGTTGTATAAATTATATTTCACCGCGCCATAGTGGGAAAGGCGTATTTTCGTGAACATGAATGTAAAGCTCGTAAAAGACGTCAAAATGACTTGATATTTGCTAAATTTATGTTGCTGAAGTTGGAGAATAACAATCGTAAGTCAGAATTGGGAAAATTTCTACCGCAAAAAAAGAAAATGAAGAATCTTATGCTTAATCCTGGTATTTTTAAAATTCAACTACAAAATCAATTTTGAACGTGTTAAGGAGTTTTGATTAGTTTCATGAGCCTAACGAATCCAAGTGGATCGCCGCGGATATCATTATGAATTTCTCTCACTCAATGCTTCCAGAATAAACAATTAAATTTTAAAAATAAAAAAACCCGACTGCGTAAAAAGCGAACTAATTAATTATTTCTCATCAATGTGAAACTATTTTTTTTTTCAATTCCTACTATTAGCTCACACTCTCGCTATATATATCTTGTTCAAATTTTCAATCGTTAATAAAATACTTATTATTCATCCAATCAAGCTCAAATAAATTTTTTTAAACTAGTAGTGGATGACACTTGATGTTAATCCAGTTTTTTTTCAAATATTAATTCATTAATTAAATTAAATTAATTAATTTTCAATAATCGAGAGAGCCCTCTTCTTGATCAAGATATTTTAAGACCGATAGAGCCCTCTTCTTGATCAAGGCATTTTAAGCACCACTCAGGAGGAAAGAAGAATGGAAGAAAAAAAAGTCTCTTATTGACCTAAGTAGGAATTGACTTAAAATATTTTTTTTATATTACTTGTTTATATTACTTACCTATTTTTTTTTATTTACTTGCATTGAGGACTTTTAAGTTGTATTTAATTGGTAGTTCTTATCTATAAACACTGTTTTGATGAGGTCTATAGATGCCTATGATGGTTAGAGTTGCAGTAAAGCTAGAGATCCACAATACATACACAACTTCCAGGTTGTATGATATTTTAACGGAGCTTCTGACTGTAAAATAGTCAATGAAACATCGTCTTCATTTTGAAAGACTTATCCAATGATATGCCCCTCAATAGGGTGCGTAAATTTTTTTTCGTCTCTACCGCCATTTTGTATTTCACGGCCGCCATTTTGAATTTATAAAAACAAAACCTAGCCTATAACCATCGAGCCGTTAAGATGAATCGATAGAAACCTCATTCATTAAAATCCATTCAGCCGTTGAGATGTTTCGACGGTATAAAGAAATCCACGTAGACAGATACGCGTAAAACACACAACCCTTCTTTTCAGTCGGGTAAAAAGAGAACAAGGACTGTTTTCCGGAACAATTCGGAACTTTTTTTTAATTTCTGTTTCTTTTTTTTTAAATTGCTTTTAAAAATACGTACTTTTGTAAACAAAAGATCCATAATAACCAACCTCCTGATTTTTTAAATACCAGTAAATTCTTACAAAAATGATCGCTAATATAAAACATAGGTAAAATAAAGTAACATAGCTAAAATAAAGCTAATATAAAGTATTTTTGCATAAAAATATTGGTATTAAAAAAATCGGGAGATTGGCAAATATGGCATAACAAACGCTACAGAAAATACATTTTAGAACTAAATTGTATTTGATTGAACGACGCGAAACGACTAACTAAAAAAAAGCAACTTGATAATTTTTGAAAGAGAAACATCTACTGGCATCTAAATAACTTCGAAAAACCTCAAAATTATGCAAAATTCAATAAAAAGGGCGGGTTTAATAAATGTAAATGTATACTGAAATCTCATAAAGTCTGAAATGTTTAGAAAACGTTCTTAAGTCTTTTTTTTTTTTTTTTTTTTTTTTTTTTTTTTCCAGTGTCGCGGATTTTGATCATTTCGTCCTATTGTGCGTTCTTCAAAGAATTCGAAAACAATATTGGAAATTGCTGGAAAAATTGGAGGAAACAATCAATGAAATTGATTTTTTAAAATAATTTAAAAAAATTTTAACTAATAGGATAATTTTCAGATTATTTCTTACTGTTATTAGGCGTGAGAATATTAAATGAAAAAAATTTTTGTCTCATTCGAACTTTTACAAAAATTGCAATCCTGAAACTTACTTAAAGTAGCAATCATTATAGAAATCGCGAAAAAATTTCTAGTACCCGAAATATTTAGTAAATTTACCAAATAGCTTATTTTTCTACTAAAACAAATTGAAATTCCGTTTTTCAGGTGTTCCAAGAAATATTATGTAATGCTATAATTTAGTTCCTTTGCTTTCTGACTACCAGGCTGTTACTAAAATGGAAAACAGTTTTCTTGAATATTTAATATGAAGATGTGAGTTTCAAAATTCGCCGTATTTAAAATAAATAAATAAATAAAAATAAAAAAAGCAATTTAACAAATTACAACGACCATTTAGAAAATCATTTTCTCAAAGACTAAAATTTAAGGCATAAAAAAATCGCACGGAGTTGATCATACATTACGTACGCCATGAATTAAACATTAACATTCCTAAACCCATCATGAACAAATTTTAAAAGAAATTTCAGTTTTACAATTTTCGGTACTGTAAACTTTAACTTCTGCGGAGCTGGTATTACATTACGTACGCCATGGATTAAACATTAATATTCCTGGACCAATTTTAAATGAAATTTCATTCTTAAACTTCTAAACATCCCACAATATTACTTTTTACGCCGTCGTATAGAATTGTATAGAAATTCGTCGTATAGAAAAAAATTACCTTTTAAATGTAATTTGTTTGAAAGCTATATCTCAATTTGTTTCGGAGTTAATTTTTTTTGGTAGTTTTTATTACTTTTTGTCATAGTGGCAACAGAAGTATCCATCTCTGTTGCAAGTAAAGGGAAAATACAGATTAGTGTATAGACCAATCAGAAAACGAATAAAATGCGGATTCAACTAATAAAACGCTTCAGATATGTTTTTGATTTCCTACCCTGACAGAGGACAATAATCATTTTTCCAAATGGTTAAAGAAAAAAAAATCTATTAATCTATTCTATTAGTGAACTTGCATCGGAAATAGACCACAATCTGAAAAAAAAAAAAAAAATAGTTTTATTGTGTATTTCTGGCATTGTAAAATCTTGCTTTAAAATGAAAACCAATGGACGCAGTCAGGAGTTTTTCGCGATTTCCCGAAAATATTCTGAATAAGGCGAGTTTTAAAACTCACGTCTCCATATGAAGTTTAAAATAATGCGATTGCTTTTAGACAACTGAAACAAAATAAGCAACAGGGCAGTTTTGGGAAATATATCCTTCTATATATAAAAAAAAGTTTTGATTTGGAAATGGACCAATGAAAATCTGCGTAGATATTCCCGGAGATCGGCATCCAATATGAATGCTTAAGCATGGCTTTTCTTCGTTAATATTAAAAAAACTGTTGCACACAAAAATATGAAAATCGGTAGTATTATAGATAAATATTTGAGAAACACGCTGATGCAGACAGTTTTCAAATCGAAGAATTATTTTAAGAGATATTTAGTGCCAAAGTTAAACAAAATTGTTCCATTAAAAAAGTTTTATAGGAGCAAAAATGTACATAGGAATTTAATCATTTTTAGATCATTTTATGCGTCAGAATTTCCCGGTGTGCAGACTGCATTTAGTTTTTTAATTTTTTGAATCTTTTTTTGAGGTTTTATTTCTATTTTAAATTCAAACTTTCAGCATTTCGAGAGATATTTTTTACACATTTTAGAAAATTGTATTAATTTAAATTGTTGCCAACTGTATAAACAGTGCAAACAATAATTTTTGCTTCAGATTAAAAATTTATTTTACACGTGACTATTATAAACAGAAAATATAAAAAGCAGGAACTCAAGGAAAATTACGTCATAAAAACTATATTTACACGTGAATTTTAAAGAGAAAGAATATTGTAAAATAATAAATTCATTAGCATGCGTTAGAAGTCTTAAATAGGAGAATTTACGTCACATTACACTTATTACGTAAAATGGACAAAAAATAATATTGCAAAACAGTTTAAATTTAAAAATTGCGCGAGACATTTATTTGATATTTTAAGATGATCATAATATTTCGTTTCTAACAAAAGTATTTTTACGTGAATATTAAAAAGAGAAAGAAAAGTTTGGTGAAAATTACGCCAGATTATAATTGTCAGATTCAAATTATAATTCAGTCTTCCGAAATCTTTTTAAAGCCGATCAAATTAGCGTGCTGTTAGAGTCTGCGGTGTCTGAACGGGGGTTGACGAGCGTAGCTCGTCGTGGGCAGAGTTCCCTAGTATATTTATAAAAATCATTGCCGTTTCGTTACATCATTTTAACCCTTTATGTACTGCATTATGAATTCATGAAAATTTTATCTTCTAAAGCATTTTTCGTGAATTGTTTAAACTACATTAGAATATTTCCATAATCATTTATTAAATTTTAGAAGGATTTTAGAACGATTGAAGGATTTAAAAAGATTCGAATTTATAGGAATTTTGTGTAATATTTATAACCCCACTCAAGCCTTTTATTTTAAATATTTTTCTTGGTATTTTCTGCAATTAGGAAATGTGCAAATATAATGCTCTTTCTATAGAAATATAGAAATATTTCCGAAATGAAAAATCCCCCCCCCCCCCACACACACACACATGCACACACGCACCAAGAAATCGGAAAAGATGCAAAGGCAAAAGAAATCATCCTTTTAAAAATATTTTTGTTTTGTGTAAATAATAATGCTTTTGAACAAGAAAAAGTAATATATATATAAATCATTCTAAACTGTATTACAATTAATCGGTGTATTAAATGAATTTTATAACAAGTTATTTTAATGGTACTTATAAGTACCGTCAGTAGATAAAGGGTTATTTTATTTTTTAAAAAAAAAGGAAACGAAATTATTTAATGAACATTTGAGACGAAAAAGATTTACATCTTTTCAATTGTTGCTAAATAAAATATTAATGTACTATGAAAATTTTTTTTTCAAAATCTTTTCCTATCGTCTTCCATTTTAAGCGTCCATTTAAATTTAATTCCATTTCACTTTTCACTACTTTCTTTGTCAGCACCAGAATAGTAAATATCTAAATACTCTGAAAAATTCACTGAGCTTTTAAACATCGTATATGCTGTTTCAACGACATAGTAATTTTGATCACGTACCAAGTAAGAATATGACTAGAGATTGGCTTTTTTGAAAGACTTCTAAATAATCAATGCTATCGATTTGGGTAGCATTTATTCATGATTTTTTCCCCTCTTTTAATAAAATTCTGTAGAAATAATCTTTTGTCAAATTAGAAATTTTCGAATTCTATTTTTTTCCACTTAGATTTGATAAAATATACATATATAATTCCTATACCGAGTGTCCCATAAATTTGTTAACATTGCAAAAATTCATTAAAAGTGAAGAAATTGGTTTATTTGAATGTGGTTTGTGACAAACTTATTCTGATGCATTTTTTTTCTTTGCAGGGGGGGAAGGGGGGGGGGTTACAGAAACAAATTTAGTGAACATTTTTGTCAATATAGGGCACTTCACACATTCCAATAACAAGATTAGTTTTTGACTATGGAGGTTAGGTAAAGTTTGGACGTTTGGTGTGTACCGTAGTGTCTTTCTTCATTAGAGCAGTTAAGCCCTTGGGGACGAGCGACCGGTATACGTGCCGCTTAAGGTGCTCAGAATCCGTGATTATTCTCATCAGTAAATTTTGCCTTATTTAATCCGAGCATTTTCCCGCTTCAATTAGGCAAAAATTTCTGTGTTGAAAAACCGGTGATAAAAGATTAAAAATTCTGTGAAAGATGCTCGTCTCGAAGGGGTTAAAGGACGCAATAGGGGAGACCGGGGCTAGTAGGCGCAGTTTTTAGCTATTGATTTTTATAAATTTTTTATTTAAGTTTTTTAGCAAACTTTAACTGCACTTTTAAAGAACAGACATTTGGCTATAAATACCCCGAGTTTTGAGTTTGTAGCTCTTGTAGTTTATGTTTAGCGGAAGCCTAAAGTAAAAGGAAAATTGTGCGCCAACCTACCCCGTCACGGGGCAAGTTGCTTATACCTATGCGGTAAGTTGGCACACGCTTTATAAAAATTTAAATGAAACTCAAATAAGGCACGCAGTTAAGAGAAATCAATTTCTTTATTACCAGTAAGTTTAAACAAAAACGTTATCGTCGTACAATGTAAATTCTAAATTATACAGACATAAAAATAGAATAAAACATTAACACTGAGTAACTTCTATCTTACTCGATATCGTCATCAGAGTTACAGTTGTCACAAATAAAAAATCGAGTGTCTCCGTTTGGGCAAGCCCCATGTGCCCAAAATCTTGCATTACAACCACTTTTCACTGTGATTGTTGTATTTCAACCTACCAGCACACACCAGACGCCGAGCCAACTTACCCCATGTTCAATGCGCCTACTAGCCCCATAATAAATTTCTTCACAACAGGGAGACGTAACCTTCTAAACATAAATAATCCAAGTAAATCACATATGGGGTAGGTACAGTGAATCATACACTAAGAAAAACTGCACAAGTTAAATCTCCATTATTAAGATAAGTATTAGAAATTAGAAAAAGAATGAAGCAACAAAAAAATACTTATGAATGCAAAAAAGAGAAAAATCGTAATAAATGTCCACTGCACGTAGGTAACGCTGCGAAACTACAATGAGGATTGTAAAAAGCAAGAAGAAAGGTACTCTGTGACTGATTGCGCAATCTATCCACAAACAGGTGATTTATGAGGACTGCGCCTACTTACCCCTGTAGCCAACTAGCCTCGGTCTCCCCTACTCTACGAAATCTGTTGAATCCATCCGTATATTCTAGATTTCCAGTTAACGGTATTCTCACTCGCTTGCAAAGTGTGTAATACCATGAAGCGGCGGACACATAGAACATTTGCTGCTATGAGCTCGTAAATATTTTCGTGCAAATAAACATACTTTTTACGAAATTTTATGATTTGAATGTTGAAACGTCCTCTATTGACAACATTTTCACAATTTTTCTTTCTACCAAACAAAATTCCTTCGCATGAGAGTAAATTTGTCAAAAACCGCATTCAAATAAACCAATACCTTCACTGTTTATGAATTTTTGAAATGCTAACTAATTTATTGGACACCCGCGTTAAAGCGTTCTTAATAGATAGGTTTAAATTTATAATAATAGCTTTAGAATGCAATTAAAAAACTCTTTTACATGAATTTTTAGTAAAATTTTAAAAACGGACGTTTTTGTACTAAAATAAATTAAGTTTCTTTATCCAATGTTCCAATAGATATCGTGTAGTGTTCTTCGAAGTGGAAGAGAAATTGTAATAGAATCAAATACATGATAAACAATCTAAAGGAGTATTTCAGAAGAACAAAACGCAGACAAAAAATACTGGCGTTTTAACTGTTGCCAAAATAAAATATTATTGGATTAAAATATTGGACGGAATTTATTTATGAGTTTTGTTTTCTTTTAGTAAAAACCTATAGATAAAATCTCGTGTCAAATTAGAAATTTTCGAATTCTATTTTTTCACTTAGAATTGATAAAAACCTAAATAATTCATATATTTCTTATCATTAAAAACATTCTTAATCGATAGATTTAACGCTTTAGAATGTAATCTAAAAACTCTATGACATGGATTTTTAGTAAAATTTAAAAAACGGACGTTTTTCTACTAAAATAAATTAAATTTCTTTATTCAGTGTCCCAATCGACATCACGCAGTGTTCTTTGAGGTGCATGAGCAATTGCAATAGAAGGAAATACATGATAAACAATATACTTAAAATTAATATTTCAGAAGAACAAAACGCAGACAAAAAAATACTGGATTTTTAACTGTTGCCAAAGTAAAATATTATTGTACAAGGAATTTTTTGAAACACTCCCTTCTCATGTTTGGATAAGTTCAAATATATTTTTTTTAATTTCTTTTTTCAAAAATTTTTGACTGTAAAATGGCTTTTTTTGAAAACTTTCTAAATAATCAATAAAAATGAGATCGATTTGGATGGCATTTATTTGGATGGCATTGGCAGTTTTTTTTTCTTTTAGTAAAAATCTATAGATAAAATCTCGTGTCAAATTAGAAATTTTCGAATTCTATTTTTTTCCCTTAGAATTGATAAAATTATAAATAATTCATATATTTCGTATAATTTAAACACTGAGCTTCACATATAACAGGAGATCTGTCTTCTTATTTCTTAATATGATTTCCATCGGTCAGCGCGCAAGGACACATTGACACTTTAGTTGGCATCCATGGAAAAAATGCTGTTCATCGTATTCCCTTATTTGATTGGAGAATAGGGTGGGGTGAAAAAATCGAAAATCGGAAAATGAAAATGTAATACCGCGCAAAAGTTGGGTATGGTCCTCAGTAATAAAACTGCACAGTTTTTTCGAAATCAAATTTTATCTTCCGGTGCACTCCCCCCCCCCCCCCTCCCCAATTTTCGCCAAACTCGTCAAAAATGCCTTGTACAAGTTATAAGTCGAAATAAAGATAAATTTGGAAAATAAAAATGTCATACCGCGGAAACGTTGTGTATGGTTCGTAGTAACATACCTGCACAGTTTTTTCGAAATCACGTTTTATCTTCTGGTGCCCCCGGCCAAATTTTACAATATTCGTCAAAAATGTCTTGTACAACTTACAAATCGAAATAAACATAAAGTTGCAAAATAAAAATATTATGCCGTGGAAAAGTTGCTTATGGTACGTAGTAATATGCCTGCACATTTTTTTTCGAAATCACGTGATGTCTTCGAGGGACCCAGTCATTCGAAATTTCGAAAAAAATTCCATAAATTCCCTTTTATTTGCTGTTTATGTACAACAGAATGCATCACACAAGAAGCAAGTGTGCAATGCAAACATTTTATCTGTGAAAAGTACACAAATAATTAATGTTCAAGAATGAAAACAAACATTTAAATCTGTTAAAAGTGTTCAAAATATTTAAAGTTCTATTGAATCAGTTCGTGCTAGACGCATGCAGCAGGGGATCATACAATTATAGTGAGCTGATTGGAAAAATGTTGGACAAGTGTGAATCTCTTCCCATCGTTTCTTAACAGACTATCGACATTAATTATAACCTGGAAACAGTTATTGACGATTTCAGTACCGATAAAAAATATCCGAAGGCAATGATCCTATCTATTAAGAAAGGAAGTTATTCGGAAGAACGAGCAAATAGATTTCCTGGTAGACTTTCACATAGCAGATGTGTTACCACCACCAGCAGAATTTTGAGATTCTACGTGGGAATTCAGGATACAACGTTAAATCTGAAAATACTGACGGAGCTTGCAGTCGAGGTGTATGCGCGTGTATGGTTTTCAATTAAGTGCCAGCCATCTTTGAAAAATTGTTTATTTTTCTAGGGATATGTCCCAAGCAGTTAAAGTTGTAATTGACCCAGTAATCCAGCGCAATGCCATTTTTGTTCACTCGGAAAACCTGCTGATTGGCATGGTAACTGATGATCGGAAACACATCCGCGAGCTAGGATTTCGTAGAATCCTTAAGGGGGTCCGGGACACATTTTCAAAAAATTTTTATTTATTGAGTTAAAATTTTGAATTTTTTTGTGATGGTTAACCATATCATTTGTAAACAAAATCAAATGATAAAACTTCTCATAGCTTTTTAAAAAAATTTTTAAATTTTAAATTTATGAAAAAAGTGGTATAACTTAAAATCGTTATAACTCGAAATATTATTTGTAGAATTTAAATTGTTTTTCATTTAAATAAACAGAAATATATATTTATTAATTTAGAGCCAGCATTAAAAAAAAATATTGTTTTTTAAAAAAATTAAAAATATTTAACGAAAAAATTACAAAAAAGGTGGTGCAACTTTAAAAAAAAAAAAAAGTCATATTTTCAAAAGTAAATATTTTTTTCAAATATGCTGGCTCAAAAGTAAAGTAAAATAACTGAAAAAGATATGTTCCGAGTTTCAACCCAGTATCTTTAACGGTTCTCGAGTTATAAGAATTTAAATATGAGAAATGGTGAAAAAACCTATCATGAAGAAAAACGCAATTTCACAAGAACTCGTTTCCTTGACAACCATAGCTTGAAAGGCAGATTTTGAAAACAAACCAAAACGAAAAAATTAATATTTCCTGTTCTAATTAAGATAGAAACATGATTTAAACACCATTTTAAGCAGAAAACGGCAGAGAAATTTTTAATCCAATAAAAAAAAATAATTGAAAATTTGAAGATTTTTGTGTCTCGGACCCCCTTAAAGCGCGAACACTAGTTGAGAAGTCAGTCAGTTCCAAGTACCTGCGATCAAGTATAGCGCAGCAGGTTATATTGATCTGATTCAGTGGGATAAGGTAGAAGCTACAGAACCACCTATTTTGACTAATCTTTCATACGATGATTTAAAGATGTACATTGACAAACGTGATCGTGAAGATTTCATTTGGTTTGCTAAGTTTTCATGCCAAACTTAAAGTGTAGAAAGTTGTGTCAGAGTGGTCACTGAAGCTGCCGCGACAGGTTGTGGTACAAACAACATCGATGGATTCATAAGATCCATTATGCGATATTTTAAGACCAAGTCAGATTTTAAAGTTACAAAACTCTGACAGCACCTACAATAAACACCAAGGTGAAACATTTCGAATATTTAGATTTTTGTTTTGAAGAGCACGAACTTATTTAATTAAACTTTAAAAAATTTTAACACATTTAACTGATTTAAATGTTTGTTTTTTATTCTTGAATTTTATTTTGTTTGTATACTGTTCACAGATAAAATGTTTTTACTGCACTCTTGCTTTCTATTATACATGTACAACAGATAAAAGGAAATTTACGGCATTTTTTTCAAAATTTCGAATGACCGGGTTACTGGAAAATATTATGCGGTTTCAAAAAAAAAAAAAAAAAAAAAAACTGTGCAGGCATATTACTACGTACCATACGCAACTTTTTCGCGGTATGACATTTTTATTTTCCAGCTTTATCTTTATTTTTATTTATAACTTCTACAGGCGTTGACGAGTTTGGCAAAAATTGGGGGGGCTCAGGGGCACCGGAAGATAAAATTTGATTTCGAAAAAAATGCGCAGTTTTATTACTGAGGACCATACACAACTTTTGGGCGGTATTACATTTTGATTTTCCAATTTTCGTCTTCTTCTCTCCACCCTATTGGAGAAACAGTTATTAATTTGATAAGTATAAGCTATTTAGAGAAACATAAATGAGGATAAAAATAAATGAGAACACTAATATCAAATATTGATGACGCGGACTATTGCTATCGTTTGCCTTGCATGCTTCATTTGCCTTGCAGCTTCTGGCCGCCGACTAAGAACTCCTGTTGTACATGGAGCTCAGTGAATTTAAAACACTCCTAATAGATAGATTTAAAATAACAATCGCTTTAGAATGCAATCTAAAAACTCTATTGAGTGGATTTTTAGTAAAATTTAAAAAACGGACGTTTTTCTACTAAAATAAATTAAATTTCTTTATTTAGTGTTTCAATCGACATCACGCTTTGAGGTGTATGAGCAATTGTAATAGAAGGAAATACATGATAAATAATCTACTTAAAATGAATATTTCAGAAGAACAAAACGCAGACAAAAATACTGACTTTTTTAACTATTGCCAAAATAAAATATTGTACAAAAAATGTTTCGAAATACTCCCTTCTGATGCTTGGAAGTTTCCCTTATTTTTTAATTGTTTTTTTTTTTCATTTTTCAGTGTTATTTTCTCTGTCAACACTGAAATAGTAAATATCTTACATCCTCTGAAAAATTCACCGAGCATTTAAAGATCGTCTCTGCTATTTGGAGGATATAATAATCGTAATCACGTATCAAAGAAGAATACGACTGTAAAATCGATTTTTTGGAAGACTTTCTAGATAATCAATATCGATTTGGATAGCATTTATGTTTTTTTTTTTCTCTTTAATAAAAACCTATAGACAAAATCTCGTATCAAATTAGAAACTTTCGAATTCTATTTTCTCCCTTAGAATTGATAAAAATATAAATAATTCATATATTTCGTATTATTTCCTAATAGATAGGTTTAAAATAACAATAGCTTTAGAATGTAATCTAAAAACTCTATTACAGGGATTTTTAGCAACAATTTAAAAAACGGACATTTTTCTACTAAATTAAATTAAGTTTCTAATCTAAAAACTCTATTACAGGGATTTTTAGCAACAATTTAAAAAACGGACATTTTTCTACTAAATTAAATTAAGTTTCTTTATCCAATGTTCCAATAAACATGACGTAATGTTCTTATAGATTGAAGAGCAAATGTAATTGAAGCAAATATATGATAAACAATCTACTTAAAATGAATATTTCAGAAGGACAAAATACAGATAGAAAATACTGACGTTTTTAACTGTTGCCTAAATATTGTACAAACAATTTTTCGAAATATACTCTCTTCTCATGTTTTAAAGTTCCCCTATTTTTTAATTGTTTCTCATTTTTCAATTATTTTCTTTGACCGGAATCCCTTCCAGTTTTCTTCACTGGAATAGTAAATATCTACTTCTTCTGAAAAATTCACCGAGCATTTAAATATCGTTTGTGCTGTTTCGAGGATATAATAATTGTGATCACATATCAAAGAAGAATACGACTGTAGAATGGCTTTTTTAGAAGACTTTCCAAATAATCAATGAAATCGATTTGAATAACGTTTATTTTCGACCTTTCTCCCCTCTCAATCCTGAAATAATTCTGATAAAAAAAACTTTATATACAAAAAGAAAATTTTTGAATTCTTTTTCTTTTTTCAGATGCCTGGATCCATAAATAATTCAATTATTTTTGATTTATTTGAATTTTCGGTTTAAAAATTCCGTTCTATATGCGTCACTTGATATCGTTCTACCTATTTGTAAAAAACAATAAGAATCAAACATAAAGGTCATTTTGAATTAAACAGTTTTTAACATTAATTGGTAAAATTAGTAATGAAATTCGATAAAAAGTTCAAAAATAGAAAAACACACACATACGAGTACATACATATGTAACGAGTGATTCCAAATCAATAGCAAAAGTAAAAATTTAATAAATTGAAAAGTATAGGCAGTAATATGATGCGGTTTTTACAGAAATGCTCTAAAAAGCATGGAAGTTTTTAATAACAAGAAAATTGTGATTCGATTATCCTTTAAAGGTACGAACGGTGTACCGCCATTCAGTGAAAAAACAGTACTGAATTCTAAAATAGTTACGTAATTAACAGTTGCGCTTCATTTAAGCTCTTCCCAAAGTTCCTTTAATGTTCAACCAATGTTTAAAGTTGGAATTCCCAATTTCTTCTGCTTCGTTTCATTATTTTTATTAGTAAGTCACCACTGGAGTACGGAATATGTCGCCCATGTATTTCTGTAAAATATTCTACTTTATTTCTTTATTAAACTTTTGTAAAATAATAAATATGATGTCTGTTATTTTTCTACTATTACTATATATTAGACTATATTCTTCTTTAGCATCAAAAGTTGATATGTAGGCTTCAAAAAGTGTTGGCGCATAGAATTCTCTACCCCCTGTCTTTATTTTTACTACAAACTGTCCGTGTTAGATTAACTCTAATTAAACTATTATTTTTTTTAACAATTTTACGTTTATTACTTTTATACTACTATTTAACATTACATTAAGCAAGGATATCATGAACGAGTATTACTCAGGCTTTAAAAATCGACTAGATAGTACCCGTCAAGATTTGACGGTAAATAACTTGAATTTTTCATTCGAAAAATTCTGGATTTTTTAATTAGTTGCTGTTAAATAAACTAGTGAATTCGTGACGAATTTCTGTATTGCATAAGTAATTCCTATTTCATTAAGGCGATAGATGGTGCTGTCAGTCTAACCTGTTCAGTAACGTGAAAGAAAGTTAAGTTTATAATTTACGACCAATTATGCTTACTTTTTATAAGAAATTTACATACAAATATTGGGTGGATCATTTATTCTTACTTTCTGCAGTCTCTCTCTCTCTCTCTCTCTCTCTCTTTTTTTTTTTTTTTTTTTGAAAAAAAAAAATTATTTATTTTTATTAACCATTTGGAAAAATGGTTATTGTTCTCTGTCAGGGTAGGAAATCAAAAACATATCTGAAGCGTTTTATTGGTTGAATCCGCATTTTATTCGTTTTCTGATGGGTCTATACAGTAATCTGTATTTCCCCTTTACTTTCAACAGAGATGGATACTTCTGTTGCCACTATAACAAAAAGGTAATAAAAGCTACAAAAAAGAAAAAAATTAATAACTCAGAAACAAATTGAGATACAGCTTTCAAACAAATTGCATTTAAAAGTACAATTTTTTTCTCTATACGACGGTGTAAAAAGTAATATTGTGGGATGTTTAGAAGTTTAAGAATGAAATTTCATTTAAAATTGGTCCTCAGATTTCTTGGAAATCTGACGATGGAAAAGTCTTTTCCCGAACAGCCAATGAAATGCTTGGATAATACGTAAGTTTCAGGTGGATAATACGTAAGTTTCAGGAAATCTGACGAGTCGCAGGTGATTTTTGTCGCTTGCAATTTTTACGTGTAATAACACTATTAATGTTTAATTCATGGCGTACTTAATGTATGATCAACTCCGTGCGATTTTTTATGACTTAAATTTTAGTCTTTGAAAAAATCATTTTCTAAATGGTCGTTGTAATTTGTTAAATTGCTTTTTTTTATTTATTTTTATTTATTAATTTTAACTACACGACTATTAAAAGCTGCCATGAATTTTATTTTTATCAGTCTCATTCTCTGAAATCCTAAATTTGAAACTTGATGCAGCTAACGATTTATAATATATATTTTTATTACTTAATTTTTATTTTATATTTTTATACATTTTTTAAATAACACCAACGATATCAAGATAATTTCTTTTATACTTATTATATGAATATTTTTCTTTCATTACGTTTCATTTTTAATTTTTTAAGGAAAAGAGTGGCAAACTTTTCTTTCTGACACACGTAAATATATATTCTTGATAATGGTCAGAAAATATAACAATAGATCAGCTCAATTTATTTAATTGATAATTACAAGCAAAATATTTTAGCTTAAATATTTTAAATATAAAATTATTATTTTTTAAAATATTTTTGAGTGCTACATTTTATTTAATTATAAAACATTCAAATAATAAGAATAATAACAAAAATCATAACTTATCCTCCTAATAAAATACGTCATTATTGAAATGAAATATCGCCAAAAATATTACAGAAATCATTTTGACGGGCGTTGGACTCGAAGTTGCGTCCTCTACCAAACTTCAAAGCTTTAAACTGCTGCTTTATGTATATATCTGAATTTTGAAATAAAACAACTCTCAAATTTTTGAGCCGATTTGGATGAGATTTTTCATGTGCATAATAGCATACTAATGTCTCGACTGAGCTCGTTGGCCAGCTTTCTCCGCCATCTTGTTTCGAAAAAGCGGTCATTTGAATTTTTGAAATTTTTTTGTTTTCTAGCATTGTATACTTATAGAAAATGTTACGTTTCACAAAATGCAAACTCTTATGTATTATTTTAAACAGAATGTTAGAAACATTAAAAGACATTATAAAGAGTCGCACAGTGTAAGTTAACAACATAGGTCATTTTAAAGAGAAAGTTAAAAAACCTAAAAATTTCCAAAACTGTCACAAAATTCAAATGTCCGCCATTTTGAAACAAGATGGCGGATGAAGCTGGCCAACGAACTCGTTCGAGACATTAGTATGTACTATGCATATGAAAAATTTCATCCAAATCGGTTCAAAAGTTCGAGAGTTACAGAATGACAAATTTCAGATATAAATATAAATACACACACACACACACACACGCACACATATATATACATATATATATTCCCAATACACATAACATAGATTCCAAAAACAAAGTAAATAACAGCAGGAATTGAATAACTGAAATAGAATATTGGAAATCTGTAGGACTTAGACAGAATCATCTGGTCCCAAATGCCTCAAGTTCCACAGATAAAATATGTAATTTCATCTTCATATTAGCCATAAATTAGCTAACGAATATAAATTTGAGACTACCACACACATAAAACAGAAAAATAAACCATAGAACACCAATTAAGTTCAAAATAAAACAAGATAAAAAAGGATACAGGAGAAAAAAAAATTACCAATTTAAAATCCATACTGTTTAGCAGTAGGCATAACAAATACACTCATTGGAGATCACCAGCACATGTTGCCAAAAAAGTTTTTATATGATGGTGGACCAAGGATCAACAATATACAGCATAGCCAAGCAAACTCCCATTATATATAATCATCGCCCTCTATAGCTAATTTAGAATTGAAAATGAACTGCTCCATGTATTCAAATGAATCAGTGTAGTGCTGCCATCTATTGACTTATTAGTAAAATAAAAAACTATTATATAATAAAATCTATTAATAACTATTGATGTATTAAGTTTTAAAGCAAATACTGTTTAGAGATAGATATATAATTAAATAATAATTAAAAATATGTTAATAAATATATACAATTGTATTATAAAAAATTTTAATTGATGTATTAAATCAAAATGATATGTAAAATGCTGAAAATGCTGATTATTAATGTTTCACATAAATATGTGTACCTCGCTATAGCATATCACAATTTAAATTCCTGTGACAACATTGCATCATCACTTAAATTAATTTATAATTAAATATAAAAATTAAAATTAAGCTGCTAAGGAATTAATATTAATAATAATAAAATTTTGAAATTAATAAGTTATAGTTAATGTGTCTACAAACTTTCTTAAAAATTAAATACTCATAATTTAAGGGGAGTGGGAAGAATAAATAATAAATTTATTAAAACATTCATATTATTCTCATTTAAGATAGTATACTTTGTATTAGAAATTTATATGATATTGTCCTGAGTAGGCTAAAATTTAAATACAAGTTAATCGTTAACATTATTAAATATTAATTAATATGAATAAATTTAAAATGAATTGATGAATCTATAAATATAATTACACCATTATACATATAAAAGTATCGAATCAACATCCATTATAAAATTAGCAACGTAGCTATAAATCAAATGCCCTAATTTTTTTAAATAAATAAATTAAAATTAGCAACGTAGCTATAAATCAAATGCCCTAATTTTTTTTTAAATAAATAAATTAAACATTGCGTATTATCCAGACAACACCATTCTCCTCCGTATTCTAACCACCCAACCGTCCTATAATAAATTTTTGTAATTAATATTTTACAATTTTTAATTTTGTATAATTATTTTCTTATTTTATATATTTTTTTTGTAATTTTTTTACTCATGTGTTAATTTGTTTTTTAAGATCATTTAAGTACTAATTATATATTAAAGAATATATGATTTTTTTTGGAAAACCATGATTTAATGCATCATAAATTAGTTTTTTAATATTGTTGTTAATTAGACGAGAAGAACATAAACTCTTTATTCTATATAAATGATTAAGGATTATATTACGATATACAGAATTATGAAGACAAGATTTAAAATTAGTAAATGTATTAACTTTGAATTTAAATTCTTTATATATATAGGTTTTTGCATCAAATTTGGTAAATTTTCATGTGTTTAAATGGTTTAATTCTACAAAAAGATTACACACACACATATATATATATATATAATAAATTTGAAATCACAAATATATGAACAAATTGGTAAAATTCTAAAGATGAACTAAATATGAACATAGGAAACCAGTATCTAAAATAAGAAACTATGAATAACCCACAGAATCTTCAGAGGAGCTTATAGGTTTGATTCAAGATGCGTTATTTCATCCAATTTTGTCGACATTAAGCCTAAAATGGTAAAATTTAGCTCCTTATAACGCAACATAACAGAAAATAGGTTATCAAAATCCAAGAGATCTAAAGAAAGGTACACCTCACACAGGATATTAAAAAATATTAGAGAACAATACCTAAATTACATACTACGAACCAAAACTTCAGCATGTCAGGATGCAAAGCAGAGTTAGGACTATTTTAACATGTGAGTCACAGTTGAGTAACTGACTGAAACCCATAACTTTACTGCCATCTGGTGTGAGAAAGGAAAAATGTATATTGGAACTGGATTATTAACAATAATGTTTAGTGCTGCCATCTCCCCCCCCCCCCCAAAAAAAGGGGGGAATTAAACTAATGAAGAAATCAAGAAATTACTTAGATTAGCATTTAGTTAAAGTAGAATGAAAAAATATGAATAAACTTACTAAGTACTGAGTAAATACCAAATAAAATAAAGAATTGTATAAAAATAAATAAATAATAGGGCATTGATTAAATTAACTATTTAAAAGACAAATATTATAATATAAAAAATGAGAATATAAATAACATTTAAAAAACAATGAGGAATATTTTGAGATAGTAAAATATAACCATATATATATATATATATGGATATACACACACATACATATATATATATATAACCATTAATTAAACATTACCGACCACCATCAAAAACCGCAATATTGTGAATGAAATGACAATAAAAATGGATACCACAAACCTATAATATACAACTGTATGTATAAAATACATATAAAATACATAACTAGAAAGGTAAAAATCATTAAATGAATCTTTGCGATGATAAGAATGAAAAATTTAATGGAATTTCCATAGAGAGGTATATATATATAAGTCAGCATTTCAACGGAGGGTGGTTTTGGTATCTGGAGGCAGTGGTGTAGTCCTGGAAAAAAAAGTGGGGGGACGCTCATAGTTTCGAACATTAGGGTCTGTATTATCCATAGGGCAAACTTTATTTTGAATCTTTCTTTTCATTTTCAATTTCAGAGAAAAATAATTAAAAAATTAAATTTAAAAATTAAATTTAAATTAATTTAATTAAAGTTTTTTTATCTGTTGAAAATTAAATAGCTTGCTATAGAATCAAAAAATTTAAACCTTATTTCATGACTGAAAATTTTTGGAATAGAATTTGTAATTCAGTAACGCTAATTTCAACCAACGAATTTTTTATTAGAATTTGTTATTAATTATTTATTTTGGAAATAGTTATACAATAACTGTTTTCCACTGAAAGCATTGAAAATTATTGCATTTTTACTTTATGGTCAGATATAAGTGTAAGGAATTTATTGTAATCATGGCAAAGAAAAATAAGACTGAAATTTTGGTATATCTTTACTTTTTGAGACCCGCTGAATTTATTTTGTCTATTTTCACAACAATTTTCTATGTATTTACGTATACATGTGTGTGTGTTGGTTTTTTCTTTCAGACTCCGGAAGTCTTTTTTTTTTTTTCCACGAGTCAATATATGTAAGTATTTGAACATGATAGCGTTCAAACGATGTTTTCCACTGGGCACAAATTTTGAGAGTATGTTATACATTATGAATAGACTTTCTGAGACTATATGCTACTGTCCAAACCCTAATTTGGGAGAAATTCGACACGGTTGTCGCATCTAGGCAATTTTTTGATCAGAAATAACAAGTAAGTACCGTTTATGTGAGAAAAATTATCAAACAATGTGACCAAAGCAGAAGATAATCGATAAATAATGCTTTTTATTGGCCCGAAGAATACGTTTAGTGCTCAAATGCTGACCCAAATCGGATTTTTTAAAAATATGAATTTTAAAGAGGGGTAATAGATAAATATCCTTCTACAGAAAATTTCCGAAAATTGCATTTCATCAAAGTTTCTGTAAAAGAAACTTGAGATAGAAACTTAATATAGTAATTAGGTTCCTTCTAATGTGTAAATGCAATACTTGAATTTTTTTCTTCTTCAAAAATTAGAATTTTAACGCTATGAAATGCGGAGAGAATATTCTAAAATTACAGTTTCATCATGATTTCTCAAGAAACTTAAAACATGGCACCCATGTATTTTCAGGATTTACATGCTCGCTTAAAACGTTTTTTTAAGAATTCAAAATTTTTTTAAAAAGTGAATTGGTGAGAAAATCTTCTAAAATCGTCTGACCACGATTTATTTGAAGCTGTTTTTTACAATAAATTTGAAAATAAATATAGTCGTAACTATTAACATGTAGATGCTCACGAAGAACGGTTTTTAAAAATTTCGAAATTTGAAGTGATGAAATGAGCTGAAAACCTTCTAAAATTGCCATTTTTCTGAAAATATCAGAGCTGGAAACTTAAAATTTGACATAGAAGTTATTTTTAATGCGTTGATATTCCGATTGAAAAAATGAAATAGGATTGGAAATTGAATGTGTGAACCGACGCAATGAATGTTATCACATTATTAACAGGAATAAAATCTACTCAAATTATAAATTTATTGGAGTTGATGGCATTCTATAAACTGCTTAAAGGGTCGAGCAGAAATTTTTTAAATATAGCTTTTTGAACTACAGTTTAGATAGCAAATAACTTATACTTTTCAAAATTATATGTCGAAAATGTAAAGGCAGATAGAGGGGACCTAAGTAAGCAGATTTCGTACAGGAATGTGGGTGCGGAAATGCAGCGTTTAGGTAGTAGAGGGCGCTGTTGAGTTCGGTGGATAAAAGCCCTTCGCTGGCTTAATCTTCATTCTCCGTACGGATTTCGAGCAACATGCGTCGTTACACCAATGTTGAGCTTGCCGACATGCATTTCATGTATGGGGCTGCATAAGGAAATAAAATGGCTGTTCAAAGAATGTATAAGGAACGATTCTCGGGTAGAAATCAGCCAGATCGTCGAACATTTGAGCGTCTTCATCGGATGTTGTGCGCGAGTGGATCGTTTTATGCTTCGAGTCGTGATACGGGCACTGGAAGATATCACAGAATTCCTGCAGAGGAAGACGCAGCATCATGCACAGTTGGGGATAGTCCTTCGACAAGCTCGAGAACTGTTGGACGTGTGTTGGATGGAAGCCATTTACTTGCGCATTTCCATACATAAAATGCATATCGGCAAGCTCCGCATTAGTGTAATGATACATGTTATTCGACATCCGGGCGGAGAATGACAATTCAAGTCAGCAAAGCGCTTTCATCCGCCGATCTCAACAGCGCCCTCTATCTCTACTTCCTCAACGCTGTATTTCGCACCCACATTCCTATACGAAATCTGCTTATTTAGGTCCCCTCTAGCTGCCTTTACATTTCTGACACCTGATTTTGAAACACCGTACCAAGTTTTGAAATCAATTAAAAAAGAGAGTGTTTTAAATTAATTTCTTTTAGTTATTAAATATTTAAATAAAAGTGAAAAATCGTTTTAAAACAACAACAATATACTTAATTTTGTCACAGTTTAATAATATGCATTACTTTTACTCTCTGAGAGAACTTTTCAGAATTGCTTGCTCTCAAAAAAGTCCTCAACTCTTTATACTTTTCTAGATTTTGTGTCAATAACCACTCTATATTTTCCAAATTTTGAGTAAGCTGGGGGTTTTACCTTGGATAAGGATGGACCGTTAAAGATTAACAATGGAAGATTAAACAAATTATACATTAAAATGAAATTACTATTAAACATTAAAAGCGCTAGATTTTGTCACTAAAAATACAAAGTTGCTATTAAAGTCTGGCAATCTTTTAGACATCTTCAAGTTTTAGCTAAGGTCGGCTTGTACAGTGTGCTCGAAAAAATTTAAGCACGATTTACTCTTTTTTTACTTGTTGAAGATAAGTAGGCAATGTAAAGATGCTAAAATGTTTAAAGTAAGGTAGGGAATATGCAAGGGGGGGGGGGGGGGGAGAGGGACGATGATAATAATAACAAATTCGAAAAGCTATACGATATATTAGAAGAAAAATGCAACGGACGGTACTAAGCATATGCAGTTGACCTTAAATAAAATTCAATATATGCCCTCAACAATATTAGTGAGAAAGAAATCTAAAATATTTACAAATGCATTTTCAGAAGAGTTCCAGTTACTGTAGTTGACGGTAAACAGTTAGAGAATGCTTAGGCAGTTATTATTATTTTTTTAATTATGTTTCTAAGTTTTAAAACTACATTGTCTCTTTACAATAGCTGCCCGTGTAGCTTTTTACATAAATATTCTTGTAATGCATTTTTTTCTTTTTACACTCGTTATTCTTTAATTTTGTTCTGAAATTTTATCCTATAAAAATACTTCCTATTTTCACTGGTGAAATAATATTTAAATGGTTCCAAAAAGTTTTATAAGTCAGCCTTCTTTCTTCAAGTTTTAATTTATTTTAAAGATACAGATCAGTAGTTTTATAATGAGTTTGTTGCAGCAAAAATAAAATTTTTCTAACTGACAAATTTTGAGTAGAACAGTCGTACAAAACTTTTAAAAAAATGTACGCATTTTTTTAAAAATTAACGAGAATATTTCACACTCATAATATTTCAATACTATTTCATTATCTTATTTTTATAATTTACATTTATCTCCAAAAGGTAAAATATTAAAGCGCGTGTCAATCTTTATGGTACACCCTGTATACCTGCAATATATTAATTATTCACAAACGTTTAAGTAGAACAGTAGTACAAAACTTTTAAAAAAATGAACGCATTTTTTTAAAAATTAACGAGAATATTTCACACTCATAATATTTCAATACTATTTCATTATCTTATTTTTATAATTTATACATTTATCTCCAAAAGGTAAAATATTAAAGCGCGTCTCAATCTTTATGGTACACTCTGTATACCTCCAATATGTTAATTATTCACAAACGTTTAAGTAGAATAGTAGTACAAAACTTTTAAAAAAATGTACTCATTTTTAAAAAATTAACGAGAATATTTCACACTCATAATATTTCACTACTATTTCATTATCTTATTTTTATAATTTACATTTATCTCCAAAAGGTAAAATATTAAAGCGCGTGTCAATCTTTATGGTACACCCTGTATACCTGCAATATATTAATTATTCACAAACGTTTAAGTAGAACAGTAGTACAAAACTTTTTAAAAAATGTACGCATTTTTTAAAAATTAACGAGAATATTTCACACTCATAATATTTCAATACTATTTCATTATCTTATTTTTATAATTTATACATTTATTTCCAAAAGGTAAAATATTAAAGCGCGTCTCAATCTTTATGGTACACTCTGTATACCTCCAATATGTTAATTATTCACAAACGTTTAAGTAGAACAGTAGTACAAAACTTTTAAAAAAATGTACGCATTTTTAAAAAATTAACGAGAATATTTCACACTCATAATATTTCAATACTATTTCATTATCTTATTTTTATAATTTACATTTATCTCCAAAAGGTAAAATATTAAAGCACGTGTCAATCTTTATGGTACACCCTGTATACCTGCAATATATTAATTATTCACAAACGTTTGTAAAATTAATTTTAGAGCAACAATGTGTGATGGAAAGACATGTGTAGCATCTCTTATCAAAAATAAAATTTCTTTTAGTTTAAACACATTAGCAAGGAATAATTGCTTACAAATGGTAATGTATTTATTCGAATTATTTTAAGTGGCCATCTATAGAAATTAACTATCATACGCGCATCACATAACACACTAAAATTTAAATCAGCTGCAAAACGAATTTAAAGAAATATCCGGCCATAGATAGAAGTGTATTTGAATTTTTTTTGTGTGTGTGTGTTACTTTGTATACAAATATCATTTACATATCACTCAGCTAATTAAGGTTTTGTTCAGCATAATAAATAAAATAGAAAATACATCAAATGCATAATGCAGAGCTCCGAAATGGTGTCCTTTCCTCCCCCTAAAGTTTCCTTTTAGTAAAATGTCCCTTTGGTCCTCTTCGTCCTTTGTCGGTGACTGAAATTTTTTTCAAAAAAAAATTACTAATGTGGAAAAATCTCCACAAAACTCTAAAAATCTTTAAATGTTAAAAAATCGTAGAGGACAAAATGTACTATAGTGAACTAAAGCGTTATAACCGAATTTTTTTAAGAATATCAAAATATTGCCACGGAATGCAGAAAAACGTTAAACACAATGAAAATTGCATTAAAAAAAAAAAAAAAAAAGTCAGAAATCGCAGAGAACAAAATTTATAACATTTATTATACAATTTATTTATTATTGTGATTAATTATAATACAACATTTATTATACATTTTCATACAAAAAAAACTACAACATACTAGAAGATTGACCCTATATCGCTTTAGCCCATTATCATACATTTATTATACATTTTTATGCAAAAAAAAACTACAACATACTAGAAGATTGAAATCACATGTCAAAAAATCGACGCAAAACATAAAAAACTCCAAAATTGTATAAACAATTAGCAAAAAATACAAAAATTGCGGTACAAATTCCGAAACTAATTTATTGATAAGAGGACAAAATATATGAAACTGCATTAAAAGGTTGGAACAGATAAAAAAAAAAAACTCTAAAAATCGCATAAAAAATTGCGAAAGATTAAAAAAGAGCTGTGCTAATTCCGAATAAACTTTATTGAAAAGAGGACAACATTTACTATAATGGACTAAAACATTTAAACAAGATACCTTTTACTAATGTGGAAAAATCACCGCGAAATGTATACAAATTGCAATAGACAAAATTTACTATAGTACGCATTGTTTACTGGAATTCTTTCACAAATGTCAAAAAATCGCCGCGGAATGAAAAAAAAAAGTTAAAAATACGTAAAAATTATGTACGTACAAAACTTTTACGTTCAAATCTGAGGGCGCAATCGCGAAAGGAAAAAATCTATTACATTAGGGTTAAGAGTTGGAAACCGAATTCCTTTTTCGAATATCATAAAACTGAAACAAAACGCGAAAAGAAAGGCTGAAATTCGCATAAAAACTCGCCAAAAATAAATCGTTGTACAAATTCTGAATAAACTTTATTGAAAAAGTTGAAAAAAGGACAACATTTACTACTATTGGGCTAAAATATTGAAACTGGATTCCTCTTATTAACGAAAAAATCATCGTGAACGGTAAATAAAAGAAAAAAGCTAAAAATTGCAAAAAATTTAGAAAACTGGGTTTGAAGTGCATAATTTTAGACGTAGATATACCTCTCCTCCATCTTGCAGCTGTATGTGCAGCAGTCTTTTCAGAACATAGACCACACAGACCAACCTCTATCTTTATTATTGTAGATTTAATTTTGATTTCGATTTTGTTGTAGCAGCATATCCCTCTATTAAAGGAAATCTTAATTAAGATTTATTCTTGTTTTTGTTATACTTTTCAAATACGTTTTCATTAGAAGAAAGTATTGGGATCTTTTTGAAGGATTTACACATTTTAGGTTGACCTGAATATGATTTGACAATTTTTTGAAAATCTCTCTCTGTATATGATACAAATTTCGTAGCCACTCTATTCCAAAAACTAGAGCATAGAATTTCATCCAATGCCATATTTAATTAGACCTTAGCACATACAAGTGCTAATTAGGTTTTGGCGTATGTGTCCCAACAGGTGGTATTGCTGTACTGCATTTTTTCGCAATTTACATAACTATATCTCAGCACCTCTGGTATGAAATATCATCAAACTTCACATTCACTTAACCCTTGACATAAATTGATGATGATTAGATTTTGGTGTATTTTGCCCAACAGCTGGTGCTACTGTTTCGCATTTTTAATGATTCCGTAATAGAAAGATTTCGGCATGTTTGGGGTGGAATTTCACCAAATTTAATATCTAAGATGATTATGAATAATTGTTGATTCAATACTGATTTTGATCGGCTTTGACGTACTATGCTATTTCTGATGAACATCATAGCTTATCTCAGTTTTTTTGCAGAAAGGAACTAAAATTTGTGTTTAAGGTTAATAATTAACAATATACATGTTAATTTCAATACTCAACAATTTGAATTAAAAGTTCATGCTTCTTTAAGGGCAATTATATAGGATGAGTGCTGAATATTGAAAACTTTGTCTTCTTGCAGTAGAATATTTAACTATGTTTAACTAAAGCTGTGTACATTGCATAATGACCATCTTTATAACATATTTTCTGGGGTATTTTTAAAAAAATGTGCTTGCATATTTCGGAAAACTCGGTGCAGTATTTTTAGACGAATGGCCCCTTTTAATATAAATGTTCCTTGAAGTCCCCTTTTTAAATAAAATGGCCCTTTCCCATTTTTGGAGGAGTAAAATGTGTTGGGAACCTTAATAATATAATCGAAAAGACGTTTAAGCAACTGAACCCATAGATGACAATGTGATGGATTCTTTTGTGAGTCTTGTAATATATAAATATACATACTATAAATGTTTTGCGCACCGTTTTCCATAGCATCGTTTTCCATAGTTTTCCATGCATTTCAAATAATTATCGGATTATGGTGTTTGGAACGTCCCTGGTATTTTTTAATGTTCCTGTAAACGAACGATAAATGCTATTTCCGGCAGGGAACAGGTAATGAACTTCAAATGTCATTTTCGTTATATTTAAAATATTATAACTTCCTTAATGTCTATTTTAAACAATTTCTGCCAATAAAACGTGATAAGAAACGACTCTCTTTTTATTTTCACATAAACGAAATACTGATGCTATACACATCATTTACAATAGTGATATATTACATCGAACCTCAAAAATATACATAAAATTTTGCCGCAATCTAGGCAAACTTATGGAAGTTAAAATGTGAATAGTCGAGCCAGCACAGTAAACACTTTTCAACTTTGTTGAAAAGCATTAAAAATCACTATCTTATTTCTAAAATTGTTAATTTATTGCTGTGTTCATTTTTTTTAAAAAATTAATAAGTTTGGAAAATCTGAGTCCTCCCGCGTCTCTAGCGTCCCCCTTGAAAATAAAAAGTAAGGGGACGCTCGAGGTAAAATAAAAAAGTAGGGGGACGCCGTCCCCCCGCGTCCCCCCTCGACTACACCACTGTCTGGAGGTCATGATCGTCGAAAATTTAGCAAAATTTCCCGAAGTGTTTTCCTTCGGACGGCTACAATAGATACTTTTTACTTTTTGTAATGAAAGCTACCTAAAAGTGTCCACAATTTTGGCCACCACTGTATGTGATGTCCGAAACTGCTTTACTATGCTTCTTTATTTAATACCAAATGTCACTGGCAGGAGGCGCTGCACTGCCTCAAACTGTAATAATGCTCAAAACAACATTGAAAATAATAAATAAATAAATAAATAAATAAACCATTTTTTAGGTGTCTCAATAGTTAAAAATAATGAAGTTTGATCCATTTTCATACGTTAGTTAGAGCGTTTAAAGAGCTTGTGCAGCTAAGCAAAGCGCCATCTATCTGGGATATTGTAACTGAAATAAAGAAGCGTATTCAGGATCTGATCAACCCAAAGAGAGGCCTGGGTCCTAGGAGAACCTCATCCCTTTTTATACACTGCAGAAAAACACAAATGTTCTTAATCTATAAAAGTATAATATAACCAAGAATGAAACTATAGAATAACAATTAAACTTCCGAGTCACCCATGATTCCGAAAAGCGTTATTTATCTTTAGAAACCTCAAAAACCAATATATTTTCGAGATTTGAAGGATAATTTATTTTTTTTTAAAGTTTTTTTTTGCTGCCACTGATTTTTAGAAACGTTTTCCGAGTAGATTTTACAGTGTGTTAATCAGTTATCTCAAACTGAAATATCGGTTTTCTGGACACTCTTAAATCTGAATTAAACACTTTGAGCTGCGAAATTGAATTTATACATGCAAGAGTAACAAAATAATATTAATTTTAATCTTAATGTTAAGGCTATTAATTTATCATGTTTGTCTGTAAAACATGGTTGTTGAACATGAAAATGTTTAGATCAGAATTAATAACTTCCGAAAAAACTGTATTCCGGGTCGAGAAAACTGATTAACCCTTTATCTACTGACGGTACTTATAAATAACCATTAAAACAACCTGTTATAAAATTCATTTGATACATCGATTAGTTCTAATACAGTTTAGAATGAGTTACAGATGCATTACTTTATCTTGTTCCAAAAGCATTATTGGTTACACAAAACAAAAATATTTTTTAAAGGATGAATTCTTTGCCTTTGCATCTTTTCAGCTTTCCTGGCGTTGTGGGGAGGGGGGGGGGAGTATTTTTCAATTAGGTAATATTTCTATATTTCTATTGTAAGAACATTATATTTGTACATTTCCTAATTCTACAAAATACCAAGAAAAATATTCAAAATAAAAAATTTGAGTGGGGTTATAAATATTGCACAAAATCCCTATAAATTCAAATTCAATGAATCCTTCTAAATACTTCAATCCTTCTAAAAGTTGTTAAATGATTATGTAAATCTTCTAATGTAATTTCAAGAATTCACAAAAAATGCTTTAGCGGATAAAATTTTCACGAATTCATAATTCAGTACATAAAGGGTTAATTTTTACAAGGGCTGACGCTTTTTTTATATATTTCACGTATAATATTTCACGTTATATTTATAATGAATAAAAATTTCAAAGAGTTCGGACAACAAGAAAAATTATTATTATTATTATTATTATTATTATTATTATTATTATTATTATTATTATTATTATATGACACAATCTAACGTTAAAAAACAAGTAAATGTCTTCTTACGAGCGCTTTTATCACTAAAAATCAATATTTTTCACGATTTTTCTTTTAAAAATATAAATTTAAACAAAATCAAGTTAAAGAAATAAAATCCTACAAGTTTGAGGTTCATTTAATGAGAATGAATGTCATACCTTTTAAAATCTCCGTCGCCAGTTCAAAAGGGATGTTCAAAAGGGATTCTCATAACTTTCTAAATACTTATTGAATTGCATACAACTTTGTAATATATTTGAGCCATATTTAAGGCTTTATAAAATGTAAAAATTAATACTTATACTATACTATAATAACAAACACAGTTCAGTTAATATTGCAAATTTTTTTTCACGTGGTATGTCACAATCCGGACGATAACTTAATTTACAACAGATATATAAACATAAAAATTATGTTAAAACCAGCTCTAACGTATATTTTATAGAATGAAATAATATTATTGAGATAAGAAAATATTTTCATTATTTTTTATTTAATCATTAATTATTTTTTGTCATTTTTTTTTTCATTTTTCAAATCCAATTGAATTTTTAAAATAGTTTCCGTCAAAGAATTTTTATACCATTAATTAAAACCGTGGCCATTAAATGAAACCTATAGGTCAAAATTAACATTTTTACCCACTGGCCAGTTTTTTTAACCACTGGCCAGTAACAAAGTTATGTACGCTCCATACAAAATTGTGTTTTTTCTAACTATCAACATTATAATTTACGAATATATATTACTTACCATTCGATATGATTACACTCAACTGAAAAATTTTATTTTTACTATTAATTGTGGTGAAATAAATTCACAGGAAATTTTCAGAAAGGTTACAGCAGAGGGGGACTCCCCCTCCCCTCGGCACTAACTAATATGCATTTTTCTGCGACCATTTAACGAATTTCGCGCTTTTTTTTCACGATTTTTGACGAAATCTGCGTTTTTTCCGCGATCTTTGCACAAAATTACGTTTTTTTGTAATCTTTTTACGAAACTTGTGGGTTTTTTCGCCATTCTTTAAAAATATTTGCATTTTTTTCAAGATTTTTTTGAAGAAATTTGCGTTTTTAGGCGATCTTTTGACTAAATTTGCGTTTTTTTTCGCGATCTTTTGATGAATTTGTGTTTTTTTCGCAATCTTTTCGTGAAATTTGCGTTTTTTTTCACGATCTTTTGACGAAAGTTGCGTTTTTTCCGCGATCTTTTCATGAAATTTACGTTTTTTCCGCGATCTTTTCACGAAATTTGCGTTTTCCCGCGATACTTTGAAGAATTTTGTGATTCTTTTTCGCGATTTTTTGTCGAATTTTGCATTTTTTCCACGATCTATTTACGAATTTTGCATTTTTTCGGCGATCTTCTCATGAATTTTGCGTTTTATCCGCGATCTTTTCACGAATTTGCGTTTTCCACGATACTTTGAAGAGTTTTGTGATTCTTTTTCGCGATTGTCGAAATTTGCGTTTTTTCAGCGATCTTTGCACGAAATTTGTGTTTTCTCCGCGATTTTTTGACGAAATTTGCGTTTTTCCACGATCTTGTCACGAAAGTTGCGTTTTCTTCGCGATCTTTTCCCGAAATTTGCGCTTTTTCCGCGATGTTTTGACGTAATTCGAGATTTTACGTGGTCCTTGTGCGAAATTCACGTTTTTTCGCGATATATTGACGAAATTGGTGATTTTTTTCTACGAACGATTAACGAAATTGATTTTTTTTGGCGACCATATCGAAATTAGTGATATTTTTATGTTACAAATTTTCGGAGTGAGGCCATTTTTTTTTTTTTTTTTTTTTTTTTTCGAAAACGAATGCCTTAAATTTTCGGAAAATTCGAGACAGAATCACCCCTGCAACTTTCTTTTCTTACGTTCTGGAGAATCGCCGATTTGCACGCCGTAAATTCCGAACGAATTTCACTCCTTTCCTCCCTGACATCGATCTTTCAACCTTCGCGTTTGGCGAGTGGTGCCCATTGAGTTTGGCGAATGAGGACAATAAAGTTAATCGCCACGTTTTAAGTGTTACTCGACGCCTGGCGAGTGGCGAGAGCTAATTTTGTGCTATAATAAAACCTCGGCCGTGCTAAAACACGGCCGAGACAACTAAAGTGATCCGGAATCGAACTAATTTATAGATAATTTTTAACTAATAAAAAATCCCCAATTTAATAGCAATTTCCTATCTTATTGAAACATTTTTCGTTATAGTAGTTACCAAGAATTAAAAATTCACAATAAAATTCTTACCACAGCAAATACTTTTCTATTGCAAGATTTCCACATGAAAAATGAAAATTATATAAATAGTTTGAAGTATTTAAATAAAAAGTGAATATTACGTCATAACTTTTTTTATTGAAAGATTTCCACATGAAAAATGAAAATGAAATAAATAGTTTGAAGAATTTAAATAGAAAGTGAAAATTACGTCATGTTGGAAATATAATGTACGTCAGCAGCTAAATATATAACGTCATATGAGTTTGAAAAAAGTATTGAAACACGATAAAAACCCAATTAGGGAAATAGTGGCCTATATTAACATTTTGAGGCTCTCTGAATTTCTTTTCGCCATTTTTAAATGTATTCCATATATACACGTGTGTGTATGCATGTATATTAGAATTTACATGAAGTTTTAGGTTCGTAGAGCTCATTCTTAGTGAAGAACTGAAATAAAGATGGCTTTATTGCCTTCTTTTATTGCTTATTTTATACTGTATGTTTAATTTTGAAATTAAGTTTTCAAAACAAACATTCTTAAAATTCCGGGCAACGCCGGGTGCTTTAGCTAGTATTTTATAAAGCCTTAAATATGGCTTAAATATGTTACAAAGTTTTATGTTATTTCATTAAGTATTTAAAAAGTTATGATAACTCGAAACCACATCATTTTTGAACTGGCGACTGAGATTTTAAAAGCTATGTGACCCCTTAATGTTATAATCACGGGACCGGAAAACGCTGGGCATGGTCAGCTAGTGCACTACAAAAACTACTCGGAAACGTTTGCGAAAATTAGTGGCATAAAGCCTTAAATATGGCTTAAATATGTTACAAAGTTTTATGTTATTTCATTAAGTATTTAAAAAGTTATGATAACTGGAAACCACATCATTTTTGAACTGGCGACTGAGATTTTAAAAGCTATGTGACCCCTTAATGTTATAATCACGGGCCCGGAAAACGCTGGGCATGGTCAGCTAGTGCACTACAAAAACTACTCGGAAACGTTTGCGAAAATCAGTGGCAGCATGAGATACTTTGTTCTGATTAAATATCGTCTTTTTTAAATGTCAAAAATACATTGGTCTCTAATGTTTCTAAAGATGAAGAACGCTTTTCAGATTCGTTGGCAACTCGAAAGAGGTTAATGTGTATTTTCGTTCGTGGTTATGGTATATTTTCCCAGATTTAGAACCATCAGTCTTTTTTTACAGTACATTTAATATATTGGGTCGTTTGGAAAGTCATGTCCGTTTGGGAAAATCAATTCGAACCGAAAAATTCTATCATTTAATTATTAGACATTGATTCCGATATCTGATGTCTAATGATTACCGGGCAGGATTTTCCGGTACGAATTGATTTTCCCAAGTGGACACGACTTTCCGAACAATCCAATATATATAAATAAAAAGCAACGTTTAACCCTTTGAGGGCGAGTAATTGCGTTGCTGTAATGTCGAATTCACATCGGAATCGTTTTCCAAAAATTGTATTGCAAAATAAGGAAAAGCAATTTTACTGCTTTTTTCCACCAATGTTAGAAAAGTAAAATTTAATAAAATTTTCCTAGTGCAGAACTTCATTAATCGTAGGTGGGATATAATATATCCCACCGCCCCTCAAGGGGTTAAAACACCAAAACACCTTATTTCTTGTTGCAAACTAGTTTCAGTAGCCATAGCGAACCATCATCTGTATAAAATATGATTGCTCAGAAAAAAAAAAAAAAAAAAAACTGAAATATGTGCAGGAGAAGCGGATTCAATGATAAAATTTATTAGCCAATAAAATTACGGGAAACAGTCAATGAAAGAGAAGTGGATTCAATAATAAAGTTTATTAGCCACTAGAATTACGATAGGAAATTGTACAAAACGGGCCATGTGAGTGGATTCAAAGATCAAGTTTATTGACCAATAGAATTTCAGGAAAGTTTAGAGAACAGCCAATAAGATATAATAGTAATTTGAACACATGAAATTGGAATTTATGAACAAGAGGTTTTTATATAATTTTTCCAGAAATCTGAAAACGACGGAATAGCAAAATCGCAATTAACAACATTTTAAAGATTTTTTATGCATATAGAATGCTTCAAGAAAGTCAAGTTCATGAATGGAAGTCATAAATTTGTTAATTGTAATTTTGCTATTCCTCCGTTGTCAGATTGCTGGAAAAATTATATAAAAACCTCTTGTTCATATTTCAATCGATTTAAAAAATAATGGTGTCAAAATGATGGTGACATTTCTTTCTCCAAGACAGGCTATATTTTATATCGGTGCCATTACCCCAAAGGGGTTGCAGGAGCAAAAAAACGCTCTATAAATGCGATTTTTGCGTTGCTGAAGGGCCTAGAATATGAAATTTGAAATATTAGTTACTTAATAGATATAAAGGATTTCTAAGAACAATTCTTAAACAATTCGAAATTTAAAAGGTGCGAAAATGCGCAAAAGCATTCTAAAAAACGTTCTAAATGGTGGTTTCTGCACAATCTCAGGAAATACCTAACTGATTTAAAAATTAATGGTGTCAAACTGATGGTGACAACCGTTGCTCTAACATAGGCTATGTTTTATGTCGGTGCCACTACCCCAAATGGGTTGCAGGAGCAAAAAACGTTCTAAAAATGTGACTTATGAGTTACTGAAGGGCCTAGAAATATGAAATCTGAAATATTAGTTACTTATTGGATAAAAAGGATTTCTAAGAACAGCTCTTAAACAATTCGAAATTTAAAAGAAGTGAAAATGCAAAAAAAGCGTCCTAAAAAACGTTCTAAATGGTGGTTTCTACACAATCTCAGGAAATACCAAACCGATTTGAAAATTAATGGTGTCAAAATGATGGTAACAACCCTTGCTCTAACATAGGCTATATTAGGTAGCTTTCTTTACAAAAAAGCTACCTATTGCAGCCGTTCGGAGGAAAGCGATTTCAAAAAATTTTGGTATATTTTCATCGATCATGACCCCCCGACTTTGAAACCACCCTCCGTTCAAAATTTATATATATATATATATATATATATATATATATATATATATATATCTGACCTATGCCACACTGTAACTCCCGTAATTATGAACCGATTTCGATGTAATTCGGTGTGTACATAGTACATACCAATGTCTCGACCGAGTTCGTTGGCCAGCTTCATCCGCCGTTTTGTTTCAAAATGGCGGCCATTTAAAATTTTTAAAAAAATTTAAAACTTGAAATGTGGTACCAAAAAATTGAAAATGGAAAAATATTTTTTTCTTATGTATTTGACCTTTATACAAAGATTCCGGAGCAGTTTTTGTTTCGTCTATATCTTAAAAAATGGCTGAGTTATAACATTTTAGGTAGCTTTCTTTACAAAAAAGCTACCTATTGCAGCCGTTCGGAGGAAAGCGATTTAAAAAAATTTTGGTATATTTTCATCGATCATGACCCCCAGACCCCGAAACCAACCTCCGTTCAAAATTGATATATATATATATATATATATATATATATATATATATCTGACCTATGTCACACTGTAACTCCCGTAATTATGAACCGATTTCGATGTAATTCGGTGTGTACATAGTACATACCAATGTCTCGACTGAGTTCGTTGGCCAGCTTCATCCGCCATTTTGTTTCAAAATGGCGGCCATTTAAAATTTTTAAAAAACTTTAAAACTTGAAATGTGGTACCAAAAAATTAAAAATGGAAAAATATTTTTTTCTTATGTATTTGACCTTTATACAAAGATTCCGGAGCAGTTTTTGTTTCGTCTATATCTTAAAAAGTGGCTGAGTTATAGCATTTTGAATTTCTAGCGTGGCTGACATTTTGAAACGTCCTGAACTTTGTCACGCGATAAAAGGCGTATTTATGAACCGATTTGGATGTAACTTCGTTTATACATAGTACATACCAATGTCTTGACCGGGTTCGTTGGCCAGCTTCACCCGCCATCTTGTTTAAAAATGGCGGCCATTTAAATTTTTAAGAAAAATTTAAATTTGAAATGTGGTACCAAAAATTGAAAATTGAAAAAATATTTTCTTCTTATGTGTTTGACCTTGATAAAAAGATTCGGGATCAGTTTTTGTTTCGTCTATATCTTAAGAAATGGCTGAGTTATAGCATTTTGAATTTCTAGCGTGGCTGACATTTTGAAACGTCCTGATTTTTCTCACGTAATAACAGGCGTATTTATGAACCGACTTGGATGTACCTTGGTGTGTACATAGTACATACAAATATCTCGACCGAGTTCGTTGGCCAGCTTCATCCGCCATCTTGTTTCAAAATGGCGGCCATTTAAAAAAATAAAAAAATTTAAATGAGATACCAAAAAATTGGAAAATGAAAAAGATTTTTTTTTTGTATGTGTTTGACCTTAATACAAAGATTCCGGAATGATTTTTGTTTCGTCTATATCTAAACAAATGGCTGAGTAATAGCATTTTGAATTTCTCTTGTGGCTGACATTTTAAAACGACCTGATTTTTGTCACGCGATAACAGACGTATTTATGAACCTATTTGGATGTAACTTGGTCTGTACATAGTACATACCAATGTCTCGACCGAGTTCGTTGGCCAGCTTCATTCGCCATCTTGTTTCAAAAGGGTTGCCATTTAAAAAAAATTAAATTTAAAATTCAAAATAAGGTATTAAAAAATTGGAAAATGAAAAAGATTTTTTTTATGTGTTTGGCCTTGATACAAAGATTCCGGAGTTTTTGTTTCTGAAAATTTGTTCTTTTGTTTATATCTTAAAAAATGGTTGAATTATAGCATGGCTAACATTTTGAAACGATCTTGTCTTTGTCACGCGATAACACACGTATTCGCCTATTTCGATGTAAGAAGGCATGTGGATAGTATACATCAATATCTCGACCAAGTTCGCTGGCCAGCTTCATCAGCCATCTTGTTTCAAAATGGCGGCCATTAAATTAATATATATATATATATATATTTAAAGTGAGGGGCAAAAAAATTAGAAATTGAAAAAGGTTTTTTTCTTAAGTATTTGACCTTGATATAAGGATTCAGGAGCATTTTTTGTTTATCTTTATCTTAAAAAATGGCTGAGATATAGCAGTTCAATTTCTATTATGGGTGACATTTTGAAAAATCTGATTTTTTGCATGCGACAGCACTCCTATATATTAACCGATTCCGATGTGAGTGAGCATGTGCACAGCAATTACTAAGGTCTCGACCAAGTTCACTGCTTAGCCTCATCCACCATGTTGCCTTAAAATGACAGGCACTTTAAGAAATTGCCGAATTTGGCAGCCAAATATAAGTTACTTTAAAGAAAAGCAGCTTGGATAAAGCTGACTAATTTCGCGAAATTCTCATTCATTATATTGATAAAAATTAGTATTGAATTTCCTATATTCGGTTTCCACTAAATTGAGCTTCGTGTGTTTGCATGATATAAGTTAGCTTTTTTAAAATAAGGATTATGAAAGCTACCTCTTCCTCCCGGCACTGGCCGGAAGGACTTTTGAATTTCTAGCGTGGCTGACATTTTGAAACGTCCTGAATTTTGTCACGCGATAAAAGGCGTATTTATGAACCGATTTGGATGTAATTCGGTGTGTACATAGTACATACCAATCTCTCGACCGAGTTCGTTGGCCAGCTTCATCCGCCATTTTGTTTCAAAATGGCGGCCATTTAAAAATTTTTTAAAAATGTAAAAATTGAAATGTGGTACCAAAAAATTGAAAATGGAAAAATATTTTTTTCTTATGTATTTGACCTTTATACAAAGATTTCGGAGCAGTTTTTGTTTCGTCTATATCTTAAAAAATGGCTGAGTTATAGCATTTTGAATTTCTAGCGTGGCTGACATTTTGAAACGTCCTGAATTTTGTCACGCGATAAAAGGCGTATTTATGAACCGATTTGGATGTAACTTCGTTTATACATAGTACATACCAATGTCTCGACCGGGTTCGTTGGCCAGCTTCACCCGCCATCTTGTTTAAAAATGGCGGCCATTTAAATTTTTAAGAAAAATTTAAATTTGAAATGTGGTACCAAAAATTGAAAATTGAAAAAATATTTTCTTCTTATGTGTTTGACCTTGATAAAAAGATTCGGGAGCAGTTTTTGTTTCGTCTATATCTTAAGAAATGGCTGAGTTATAGCATTCTGAATTTCTAGCTTGGCTGACATTTTGAAACGTCCTGATTTTTCTCACGTAATAACAGGCGTATTTATGAACCGACTTGGATGTACCTTGGTGTGTACATAGTACATACAAATATCTCGACCGAGTTCGTTGGCCAGCTTCATCCGCCATCTTGTTTCAAAATGGCGGCCATTTAAAAAAATAAAAAAATAAAAAAAATTAAATGAGATACCAAAAAATTGGAAAATGAAAAAGATTTTTTTTGTATGTGTTTGACCTTAATACAAAGATTCCGGAACAGTTTTTCTTTCGTCTATATCTAAAAAAAAATGGCTGAGTAATAGCATTTTGAATTTCTCTTGTGGTTGACATTTTAAAACGACCTGATTTTTGTCACGCGATAACAGGCGTATTTATGAACCTATTTGGATGTAACTTGGTCTGTACATAGTACATACCCAAGGTTATTAGACATATAAGGTTGGCTCGTAACTTTTCACCCAATCGGAGAGATCTCGCTCTGCTACGTCAGGCTACGTCACAAGAATCCACAATCAGAATCCATCCCGTGCTAATAGCGTTATGTACAGTTGAATTGTTATGTAATTTTAAGTGGAAAAAATTATTAATACTTTTTTTACACGTGTAAAGAAATAATAGACCTTAATTTTAAAGAAAATTAATAAGTTTTAAAATCTGTACAGTGACACGAGGCGGAAAAAAAAGAGAAAATACAGTTATAGCTGAACTATAATTGTTATTCTCTCTCTCACTCTCTCTGTTATTTTGTTATTAATGTATATATTTTTTACTTATCAGTTGTCTATTTCTTATTTTTTTATATATATATTTATTAAATTAGTAAAATAGTGGGTTGCAACTTGAATTCATTTTATTAAAATGTACGTTTTAATATGGAATTTCCACAAATTAGAAAAACAAAATAATAGTTTCTCAGAATTACGTTTATAAAAACTAATAAGTTTAAAAATCCTTTTTAGTTGTAAAAAACATTAAAAATACTTGCAACATATGCAATTATTATTCTTTTAAAGCAGATTAGTAAAGTACAAAGTCAAAAATTCGGAATCCTCCGGAACTTGTCGATTGGACTTTTCCGACCAGTCGGAAGGCTGTAACATCATTAAAATGCACTTGCAATAATTTCTTCCCATTGGCCGTAATGTAACGGAAAACTTTTGATTGTCCCTGTAATTAAACTATACATCCGATTTTCATAAAAATTGAAATGACTCGACAAAATTATGCAACAATTATATATTTATAATTTCAGACCATTCGGAAGGCTGTAACATCATTAAAATGCACTTGCAATAATTTCTTCCCATTGGCCGTAATGTAACGGAAAACTTTTGATTGTCCCTGTAATTAAACTATACATCCGATTTTCATAAAAATTGAAATGACTCAACAAAATTATGCAACAATTATATAGTTTAAATTTTAAACGATTCGGTTGGGTAGTTTTTGCTCTGTTATATGCGGACAGACGGACTGAACGACAACTATAGGTGCTACGTATTTATATAATTACGAACGCACCTAAAAAAAAAAAATTAAAATTTTATCCATTTTTACTGGCGAATTATTTACGTATTACAAAACATTTGAATACTAAAAAGAAAACAATTAATTAATAATTAAAAGAAAATAAATTAAAATAATGCTAAAGCAGATATTTTAATTGGGGAATATATCTTTTTTAAAAGGTAAAAAAACTTCATCACAATTATAGATTTTTTTTTATGTAGTTTTTAATGTTTTTATGAATTTTGCTAAACATTTTTTACATTACTAATAGGAATCTGATTACAATATTCTAATTCAGTATAATAAATGTTGACCTCTTTTCAGTGAAGTTTATTTTGAAGTCATACATCGACTTTTCAATGTTTCTCATTTTTTAAAGCGATTTTAAGAGGGTTTTTTTTTTTTTTTTTTTTTTTTTTTTTTTTTTTTTTTTTTACGTTTCACGGCGACTTTTTGACTTTCGTAAAGCTAATTCGATTTCAAAGTTTTGGCCTAATTAATATATGGTAAACTTCTTACCCATGATTAGTGATTTTTTAGGGATTTTCAATGCGATATTTTGCGATTCGGGAAAGCATTCTGGTTGCAATGTTTTAGACAATGCATTTAGCTACAATAAATTTTGTTATTTGCGATTTTTAAATTTTTAGCCTTTTTTTTTCCCCTCGTGCGGCACTTTTCCCACATCATTAAAAGGAATCCCGTTTTAGACTTTCAGCTTGATATGGTAAATGTTGCTCTCTTTTTAATAATGTTTATTCGGAATTCGTACAGCGTTTCTTGAAAGTTTCGCGAATTTTTTATGCAGATTTTAGATTTTTGCGGCAATTTTTTGACATTCGTAAAATGAATTCATTTTCAATCTTTTAGCCCAATATAATACATTTTGTCTTACACATTTTTTGAAATTTGGGAGATTTGCAATGCAATTTTTGGCGTTTCGAGGCAATTTTTGGGGCATTCGTGAAAGAATTCCAGTTACAATATTGTCCACTATAGTAAATTATGTTCTCTTCAAACTTTAGACGCTTAAAGTTTTTTCCTTCTTTCTTTCTTCACGTTTCGAGGCGATTTTTTCGCATTAGTAAAAGGAATTCGGTTTTAATCGTTTAGTTCCGTATTATAAATGGCCTCTTTTTAATAAAGTTTATTCAGAATTCATATAGCGATTTTTAATTTTTTAAGATTCTTTTTTTCGTGTTAGAGATTTTTTTGACATTCGTAAAAGAAATTCGGTTTCAAACTTTTAGCTTAATATAATAAATTTTAACCTCTGCGATTTTCGCAGTTTTAGCAGTTGTTTTATGCGATTATTTAGCGGTTTATTTTACGTTTCGCTAAAATAAAAACGCCAGTTACGGAAACGTCCAAATTTTGGAGAATTCGGGATTTCGGAAGCCCGGATTTGAGACTTTGTACTGTATATAAAACACATAGTACTTTCCTACAGGTTCCCCCCCCCCCAAATATTGGCTGTTTCCAGAGGCTGATACAAAGGAGGGGGGGGGGGGTGATAGAGGAGAAATTAGCCTCTCACAATAATTATTAACGCAATCAATAATTTCTTGTTAAACATTTATTATATCAATAATTAAAAAATAATAATATTTACAACATTTCAACTGTTCACATATTATTTACAATTATTTAAAGCATTCGATTTTATATAATAAAGAAAATACTATTGAAAAAGGAAACAACTAGTTATTAAAAAGGAAAATAGTTTTTGACTCTCTTTTTTTTTTTTTTTTTTTGGCTACACAATCCTTATTGCTAAATTTTAATTTTCTTTTTATTAATTTCATCTCTTTTGACTTAGCATTTAAATATTTTACGCGGATAAAAATTCGTAATTTAGAAAAAGAAGATAACTTATTGACGATATTTAGATTGCATGTTATTGATGATATATATTCAACAGATTTTTTTTTAAAATATCTTTCTTTTCATTGAATGTATCTTCATGAAATGAAATAAAATAATTTTCCATAATAGAAATGTTTAGCTGATATTATTGAAGACCACATCATTCACGTTAAAAGAGAGCTTTAAATTCAAGTCTTTGTGTATTTGTCTTCAAATCTAAAAAAAATGTTTCGTACGAACAAGCAAAAACAAAGCAAACATGGGTTACGGCAGGGGTTCCTGGATTCTTGTGACGTATCATCCTACATAGCAACGGCAGTGGGCGGGACAGCGTCCTTAGTGACGAGCCAACCTTATATGTCTAATAACCTTGGTACATACCAATGTCTCGACCGAGTTCGTTGGCCAGCTTCATTCGCCATCTTGTTTCAAAAGGGTTGCCATTTAAAAAAAAATTAAATTTAAAATTCAAAATGAGGTATTAAAAAATTGGAAAATGAAAAAGATTTTTTTTATGTGTTTGGTCTTGATACAAAGATTCCGGAGCAGTTTTTGTTTCTGAAAATTTGTTCTTTTGTTGATATCTTAAAAAATGGTTGATTTATAGCTCTTTGAATTTCTAGCATGGCTAACATTTTGAAACGATATTGTATTTGTCACGCGATAACACGCGTATTCGCCTATTTCGATGTAAGAAGGCATGTGGATAGTATACATCAACACCTCGACCAAGTTCGCTGGCCAGATTCATCAGCCATCTTGTTTCAAAATGGCGGCTATTAAATTAAAAAATATATATATATTTAAAGTGAGGTGCAAAAAAATTAGAAATTGAAAAAGGTTTCTTTCTTAAGTATTTGATCTTGATATAAGGATTCAGGAGCATTTTTTGTTTGTCTTTACCTTAAAAAATGGCTCAGATATAGCAGTTTCAATTTCTATTGTGGGTGACATTTTGAAAAATCTGATTTTTTGCATGCGACAGCACTCTTATATATTAACCGATTCCGATGTGAGTGAGCATGTGCACAGCAATTACTAAGGTCTCGACCAAAGTTCACTGCTTAGCCTCATCCACCATGTTGTCTTAAAATGACAGGCACTTTAAGAAATTGCCGAATTTGGCAGCCAAATATAAGTTACTTTAAAGAAAAGCAGCTTGGATAAAACTGACTAATTTCGCGAAATTCTCATTCATGATATTGATAAAAATTAGTATTGAATCTCCTATATTCGGTTTCCACTAAATTGAGCTTCGTGTGTTTGCATGATATAAGTTGGCTTTTTTTAAATAAGGTTTATGAAAGCTACCTCTTCCTCCCGGCACTGGCCGGAAGGACTTTTTTATGTCAGTGCCACTACGCCCAAAGGGGGTGCAGGAGCAAAAATGTTGTAAAAATGCGATTTTTGCGTTATTGAAGGGCCGAGAATCATGAAATTTGGGATGGTAGTTACTTATAAAATATCAATGATCTCTAGGAACATTTCCTAAAAAAAAATCGAAATTTAAAAGAGGTGAAAATGCGCGAAAGGCGTTGTAAAAAACTTTCTAAATGGCGATTTCTATGTAATCTCAGGAAGTACTGAACCGATTTCAAATATAATGGTGTATAAATGATAATAACAGCTCTTGCTTCAAGAAAGGCTATATTTTATTTCTGTTTCCACTACCCCAGAGGAGATGCGGGAACAAAAATCGTTCTAAAAATACGATTTTTGAATTATGGAAGGACCTAGATTCATGAAATTTTGCATGGTATATATTTATTAGATATAAATGATCTCTAAGAACATTTCTTTAAAAATTTGAAATTTAAAGGGGTGAAAATGCGCGAAAAGCGTCCTAAAAACGTTCTAAATGCCGATTTTTGAACAATCTCATGAAGAATCAAACTGATTTCAAAAGTAATGGTAGGAAATTGATGCTGACAGCCTCTACTCGAGCATAGACTCTATTTCAAGCCTGTGTCACTATCACCTGAAGGTTGCAGGAGCAAAAAACATTCTAAATTTCGATTTTTGCGATCGGTAGGGGCTAGCAACTTGAAAAATTTGGCAAGGTACATATTTATTAGATATAAATGATCTTTAAGAACAGTTTCGAACAAATTGTAAACTTAAAAGGGATGAAAATGCGCGAAAAGCGTTCTAAAAACGTTCTAAATTGCGATTTCTACTCAATCTCAGGAAATACCAAACCTATTTCAAAAGTAATGGTTGCAAATTGATGGTGACAGTCCCTGCTCCAACATAGGCTATATTTTATGTTGCTGTCACTACCACCTGGGGGTTGCAAGAGCAAAACATTTTCTAATTTGCGGTTTTTTTTCATAATTGAGGGGTCTAACATTTTGAAATATGGCATGGTATTTACTTACAAGATGCAACTGCTTTCTAAGAACAGTCGAAAAAAATTCCAAATTTAAAAGGATGAAGTGCGCGAAAAGTGTTCTAAAAGCGTTCTAAATTACAATTTTTATGCAATCTTATCAAATACCAAACCGATTTAAAAAATAATGGTGTCAAATTGTTGGTGATAGAACCTGCTCAAACATAAGCTATATTTTATGTCTGTGCCACTACCACCAGAGGGTTGCAGGAGCAAAAAACTTTCTAAATTGCGATTTCTGTGATACTGAAGAGGCTACAAACTTTAAATATGGTATGGTAGTTACTTATAAAATATAAATGCCCTCGAAGGACTTTCGAAAATAAATTCGAATTAAAAAGGGGTGAAGCGAAGGAGAGGTGCGAAAAGCGTTCTAAAAAAGTCCTAAATTACGATTTCAGTGCAATTTCAGGGAATATAAACTGATTATAAAGTAATAGTTGCGAATCAATGGTAATATATCTCTGATCCGATACAGGCTATATTTTATGCCGGTGATTCTACCACCTGGGGTTCACAAAGGAACAACAAAAGTTCTAAAAAAGGCCTTTAAAAGCTTTCTAAATTACGTTTCAGTGGGATATTAGGAAATAACAAACCGATTTAAAAATTAATGTTGGCAAATTAATGGTATTAGTTCCTATTTGAACGTAGCCCTTTATGTTGAGAGAGGTGGTAGGACTTGGAATTTGACATGATGGTTAATTTTAAGATGTAAGAAGATGGTTTCTAAAAAATTGAAAGCTTCAAATGAATACTGAAATGAGCATATTAATTGAGCATAAAAGTTTCAAAATATTTTCTAAATTATCATTTATTTAGTTTTATTTCTTTCTATTAATCTCATTTTTGCCTAATGCAGTGTAGTAATGAAATTTAGTCAAACTGTGTTTTAAATAGTAATTTGTGAATTATTTCTAAAAGTATAATTTCTCTTAATAAAAATTAGACACATAAATATCAGTTGGCATATTTGAAATATTACGCTAGCAACGTCGCGGGGTTTGCTAGTATATTATAAATGGATTTTATAATAAGATTTTTTGCAAATAATGAAGAAACATGCAAATACTCGGGTATACAACATATCCTTAGATATATTTATCGACAACGTATGTGATGACTTGATTACTTTTCTTAATTTTATTTATTTATTTATTTATTTATTGCTGAAATTAATATTCGGAAATAGGGGAACTACCACCTCTCATCAATAAAATTTTGCAATATGTTCATTTTGTATAGCCTATAATAAAAAAAATCGGACGTAAAATAATCATAAGTAATGGAGAAGCGCTAAGCTTTAAATAATGTGCTGTACAAAAGGATTTTTCTTTTTAAAAATCGATTTTTTGATTTAAAAAAATTATTTATCTATTTTTACGAAAATTGCATATTCGTTGTCAGCGTCGAAAAATAAGCATAGATTAATACGTTTAAATCTATAAATGCAGTATTTGTAAAAAAATTATACCCGGCAAAACAAACCTAGTCCAAAATATTTGAACGAAAATTACATATTCGGAATCAGCGAAAAAATTACACGTGGTTGCTTTAGATATTAAATCTATAAATGCAATATTTGTAAAAAATGTTATAGGCTGGTAATCTTTACCACTACCCTTGGCAACAATCGTATGATTTTGAAACACCTGCTTTCTACTCGCAGTCTTTGGAAATCCGAAATAAAATGAAAATAATGTATATAAATCTATTTTTAATTTATAATTTCGTTTCTAGATTGAATATTGGAAAAAAATTAAATACTAAAATAGAAATTTTTTTTTGCGTCTGTAGCTGTACAATTTTCAAGTTTTTAGGACCGGTAGATTTTAATATACGGACGTGTTTCCGAACTCCCAGTGCATTTTTCATCCTAGCAATCCTGGAATTCTGGCAAACCCTCCCCATCTCTTCGAGTTTTTTGAAAAAATTTTCTGCGGTTTGATAAATATCTGTGCTTTAGTTGAATTATGAATATTTTTCCATTCTTTTATATGGGTTTTTAATTAATAACTCGTCTAATTATTAGAAATTTAAATTTCTGAGTCTTAGGTGCACCAGGAGAGGACTTCGACTACCCTCACAAAAATTTTCAGCCTCATACGGGCCGTAAAGTTTGCTAGCTACCGCCAACAGACAGACACACACAGAGCTAAACTTTCTCTTATTAGTCTAAATAATCAGCACAAGATAAAAATAAATTTAAAATATAGCTTTAAGAAAATTGCATACCCAAATTTGAGGCACTCAAAAAATAAATACTCTAAATTGCTTTCTAATTTTATTATTATTATTATTATTATTATTATTATTACTTTAGAATATGTTACGCTGTGAGGACAAAGATTCGTATCCTATGAACATGTGGCATGAATATGAAAAGTTTTTTCTGAAACCCAATCATGAACGTGTTGCGTCTTAATGCAACCTTTCTAAAGCGTCTCCAACTTTCGATATCGAATGGACACGGCGAGGAAAACCTTTGTAAGAAAAAAATCAAGTGTAGAAATACAACTTCTTTGTTAAGGTAAATTCGACTTAATAAGAAATAGACTTTTAAACATTTGAATGTTAATCAAAAAAGATGTAATAATGGAGACACGTGCTCACGATTTAATTGTTTGGTCTACCCCGTTCAGCTGAGGCAACCCGGCAGGTAGGGGCCTGGTCATCGGTTAGAAAGAAAAAATGTTTGACCTTATATATCAGATACTTGTGCAAAGTAAAAGTATAATTTTAAAAAGAGCGAAGTCTAGGTTTTAAGGAGTGAGTTACAGTTAATGAGTGATTCCCATTACTAAAATTTAAATAAACTGTTATTTTGATACAACTTATTGTATCATTAATGGGTATGAATGAACTTGAGGAATTTAGCCATGCTACGATCGATGTTTCATCTATTCTCCAATCTAAAGAAATCTCACTTACTGCCATCAAAGAATAAATATTACTTAGAAATTCGATTTTATACCCGCCCATTTTACACTAAGAACAACTGTTTTTCCTCTATCCTTCTCTTTTAATATATCTATTGCAGTTCAAAAATCGTCTGTTCGATTTCTAGAGCGAAAGGAGAGAGGAGTTGGGGAGACGGAGCAGCGAAACAGCGTTTCCGGAATTCGTTCCAAAAAAGATTCGATCGATCCTTGCGTCGGCGCCTCTCCGCCATGTTGGAGAAACCGGCATCTGTTCAAGAATAGATTCTGTCAGGCGATAGCAGACGATAATAGGGCACTAGGAACGTTCGAAATGGAAATGGAGTTGATGAGGCCTATTGGGATGATCTAAATTAATTGAACTATTTTATTGCATATCATTTCGTTCAGAGATAACGATTTTATTGCAGATCGTTTCGTCATGGAATATGTTATGCGTGCGCATCGTGCTTATGGTAATTCTGAATATATCATTTGCTGACTACGTAAAGAACAGTAAAAAAGTTAGAATTGATTTTTTAAACTCTGATTTAACTCTTTTGGTACTACATTCAATCAAAGCCTGATTAAAGTATCGGCCAACTGGGCCGTGATCCTAGGGTCACTGATTTTGAGGGCCTCGAAATTTAGTATGCAATTTTTGTGAAGCTGATATTTTAAGTCTTTTTTTTTTTACCTTACTTTATAGATATACATGTAATAATAATAAATATCTTGTACTTTTGGGATAGGATTAAATATTAAAAACAAAATAATATATTTATCTAAATATGTATCAATATATTCCTATTTGTATTCTAAGCCATAGAAAATGTTTCATCACTTGGGACAGTTTGAAAGGGCAAGGGGCTATCCGATCCAAATGAATACAGGACTTGGGGCACTTTTTTGGCTTGACCTGGTCTCCCGTTCTATATAAGTTAGAATTCTCAATAAAAATTAGACATTTGTAATAGACTAGACTCTGATCACAGGAAATTATACTTCCTTGAACATCACTACAGTTTATATATGAGTCTTATATATGATTCTTTGTTTAATGTGCTAAATGGTCAGTTTGTCTAAGTGCTCAATAAATCGCAGAGCGTGATTAAGACATAAGTACGTAGGGCACAAGCGCAGGACCTACAAATTTAGGGATCTTAAATCTGTTATAAAGGCTACAGTAGACTTTCGTAATTTAGTTGATAGATTTTCGTAATAGTTTACGTTTTTCTTCAATTTTTTTCTCTTTTGAAAGATATTAGTTCGACCCAGATTTAACGATACTGTTCAATCTTATTACTTTAGAAAGTTAAGCTAGTTTGGGACTAAAACGTATTTGCACCAGCTTCAATTTTATCATAAATGTATCCTGCCAATACGTTAGGTACTTTTATACTTAAATCTTACAATTATTACTTTTAAAATAAAACTCTCTTAAGCCTATTTCTAATATAGTAAATGTAGTATATTGTACGTGGGGCTTCTATCAAGTCTATGGACATGAGTCATAGTCGAGCCATAGCAGATCAAAGAGAGCATCTATAATCATAACGATAGAAGTCTATGTGTCTGTGAGTGTGTGTGCGTGTATGTGTGTCAGCTCGAAACCCAATTTTCAATTTTTTGATTAGATTATTTGTTATGCAATTTTTAATGGTTTTTTTCAGATTTTGCGGAGATTTTTCCACATTAGTAAAAGGAATTCTGCTTCCATATTTTAGCCTATTATAATAAACTAGTGGGGGAGACCGAGCTAAGTTCAGTTAAAAATTGCTTCGTGTTCAACTCGATAAAAAATCGACGTTGATGTGACAGTTGTATTTCTTCAGGAGATATGCGTTGTACGAAACAACGTCACTGTTTTTCCAAGAACGTTCTATGAACTCTGATTGGTTGAATCCTGTATATCGGCTCCTATTGAAAATTTCTGGAAAATTCCTTCAGATTCTGAAAGCACACTTTTTCACCAGATTTCGTCAAAATTTGGCAAAAATTTGTGAATTTGGCGATTTTCTTTCATTTGGCACAAAATTTTGACATTGCTAAAAAGTCGATTTTTCCGCCCAAAATCTCAGCAATTTTGCCAACATTTTGTCAAATATCACTAAACTTGGCGAAATGTTGCCAACTTCGCGCTTTCGTTTGATGTCCACAGTTTAAAAATTTAATAACTGTTTCAATCATTATTCCCATTGAAATGCACTGACCCATAGTAATCCCGAAATGACCCATTAAACAAATTTTCTCGGACATATGACGTAACCGAATGGTCTTCTCATAATTCAAAACGGAAGGAGTCGAAATTTAGTCAAAATAGTTAGAGCCATTTTTTTGATAAAATTAGCTTGACCCGTAGTGACCCAGAAATCCCCCACTTATCGAATTTTCTCGAACATGTTACTTAGCCCGATAATCTTCTCCTAATCCAAAACGATAAAATACAAAATTTAGTTAAAATCGTTAAAGCCGTTTTTTAGATAAAATTAGCTTGCCCCTTACCCGTAGTGACCCAAAGTGACCCACTAATAAATTTTCTTGAATATGTAACTCAGCCAAATGTTCTTCTAGTACCTAGAAATGGCAGGGTACAAAATTTAGTCAAAATCGTTAAAGCCATTTTTAAGATAAAATTAGGTTGACCCTGACCCGTAGTGACCCAAAATGAGCCACTAATCGAGTTTCCTCGAACATGTGACTTATCCCAATGGTCTTCTCATAATCCAAGACTGTAGGCTACAAAATTTAGTCAAAATCGTTCGAGCCATTTTTAAAATAAAGTTAGGTTGATCCTGATCCGCAGTGACCCATAATGACCCACTAATCAAATTTTTTCGAACATGCAACCGAGCCTAATGGTCTTCTAGAAATCCCAAATCGGTAGGATACAAAATTTAGTCAAAATCGTTAGAGTTGTTTTTTAGATAAAATTAGCTTGACACGTAGAGATCCCAAAATGACCCACTAATCGAATTTTCTCGGGCATAAGACCTAGCCCATTGGTCTTCTTGTAACTCAAAATGGCAGGATATAAAATTTAAAATCATTTGAGCCCTTTTTTAGATATAATAAGCTTAACCCTGACGCATAATGACGCAAAATGACCCACTAATCGAATTTTATCGATCATCTAACCTAGCCCAATGGTCTTGAGCTCGAAAACCGCAGGATACAAAATTTAGTCAAAATCTTTAGAGCCGTTTTTAATATAAAATTTACATCACACACACACACACACCACAATTTTGTCCTCTTATCAATAAAGTTTATTAGGAATTCATACAGCGATATTTGAAAATTTTGAAACTATTTTTAGAATTTTTTTTGAGTTTATGAGTCCTTTTCACATTGGTAAAAGGAATTCGGTTTTAAAATTTTTAGTCTAACATAGTAAACTTTATCCTTCTCGAATTTTGAATTTTATCGATTTTCAATACGATGTTTAGCGAGTTTTATCGATTTTGCACGTTCCGCGGCATTTTTTTTTTCATTCTTGAAAGAATTACAGTTATAATAATTTAGAACACTGTAGTAAATTTTTACCTCTGGAATTTTTGGTTTTTTAACGACTTTTAATGCGATTTTCAATTTGATTTTTAGCAAGGTTTTTTTTTCTTTTCATTTCGCTGGACATTTGTAAAAGCTTTTAATCTAATGTGAGAATTATTTTCCCTTGCGATTTTTGATATTTTAGCCACTTTTAATGCGATTTTTAGCGTTTTGTGGTTTCTGAGATTTTTTGCATTCGTAAAAAGAATTCGGTATGAAACTTTTAGTCTAATATGGTAAATTTTGTTACCCGCAAATTTTGAAGTTTTTGAATTTTCAATGTGATTTTCAATACGATTTTTAGCGTGTTTTCGCGTTTCGTGGCGATTTTTTGACACACGTAAAATGAATCCTGTTTCAAACTTTTTGCTTATAATATAGCAAATTTTACCCTCTACAATTTTTGGTATTTTAGCGATTTTTAATGCGATTTTCAATTTTATTTTTAGCGTTTTTTTTTTCAAGTTCCGCGGTGATATTTTGACATTCATAAAAGGAATTCTGTTTCAAACTTTTAGCCTAACTTAGTAAATGCTCTCTACTGCAATTTTTGATTTTTTGTAGCCACTTTTAATGCTTAGCGTTTTTCGAGTTTTCTGCGATTTTTTTACCATTAGTAAAACGAGTTCGGTTTCAAACTTTTAGCCTATATAGTAAATTTTGTCTTCCGGGATTTGTGAATAGATAGCGATTTTTAATGTGATTTTCGATGAGATTTTTAAAGTTTTTCACGTTTCATGCCGATTTTTTGGCATCCGTAAAAGGAATTCGGTTTCAGACTTTTAGTCTATAATATAGTAAATTTTGCCCTCACGAATTTTTTTGTTAGCGATTTTTAATGAGGTTTTCAATTTGATTTTTAGCGTACCGTGGCGATATTTTGCCATTCAAACTTTCTTTGTTTCAAACTTTCAGCCTAATATATAAGTAAATTTTGTCCCCCGCAATTTTTGATGTTTTGGTGTTTTTTAAAGTGATTTTCAATGCGTTTTACTTTACGCTCAGCTGCAATTTTTTGACACTCATAAAAGAAATTCGGTTTCATACTTTTATCTTTATATAGTAAATTTTGTCCTCCGCAATTTAGCTATTTTTAATGTGATTTTCGACAAGATTTTTAACGTTTTTTAGCGTTTCGTGCCGATTTTTTTCACATCCGTAAAAAGAATTCTATTTCAGAAAATAATATAATAAATTTTGCCCTTCACGATTTTTGTTTTTTTAACGATTTTTAATGCCATTTTCAATTTGATTTTTAGCGTTTTTTGGCGTTCCGCAGAGATATTTAGCTATTCGTAAAAAGAATTTGTTTTCAAACTTTTAGCCTAACATAGTAAATTTTGTACTCAGCAATTTTTTAATATTTTGTGATTGTTAACGGGATTTCCAAAGCAATTTTTAGCGTTTTATTTTTCTCTCCACTGCAATTTTATGACATAAAAAAAGTCGATTTCAAAGTTTTATCTTAATATAGTAAATTTTGCCCTCCGCGATTTTTGAAGTTTTTTTGTTTTTTAATGTGGTTTCCAATAGGATTTTTAGCGTGTTTTCGCACTTCGTGGCGATTTTTTGATATTCGTAAAAGGTTTCAAACTTTCGCGTTCCGCGCTTATTTTTTGACATTCGTGAAAAAAAATCCTGTTACAATATTTTAGTTCACTGTAATAAATTATTAAAATAAAAAGGATATGGGAAATCAATATTTTCTGTGGGGATATGTGAAGTCGCTGGCCTACGCCGATAGATCACAGACGTTGGACCACACAAAGAAAATTTGCATCATTTCACAATAATATACCCAATAGTTTTGATTCTCCATTGGCCAATTTTTCAAACCACAAAATATACACTGTAAAAAAAAAATACCGTTGATTGTCACTACAATTTTCGGGTTTCACGGATTTTTTCCCTCGATGAAAATCATTTTATGAATGAGTCAAAATGCATTGCGAACACGGATTTGAGCGTACCCTTGACAGATAAAGCTAAATTTTCATTTTCTCTAAAGTTGTCGGATTTTTTTTATTAGTTCGCTGCTAAATAAATAAATAAATAAATAAACAAATAAAAAAAATCCGTAAAATTACGAAAATTGTACTGGCAAAATACGGAAATTCTTTTTAGAGTATGAAAACATAAAAAATCCCAAACCTTTAGCGAACAGGACAAATGAACTAGACTTTTAGCACTATTATTTGTCAAGAATATTCGTATATCCTTATTCGCTGCGTTGTGTCACATTCACAAAACCCTTTCATCGAGGGAAAAAAAATTCTGTAACTTGATCAATAGAATATTTCTTTTACAGTGTAAGGGTAACTAGGGTAAAACCGCATAGTCCGATAAAACCGGGTATCTCAGTTTTGATTCAATTTGAGCAATACTCTAGCAGGTAATTATTAACCCTTTATATACCAAATTATGAATTTAAAAATCAACCTTCTTGAAACTTTTCCCCTTTGCATTACTATGATACATTAGAAGATAATATGCCCTAAAAATAAAAGATTTATTTATTTTTTGCTAATTACGACTAATTACTTAAAATGATACTTCAAACTATCATTGGATCATAATACTTGGAAAAAATAGACAGAAATAAAACTATATCCAATTTTTTCTGACTATTTTAATGTGCTTTATTACGTATATATTTAGATGAATAGATGATTTTGATGTATATATGGCTAGATGATGATGCTGTTGGTGGATCATCAGTGAGCATTTAGCCCTGAGAAGAATATTCTATAGTTGTATCACTATCGTCCGATGAAAAGCATCCCTGAGAAAAATATTTGCAAACTTGTAGTTTTAGAAAACTCAAAATGATTCATAAAAATGGTAAAAGATATTTTCAAGTTTTTTTTCTAATCTGTAATATTTATAAGTTTCGTTTTATAAAAATACATTATTTGTACCAACGAAAAAAAGGATTTTTTTTTTTTTGCTTTATTATTCATTAATGTCATACGTAAATTATGACATATATTCTCCTACTTTGTTCCAAAATCAAACTGCTTAGTACCAATGACTCCCTAGTAAATAGATATGTTTTTATGCACCCTATATTTTTAAATGATGAAAATCTAAGTAAACATTTTGTTCAACCTAAGTCCCGACTGCAGGGTTCTCGCTACCGCTCGCCATTGCGCCAAATCGCTACAAAATGTTTAATTTGGCGAGTAAACTAACAATCATAATCGCCAAATTCTGAGTGCTCAATTTCTGCTCTGTTTGTGCGCGTGCCAATACACTCGAAACTTATCCACGTTTCTGAACGATTGATGTAGATTTGCATGTTCAATCGCACCATGCCATTTAAATTGCTCTATTCGTAGGGATACAGACTTAATATCAATTCAGTTTAGCAACAGCCAAAGACACAAAAAGGATTATGCGATAGGTTTTTGTCAGTTAATCACTGTCTATGCGTCGGCGTCGCTCTTGTAAAAACATATACAAAATTACTCGCAACAAGTGCCAAATATTGAAAAGTTTTGCTGTAATGTGGTGTTGAAATTAACCATACTATTTATTAGTTGTCCTAAAGTATCATTGGCCGGTCAATTTTTTCTATCGGTCAAAATCTCATAGCAATTTTTAGTGTATGTTTTCACAACGGTAAATCAAATATAGCTGTTTTTTACTTTTATTAGGACTGCTAAAAGAATGTCTGAAACATTTACACATTTAGGAGGCATTTAGAATGTATTTATTTTTAATAGTTTCTGTAGCGGATAGTTGAATTTCTATTTTTTTTAGTAATTACAAAAAATTAGGCTATTTTAGAACATATTCAAAAAATGGATACAATAAGAAAATAAAGATAGATTTTTCAGTGTTTCGGGCCGAATCTATTTTGCTAACATTTGTTTTCATTTGGCTATTGTTTTTTATTTCTTATTCGCCAAATCGCTAATGTTGGTCAAAAGCCAGCGAGAACACTGCCCGACTGTACAGGCAACCCCCGACTTATGTATGACGAGACTTACGCAAATTCGTAGTTACGTAATAAATCTCGAAAATTACATTTATGGACATACTATCGCATTTTCATATTTTTAATAACTATTTTATAAATTAAATATGTAGATAGCTATATTTTTACTGGGATATACAATTATATCATTAACAAATCAAACCCCTCAGCCTTCAATATAGAGAGTGGTAGAAGTTGTTTGAGAACAGCATTTCTCTTCACAACCATTCACCCCAATCGTTGATTCTCCCACTACAGAACTAAATCAACTGCTAGAAGAGTCAAATCATTTTTTATTTTACGTACTCTATCCCTTTAAGACCCGATGTACTTGTAAATAAAGCTAGTCATGCCTTTAGAAAGTAAAACATGAACTGCAACCGCTACCTATTGATAAAAAATTATACTTTACTCTATCTGCAAACCAGAGTGATCGTTCGATTCGAGTTTTTATTACATGCGACTCAGAAGCAAACATTTAAATGAATGTCTAACCCGCACGATTGTGCGGATTGGGCCTTAAAGGGATAACTAGTATTGTCATAACAATTTAACCTTTATTGTTAGTTATTCATAGTAGTCATCTAATTCATAATAAATATTATGCTTATCAAGGATTATTTTATTTTGTGAGAACTACTTATTTGTCTTACCATCGAAAATTCATGGAGAAGAGGTAATTTACTCCTCTGTATTTATTTATTATATTTATACTCGTTTGATGTACAGTCCTCCCCACTTAATCGGGTCACGGATAATCGAAACCCGCTTATTCGATTAGAATCCTCCGGAATTGAATTTATTCCTATTGGTTCTATGTTATTTTTCCCCACTTAAACCAAATACCTTTTACGAACTGTCCCTGCTTAATCGAATAACAACTGTGTGCCCGATGTGTGAAAGTAGGCGCGGAAAGCACGTTTCAGCTGGAATTTCCTTCCACCTTTTGTCGTTTTCGGTTCCTTTACACTGAAAACAAATTTTCAGTTCTTCCTGCAATGATTTCTGCCAACAGGTGTATAATGGACAGGTCAAATAATTTTCCCACCTTGATCTCCCACCATCACTTCTTGCTGTTAACCAGGCTTTAATGGCAAACTCGAGATTGTAGTTGTGATATTTTGCACTTATTCGAAAAATAACTCGATATTTACTCCTTTAAAATTCCACTTAAACAAATCACTTTAAACGATTTTTTTTTATGGCAGTATAAGTAACGTAAATTAGAAATAGCAAAGTTTTGACTAAATTCATCTATTTAAAACAAGAAAAAAAAATATGATAGCCTTATATTTAAAATGTCAGATGTTTTCAAGCAAAAGTTAGGGATGCTTCGCCAGAAAACAAAAGGGAAGAAATTTGGCATACAAAAGCGCCAAAATAGGCTCGTAAATATGTTTCAGCTTCCTTGAACTGCTATTGATATTTACTGATGGTCAAGAAAAGCATTTTCTATTGTTTCCTAAAAGTGTCATTGGGAAAGCATGCAATGAGTGTGTTTCATTTGGGATAGAAAACTGCGGTACTTTAAAGTACTGTCGGGGCATAAAGGGTTAAAATAGTTAGCTTTATGCCAGAAAGTGAAGCGGCCCTTACGATATCCCATACTGGCATTTACGTAGTCTCTGTGTTTAAAAGTTTATTTTATAATTTTTTGGGGGCTAAATACTTTCCACTATCTATAACAGAAGAAAGCATTGTATTTGAAACTTCTTTCAACTTCAGCTTCTTGACGGATTTATACGTTTTAGGAGTCAGAGATCCCTAAAAACACTTTTTTACAAAATGTCTGTCTGTCCATGTGTCTGTATTTCCTCTTTGTATCACCGTAAAGTGAATGGAGCTACGCATAGAATTGAGTCAAATTTTATATAGGGAAGACTAGGGAGGGTTGACTATAGGGGAGGATTGACCACCTATCAGTTTTCATATTTAAAAGAATTTCAGAGTTTTATCAATAGGTCTCAACGAAATCTAGAGGGATGCTCAACTAACAGTCTTTGATTCATACAGTTAATCGAAATAGGTGTGGAAAAAATCAATTATGAGGTGTTTTCAACCTAAAAGTTGTATTTTTTAGAAATATTTTGTAAGCTTTTTTTCAGATAAAATATATCATAGAAATTTAAGTAAGTAGGTTTTAAGTAATGGAGAAATATCGTGCTTTCATTCCAGGCATAAAGATTGTACAGTAAGTTAGGCTTAATATAACAATGTGCTAGTCTTTAGAAAAGGTTTTTGTGGGGAGGGTTGACCAGATGCTCAAGGTTCCCTTAATTAAGTGGTTTTGGAAATCTTTTGCTGTGCATAATGAACACACTGTGCAGCTTACAGTGTGCATAATGAAATGTAATGGTTATATATACAAAAGAGTGTAGATTTATTCTATAAAGTTAAAGTAAAATGGGGTAATGGGAAAGAAAATGTTTAAAACTGATTAAAGAAAGATGTGAAAAATTGCTATAGTATCCACTGCAAGAAAACATTTAATGAAATATAAATGGGGAAGTTGATAGGAACTTTTTTCCATTTAAATATTACTTACAATAGATAAATAGAAACAGTGGAAAAGACTAGAAAGGGCTAGAAAGTGTGAAAGCAGCAGTCTTAACCATTTCAGGGGCAGTGGTATGTTTATGAAACCACTTAATTTTAATTCCCAAACGCAATATTTGCACCAGAATTTTGAAAAAATCTTTTCCATTTAATATCTACGTGAAATATATCCTTTTTGTTACTTTCAAATAAATCTGTTCGTAAATTCCGGTGCCAGTGATTTATGTCAACATTTCAGCACTGAAAATACCAATTAACACCTGGAAGAGTTAAAAGATGTTAATGATAAGTTATGTGCTCATGTGGATGCAAAAGAACATAGCATTCATCGAAAAACTTTAGGAAGGTATGTAGACAAATTTCACCAGGATTAATACAGTGAGATGAAGCGAAACTATATGTTACTAGAGTTGTCCGGTCGAGGGTCACAAAAATTAGGACAAGGAGACAAAAAAAAAGCGGGACAGTGGCTCTTAAATCCGGACATAATAAAACATGAAACCCTATGAAAACTAAACCTGTCTCTAACGGAATACTGTCTTAAATGTTGAAATTTCATTTTCCCTGCTGTGCAATTTTACATGCGCAGACAAAATCCCGTTTAAAACAAAATTTTTCTCCTCTGACTTGCAATTGCGGCTAAACAATTTGCTTAAGCATTATATTTTCAAAAAAAAAAAAATTAGAATAATTAAAGCATGTAGCATAAAGTTATTTTGCTTTTTTAAAATTATTTTTTTCTCTTCACAAATATTTCAATATAAAACAAAATGGGTCAAACCTCCCATATAGAGGGTTAACCCTCCCATATGTGGGGAGCCTTGACCCATTATTTTCTGATGATTAAAATCACTCATTTTTCAAATTTTTTATACATCACACTTATATAGCAATTTTATTTTGATAACTGATTGTATAACGAATAAAATGACACATAAAATTTATTCTATGTTCAATATTTAAAAACTAAAAAAACATTTTGTAAAAAATGGGTTAACCCTCCCTCGTTTCCCCTATATGCTTTTGGCTATAGTTAGCAGATCCCGGGTGAATTTGAGAATATTTTGCCTGAATGGGGTGCTGACATAGCGATTTTCTCGATTTTTTTCAATTTAAGTGAAAAACTTAAGAATATTTTTCAACGAAATTCTGTATCTAACTGTAATGTTATTGCTCGAGGTTTGCATTAAAGTTTGGAGAAAATCGACTTGCAGATGGCGCTACGAGGACGAATTTTGTTCGAATTTTTGAACGGGATAGCAATAGACAAAGCTATTGTGCTGCTGTATAGGAGCTGCTCAGAACGTGACGGCTCTTTAGACTGATATTGGATTGTGGGACAACGCAAAACCGTATTGGATTATTGGAAAGAGCAAACAAAGAAACGTCACGTGTTACCGATCAAACCGATATTTTAATTGTTATAAAACGATTGTTGGACAGCGCAAACAAAGGAACGCCACGTGGCCGACACGTGTTAGGCCAACAAAGCACACAACGCAAAACTGATTGTTTGTTTGTATTCGAATATTGTTGCCACCACCCGAAACCAATTGTTTGCTGATACTATATTGTTGCCAACACGCGATTCCAGGATGCCTGAGGATATTATACAAGATTCGATTAACCACAGAAGACAAGAAACAATCATATTGAATCACCCAATTGCCGAATATAGATTTAATTTTCGACACATCCGTTTGGATTTTTATCGTCTTCAAAATTTTTAAATATGATCACATTTGAATTTACTAAAATTTTGTATATTATTTTGTGTGGCATATAGAATCACCCAATTGCCGAATATAGATTTAATTTAGACTTCTATTGTGTTTAATTTCGAGTAACATCATGTATGAGATAGAAGAAAGTTTTTGGATTGACACATCCGTCTAGTTTTTTATAGTCTTCGAAATTCGTAAATATGATCACATTTGAATTTACTGAAATTTGTATATTATTATGTGTGGCATATTGAATCACCCAATTGACAAATATAGATTTAATTTTCGACTTCTATTATGTTTAATTTCGATTAATATCATGTATGAGATAGAAGAAAGTTTTGGGGTTGACACATCCGTCTAGATTTTTTTATAGTTTTCAAAATTCTTAAATATTATCACATTTGAATTTACTGAAATTTTGTATGTTATCATGTGTTGCATATTGAATCACCCTATTGCCGAATGTAGATTTAATATTCGACTTCTATTACGTTTAATTTCGAGTAATATCATGTATGAGATAGAAGAAAGTTTTGGGGTTGACACATCCGTCTAGTTTTTTTTATAGTTTTCAAAATTCTTAAATATTATCACATTTGAATTTACTGACATTTTATATATTACTATGCGTAGCATATTTGATATTTATTTCCCACCAGGAAATTGTTGCTATAGCATTTAAAAGGGCCTTTTTAAGTCTCGCTTTCCGATCTTCTCTGGGTGCGGTAAAACCGGATATCCTACCCGATATAAAAAAAATATATATATATCTTGTAAAACAATAACTGAAACGCCCGTAAACAATATAAAAACGATAAAGAAGTAAACATATTTCCTGAAATTTCTCAAATTGTAATAAAGATAGTTATCCTTTTGTTATTAAATATTAAATCATTAAGCTTGTTATTGAAACATTGTTAAGTTGCTTAGTTAAAGTTGAAAATAAAACATATTCTTCCTTTTTAAAAGGAAATCTAAACTTTTTCATTTCCACTAAGATTAACACATCCATGCGGTTTTATAATACCGGTGGGGTAAGGCCAGATGATTTTTATACATAATACATATTAAAAGAATACGAAGAACTAATTATACATTTAAATTGATATTTTGATACAAGGATGAGTGTAGTTAATATACGCAAAGTTATATTAAATTCTTTAGGAGATTCCGGTCTAATAGTAAGATATCACTGTACAACAGTGGTTTTGTCCTAGAACTAAAATTAGTTGACTCTAGATCAGTTTTTGGCGCTGATTCCGAATATGCTTTTTGTTTATCTCTAGGTGGTCCAGGTTTTGAGAAATTTGCATATTTAAATTTATGCAAATTTAAGCTTTTTTGTGCTATTTTATGCAAATTTTAGATACAATATATGTCACATCTAATTACGTTTTATAAATAATAACTACTTGACTATTGGCTTCAGATAAATGTCACGATTTGCATATTCTTAACATTTATTTATCAGTTATTAAGCCTAATTTGCATATTTTTCAATGGTGCAATGTTTACATCACTCTCAACTTTAAAATATTTGCCGCAGAATTGACGTAATGTTTTTCTAGACTAGATTTTTATGCTGATTTCAAATCTGCAGTCTGTTTTCTTATGTCATGTCTAGTTTTTGAGTAAGATGAATTTCTACTTCTGGTAGGATACACAGGTTTGATATAAGATGCTTTTTAGGGGTGTGTAATTCATTGACATGTTGTTTATGCTGTTGATGTTTTCGCCAAATTGGCAACCGAAAAAAATCGTGCCAATATGAGGCGAATATAACATCTGTACCCAAAAATTTATATAATCGAAAAAAAAATAAGTAGCAGAATCTATCCTAACTAGTTGAAGTTTATCATACAAAGTATCATAAAAAGCTATTTTTGGCTTTTTTGACCAAAAACTAAAATTTCATTTTTTTCAAAAACTAGACGTGATAGAAGAAAACAAATACAAGATTTGAAATCAGCTCAAAACACTGGTTTAGAAACATATTAGCGTACTCGTGCGGCAGAAATATTTGAACATTAAGAAACATTATTAGAAAAACATGAAAAACATGCAAATTAGGTACACTATTTCACAGTCACATGTCAGTATAATCTCAGAAACAACGTTTTTGTGAAGTAAATTAGGTAGTAATCATAACATAAAACAAAAAACCCTGTCTGATATTGCTTTATACCTTAAATTTGCAAATAATTATATAAAATTGACTAAATTTGCATAAATTGAAATATGCAAGTATCTCTCAAACTTGACGTGCTGGAGTAAGTCTAAAACTAGATTCGGAATCAGCACAAAAAACCGCATAAAAACAACTAATTTCTGTTTTAGGACAGAGCAAAAGTTCAAATTTCTTGACCAGTGTATGCGGTTTTAGCCCACTTTCCTCTATTCAATTTTTATTTTGTCCGTGTAAATACAAAATTGTAATAAAATATCTAGTTTTTTTCAGTTCTCGAACGTTTATTTGATTTAATTTGACATGCAATGTATAACAGGTCGGAACTTGAGAGGAGTTCAGGTGGTTTTTTTGTAACATAGACCGGAAGGCAGCTGCACAAACCATCACCTCATCAAGTTGACGGCTGAAATTACAGGATTAGTTAAAACTTGATTCACATATTAAAATGCAATTGATCTGCCAAGTCATATCTTGGCGGAATATACCGGCAAACCCGATTTTAATGGTTGACCGGTAGGTGTACCATTGTATTTTCCTGCTCTCAGTCCTCCATGTTTTTATACCTTTGTGTGCAGGAAAACATAATGATAAACCTAAGACCAACTACAAAATTAGGGTCTGCAGGTGGTTTCAACCAAGATATGACTTGGCAGACCAGTTGCCTTTTAATATGCTAATTGAATTTTAAATAATCCTGATATTTCAGCCGTCAACTGGATGAGGTGATTATCAGTGCAGCCGCATACCAGTCTAATAGTGACTAGTATAATGCATCCAGGGTTCTCGCTGCCGCTCGCCATTGCGCTAAATCGCGACAAAATGCTTCATTTGGCGAGTAAACGGACAATCAGACTCTCCAAATTGCGATTGCTCAATTTCTGCTCCTTTTTCTTTGTGTGTCTGCCAATACAGTCGAGATTCTTATCTGCGTTACTCGTTACTGAACGATTGATGTTGCTCTTCATGTTCAATCGCACACGGAGATAATTAAGCGATAGCTGTTTATTGTCAGTTAATTGCGCCGGCAACGCGCCGATAAAACGCAAACAGAATTACTCACATGTTTCGCCAAATAATAGAAAAGTTTTGCTGGAATGCGAGGTTGAAATTAGCCATTTACCATACTACTTATTAGTTGTATGAAAAGTATCATTGGCCGATCAATTTTTTCTATGGGTTACAGCCGAAATCTCATAGCAATTTTTAATGTATATTTTCCCAACGGTAAATCAAAGTTAAGCTATTTTGAATTTTTATTTAGACTGCTAAAAGAAGGTCTGAAACGTTTACACATTTACGGGACCTTTTGATGGTATTTATTTTTAATAGTTTCTATAGCGGATATTCGAATTTCTATTTTATAAGCAATTACAAAAAAAAGTTATTTTAAAACATATGAAAAAAGTGATACAATAACGGGTTAAAGATAGATTTTTCAGTGTTTCACACCAAATCTATTTTGCTAGCGTTTTTTTTTTTTTTTTTTTTTTTTTGGCTACTGTTTTTTATTTCTTATTCGCCAAATTGCTAATGTTGGTCAAAAGCCAGCAAGAACCCTGAATGCATCTAAGACTAAATATTCAAGAGAATTGATTTTTTATAGCTCAAATAAAGAAAATCTATCGCATTTTTTCATGAAGTTTAGTTTAAAGAATTTTATTTACATACATAAATGTAGAAGCAAATTAACATAATATTTTAAGTACTTAAATAAAAGAGGGATTTTTTAAAAAATTATTTCGGAGTGCGTTTAGACCTCATGGACCCTTTACTTGATTATGCTAGTGGTCAAGGTCTAAAATTTTTTCATGAACATTGTTTTTTACGAGTTGATAACAACGCCTTCGGTAAATAAGCGTATTGAATTATCGATAAATTCACCCCCAGATCGTCCTCCTCTATTCTATTATTAGAAGAACATCACATTTAAGTCCATTCTCTAATAATTACGCCTACCACAAACAGATGGTCAAAACAGTGCTCCAGCCTTGTAGACCAATCAGCTCTTTCAGAAATACTCCGAATGGCAACTCTCAAAAGGGCACCACCCTCATTAAACGGTGGCAAGGGCTGCAGCAGACGCCGTGATCTATAGAGAAAAAAATCGACAGGGGCGCATGCGCCTCCCTGCCACACCCTTCAAACTGCGGCTACCGGCTTTGAGAACTTGCCCGCCACTGAAAAGAGAGATGGAAGATGGGCCACCTGGAAGTAATAGAAAAGAGATCTACAAGGAAAAGTTATTAACTATCATTAGAATTATCTAATATTGGCCTGATATTATGCCAGTATTGTTTACACTAATTTTATCCTGGAAATGTTTCCAATTTATACTAAAATTGCAGAAAATTGTAAAATGCGGAATATTGATAATTCAGAGCTACATCATTCTACAAATCGATCATATAACAGGATCTTAGTGATAAATAACCAGATTTACGTGCGTAACATTTGTATTTTTTGTTGCTCTGTATCATCTGCAAGTAACAGAATTAACCCTTTAGTGCGCAGCTTTGCATATATGCAAACAACACTGTTTTGAACTTAATATATATTTTTTTTATTCGCATATACCTAATTCACGCCAGAAAATTAAAATAGCAATATTTGCTTTAATTAAAAAACAGACATTCTGTATTTAAATAAAGCTAAATTAACCATTGAAACTTTCTGGTGTAAAGTCAGATTCTTTGAACTACGTAATTTCTAGAACGTATTCTATTATGGGAAGCAAAAAGTTAAAAGTTAAGTTTTATAAAATAAATAATTATTTAAAATACGATATTTGGAGACATACTTATTAAAGTATTTACTAATTTGCATTATTTAAGCGTAAAACAGACACACGACAGTAGTTTTTACTTATATTGCAGATGTACAACAGAAGAAAAGATTGACGTATTATACGAAAAATATAGCTCTGATTTTTTTCATTATTTTTCCAGTGTAATAAAACTGTCAGAAAATCATACACAATTTTTTCGAAACAAAATAAGAAATCGCACATTTAAGGGTTGAATTCTAGAAGAAACATTTATGATACACTATTGGGACAAAGCGACATTGGCCCGGTATTAAACAAAAATTGTTCACACAAATTTTACATTGCAATTTTATACTAAAACTGCTTTAGAAATGCGGAAGGGTATCGATAATTCAGAACTATATCATTCAATTGATGACTATCTGAAAGAATCTCAGTGATAAATAACTACATTAACCCTTTATCTACTGACGGTACTTATAAGTACCATTAAAATAACTTGTTATAAAATTCATTCAATACATCGATTAGTAGTAATACAGTTTAGAATGAATTATAGATTCATTACTTTATCTTGTTCCAAAAGCATTATTGGTTACACAAAAGAAAAATATTTTTAAAAGGATGATTTCTTTTTTCAAAAATTTAAGAAAAATGCTTTAGAAGATAAAATTTTCATGAATTCATAATTCAGTACATAAATGGTTAAAAAGTGCAATGTTTCTATTTTTCGTTGCTCTGTATCATCTCAAGTATTAAATTTAAATTCTAAATGAAACAGTTATCATACATTACTTGAACAAAGCAATGATTGCCCGATATTTTAAAATTAATTTTATATTGAAAATGTTTCCTAATTTTAAAATAAAATTGCTGAAGAGCGCGAAATGCAGAAGGATATCGATAATTCAGACCTGTATCATCCTATTGATCTAAAATATGACAGGATGATAAATAACCAGATTTACGAGTATAATGTTTCTGTTTTCGTTGCTCTGTATCATCTCAAAGTATCAGAATTATATTCTAAATGAAACAGTTATGATACAGTACTAGAACAAAGTAATATTTGCAAAATATTAAACAAATATTGTTTATACTAATTGTATATAGAACCTTTTTCCAATTTTATACTAAAATTGAAGAAGTATTAACATTACTTTAGAAAGGCAGAAGGATATCTATGTAATTCAGACCTATAACATCCAATCAATAGATTATTTCAAAGAATCTGAGTCATAAGTAACCAGATTTAAGCGTGTAATGTTTCTGTTTTTGGTTGCTCTGTATCATCTGAAAGTACCACAAAATTATACTCTAAATGAAATAGTTTGATACAGTACTAGAAAAAAGCAATACTTTCCCCATATTAAGGAAATATTTATTTTACTAATTTTATATTGCAAATGTTTCCAAGTTTATCCTGAAATTGCAGAAAAATTGAGAATGTGGAAGGGTATCGATAATTCAGATTTACATCATCCGATTGATCGATTATCTAAAAGTATCTCAGTGATAAATAACAAGATTTACACATGTAATGTTTGTATTTTTCGTTTCTCTGCATCATCTGCAAGTAACATAACTGAATTCTAGATGAAACAGTTACGATACATTACTAAGAACGAAGCGATATTTTCCCGATATCATAAGCAAAAATTTTTATACTAATTTTGTATTAAAATTTTATTGCAGATGCATTAACTTGGTTTTAGAAATGCGGAAATATATCGATAATTTAGATCTATATCATCCGATGGATCGATTATCTGACATAACCTCAGTCATAATAACAGATTTAAATGTGTAATGTTTGTTTCAATACAATTTTTATGTACTAGTCGTCCAAAATATAACACAACAGGAATATTGTAAATGTCTGTGTATGTTACATCTATGTTCGTGTGATATAACTGAACTTTTTGTGGAAGAATAATCTTACTTAAAACAAACTCTTTTAAAGAATCTGATAATGTAATTAATATTTCAAAAATTAAAAATCAATCAACTTGCCTAATAAAAATAATTTCACTCTAATTTATTTTGAGAGTATTTAACATTACTCAATGAGTTAAATCTGTAGAATTATGTTAAATCAAATTATGCATGCGGTGCAGTGAAAACAGCGGCTCAATGAACGAGATATCTCGGGTTCGACAGTGAGAGGATTCAAAAAATTTCTTTTTCTACTTCTTTTTTAAGCAAAGGAAAAATAAAATTATAGTATTTTTTGACACAGTGCAAATAGATAATTCTCGTAATTATCTTTAGATAATGCAAGATTCAAGACAGATGTAAGATAAGTATGTGGAATGTAATTTCACACAACTTTTATTTTATTTATTTTGAATTTAAAAAAAAATATATAAATAAAGCATAATGTCCTAAGAATTCTAAAACAATATTTATTTTTCTCAAAACTATTTTTTTCAGTATTTCAGCATGCTGCATTGGCGAAATACCGAAGCTGTGCGATTGAAATTATCAATATTTCTGTCATATTTTAAAAAAATAATGATTGATGGCAGAAAATTAGTAACTTGAGGAAGAAAAAAAATTCAAAAACTCGCAATCAATCAGTTTTATCTTTAAAATAATAATAATAATAAAACAAAATTAATGATGAAATAAAATTACATCAAGAAAAAAAACCTGTTCAACGTTTTTTTACTATTTATATACAGATTATAGTTATCAAATAATAGTTAAACTATTTACCTAATAATGAACTAAATTGAAAAAAATACATATCACAAAATTATTGCAGAGACATTTGAGTGGTACCATTCGACAAGGAATTGTTCTGCTTTTCAAATATGAATGCAATTTTTGAAATAGGAGAAATCTACGTTAAAAAGTGCATTTTAATTTTTAAAATAACAACACCCACTTTTGAAACTTTTTTGAGTTCCTTGTACCAAAAAAGCTATGAAAAAGGTATGTTTATATACTTTATCATAAATCTTCATTTAGTTGAAATCAAGAAATCAAAGACTAAAGATACTAATGATAAATGCACGTGATAAATTCTACTTTATATCTTACCAAAAAATAATCCAATTGCATTTCCCTTTTTAATGAGATAAAATTAATAGACCCAAGCACATTCCTAACACTTTTTCTATTAAAAAAAATATTTTTATGTATTAAAATATTTTTATGTATTAACATAATTAATAAATAATATTAATGAAAGAAAAGCAAAAACTCTGAAAATATAGCAAAAGGGAGGAGGGAATTATGAAACGGAAGCGGTTCATATAGAAAAGAAAAAGTAAAGGCTTCTGTATCAGTACCGCTTATTATGTAGAGAAAAGTAAAGTAACAGTTCAATGTCTCAATAGCATCAATGGTAAGAAAAATTCTCTCGGAAGAAAGGACCTGGCACTCGATTCCCCGTAGAAACATTACAAGCTTTACGATTTTTCTTTTAATCAGTGTAAAAGAAGAAGTAATATGGGAATTAAATGCCACTCGAATCCCTTTCCTGAGTGCACATCGTATATTTTCTAATAATTCAGTACCTTGAAACATGTTGTAAATAGTCTATAATTCATGATTAGATTAATACAAAAGACAAAAAAAAAAAACTTACTTCATCTGTTTGACAATGGTACTTTTCCCGGACTCGCCAGCTCCTGTTGAAATAAAAAGGCTTATTAGTGCTCATTGTTTTGAAAACAACTTTTACAGGAAACAAGATAGAAATGATAGTTTTTTAAAAGCATTCGGTGAAATACATTTGCATTAATGTTCATAAAAACAAAGTTAGTATAGTTATACCTCAACCAACGAAGAAAATTTTTTCCAAAATAATATTTGTTAGCAGAAACAAGGACGTAAGTTGGTGAAGGCAGATTGTGCTGAGCGCCCCCTAGCAACATTTTGAGCTCCTTCTAGACTTCATAAACTTTAAATAATAACAATACCTATATCAGATTTAAGAATTGTAAAACGTTGTAATCAAAAGTTTTATGACAGAGAGACTTGAATCTTACTGCTGTTCAGCATTTATTTATCATTAAAGTGGAGGAAACGATATCAGATGTAAATTTGCCCCACGAAAAAATTCTGAAGCTCCCTCTGACTCTTCCGGCTGGTTACGACCCTGTGGCGAACCCTTAACCGAAAAAGTTAATCTTCGTTACCTGAAACGTAATTTTCCGTAAGCCTGTACAGAAAACAGTTCATTTCATTTTACAGGGCGTTTCAATACCAGAACGACAAACTTGCAGGAGGTGTAAAGGGCACAGAGACGACTTGGAATCACATAGCAATGCAGGGTCGGAAATGCAATCCTAACGAAATAGAGGGGTTGTTAGAGTCTGAATCATAGTGATAGCAAATTGACATTTAAAGACCATAAGCTTAAAATAAGTCATGACTTTCCTGATAATGAAGTTCCCCGAAGTTTTGCCTACGTGCCTTGTTCTTACCGTCTACGGTTTTGCACGTTTGAGGTAGCTTTGAAATGGAGCATCTTCATTGCTACATAAACGTCCGAAACACGACCGGCGTATTTCAAAACATCCGAGATTCCAGGTTACGAATGTTTCATGCACACATTACGAAACATCGGACAACTTCATTATTAGGAAAGTAATGACTTATTTTAAGCTTATGGTCTCTAAATGTCAATTTCCTATTACTATGATTCAGACCCTAACAACCCCTCTATCTCGTTAGGATTGCATTTCCGACCCTGCATTGCTATGCGATTCCGAGTCGTCTCTGTACCCCCTACACCTCTTTCAAGTAGGTCGTCCTGGTAGTGAAACACCCTGTAGATGACATTTTAAAAGTGTTTCATAAAAAAGTAAAAAAGTTCATTACAAAACGGGCAAACACTCACGAAAAAGTGAGATAAACAGCTTTTCAGTCGGGTGAAGAAGAATAGGAAGTAAAATGAAAAGCTGACAATCTTTATTCTGTACTGTACTTACGTGTTTACAATTCTTCCTCCGAATTTTCAAAGTTTATTGAAGGTAAGTGTCCTGTTTTTCAACGGCAGGTTAGTGCCACTGTGCTCGAGAAGAAGTTGTAAAAAAGCTGCGCCGATTTGACTGAATTTCTCTTTTTCAGAATGTTTTTAAAGGGATTCAGACACTTCTCTTCATCTGATATTTTGGCCAATATTATGAAAATATATTTTATGATAGAGGGACTTGACCTCTTACTTCTGTATTTATTTATCATTAAAGTGGAGGAAAAGATGTCAGATGTGAATTTGCCCCACGAAAAAATTTCAAAGCCTCCTCTGACTGTTCCAGCTGGTTACAACCTTGTGGTGAATCCTTAACCGAAACAGTTAATCTTCGTTACCTGAAACGTAATTTTCTGTAAGCCTGTACAGAAAATAGTTTGTTTGATTCTAGATGCCATTTTAAAAGCATTTCATAAAAATGTAAAAAAGCTCATTATAAAAATGACCAATACTCGCCGTAAAACTGAGATAAACAGCTTTTTAGTCGGATGAAGGAGTATAGGAAGTAAAATGAAAAACTGACAATCTTTATTTTGAACTTATATAACGTATTTACAATTCTGCCTCCAAATTTCAAAGTTTATTCAAGGTAAGTGTCTTGTTTTTCAACGGCAGGTTTGTGTCACTGTGCTGGTGGAGAAGTTATAAAAAATTGTCCATAACTGACTGAACTTCCTTTTTTTCACAATGTTTTTAAATGGATTCAGACGCTTTTCTTCAACTAAAGCACTATTTTGCCTATTTCAGAATTGTTGGGATGCAAATTTGTATCCAGCGACTGAAGCTCTTCCCAGTAAACACTTTTTTAATGTCACTTGTTGACATTCTTTCCTTTTTTTGTTGCCTCTTTCCTTCTTATTTTAACTTCCTTCTCCCTTTCCTGATACAGTTGCTTTTTCAACTCTTCAAGATTTCCTATTGCCATGTATTTAGAATGTTCTTCAACATTTCCCTCATTTCCCTCTAAATGGTTTGCCCAAAGAGACTAACTGTCTTACCTGCTTCGTCACCATTTTCAACAACAAGTTACGTCACAGCATCTTCAAGGACCCGTTCAGCCCATTGGTTAGCTTGCTAGCTACAAAATGGGGATCTTGTGCCAATGTTCACGGATTCTAAACCAACATGGTCTAAGCGGGGGAATGTGCAAGGTTTTCAAATTTTTACTTGTTCGAGAACAATAATTAGGGTTACTTTCCCTTTAATTGTGCTCCCTGAAGGCCTTCTTCGCATAGCAATCTTGCCAAAACTGTCTGATGCTTAACAAAAGAAAATCCTCCCCCTACAGCAGTATCTTAAGCCTTTGAGCTCGGTGTTATTAAAATGTTGAAAATATGCTAAAAACTTGTCGGATATGCCAATCCTAAAATTTTCTTCTGTCTCATACATGGTATTAGCTCTAGAAATAGAACTATTAGGGAAATAGTAAAAAATGCGCATCCTATTGGGCAATTTCCACCAAAAATTTATTAGTACTAATTTCTATCAATATATAACCGAATTTAAAGTTTTATTAGATTCCGTGAAATTGTTAATGAGATAGGGCGCCACAAAATTTGTATCACATATAGACGTATAGACAGACATTTTTAAAAATAAGTCAAATCGTGTTCAGAACCTTCTAAAACTTATAAATCTGTCGAAAACAGGAAATCGAATTTTTCACGCATCCAATACTTTCTTCTTGTAAAGAAAGAAGAAACTAATAAAGGGTACTAATTTTTTCTAAATAAAATTATACGTTTTTATCAAAATATTAATTAAATTTTGATTTTACGTTGAGAAAAAAATTTGGAAATCCTGAATACATATGTTAAATAAGGCTTTTTTTTCCTTTCCTGTTACTAGTCGGATGTGCCAATTCCAAAACTTTCTTCGGTCTTATAAATGTTAATACTTCAAAATTCTCTATCACAGTGCTAAAATTAAATTATAATCTATGCCCACCATAAGGATTCTAAAGGTATAGGTCCGTTGAAATGTGTTCATTTAAAAAAGAGATATAAGCATAGCATTTTTCAAACAAACCATTGAATTCCGGCACCCACAATCTTAAATTTCTCTCCCTCTCAATCTTATTCCGACAATTCGAACAGTATTTTTCATTTTTTAGACGATTCTTTCAGAAAATTCTAGCAAAGTGAGAATTTAGAACCCATTTTCGGATATGACAATGATGTAATGTAATGATGTTCATCGCACAACTGTCTGTCATAAATCAAAATGTGTAGAAGTTATTGAAAAATAAAGAATGGTGTTCGTTTTTGAGGCATATGAAAATACCTGAAAGTTTCAAGCGAATGGGAATTAAAATAAATTTGTGAATGAGTCAGAAATGTTACATTTCTGAACAAGAACAAAGAAAAAAAATTAGATCAACCTTAACTGTGTTCATAATTTATTTATTTTCCTCACTCGAATTTTTCTGGAATACCTACAAATTTATTTTTATTCTTAGATCTGCGGAAACTTTAAACATCTTTATTCGGGTGTAAAAGAATCGAATGGCATTGGTATTTTCTTAAAATTATCAAAATTGGTTCATATTTACGAAAGTTATGCGTGAACAGGACTAAAATATACATACAGGTCGAATTGATAACATCCTTCTTTATTGAAGTCGGTTAAAAAAGAGAATATATCGTTGATTACAGACCAATGATACGGGAAGACTACTTCTTATTGAATATCATGTCCGGAAAATCTGTTTACAATGCTACCTTTGCCTGCATGTCCAATAGACGTTTTATTTTTATAGGACAACTAGAAGGCTACGCCCACCAACCCCCCGTTCAAGATTTGCAGCCTGTAAAAACATAGTAATGTGCCCTATTTAAAAAATATTACCAGTTACGGAAGATTGGATGCTATTATGACTATAACTGCGGCTATCTTCTGTAATCTGGATGCCATGCTTTTCTGTTGGAATGGGGGTATTTTTGGGCTAGCATGACCTCGTCCAGCTTGTCTAAAATGGTTAGGTTAAAAATATCCTCATCTTTCTGACTTTTATAACGGCGCTATGGACAACATTCTTCCTTTAAGGTCGAGGTTAAAAAACTTCGTCGGCTTTGGAATAACTTTCAGAACTACGGTATTGAAAAACATTATGTTTTGAAATTTACGCTTATATTTTATGTTTTGATCAAGTTTTACATATTTTCAGGTACAGGTATAGCTTATCCATGAATTATTTTCTCTATTTTAATGCACCATCATGCATATTTTCATGTTATTTGTACAATGTATATTGTTTATATTAATTAATAAGAATATCCTAATTTTTTTAAATGTATTTATAAAACAGTAATTCGTACAAAATAAATCGAAAGTATTTTGCGCATACATCATCTACCTGTATTTCTGCTGCCTCAAGTGATGTAATATATAAACAAAATTGCTAACTGCACTACTATTATATCATGTGACGTCAGATAAAAATTCTCCGGAATTAAAATCGTTTTAATGTATGACGTAATTTTCACTATTAAATGGGTTTATCATGTTATAATTTTATTATTTTAAAGTATTTTTTCTCATTTAAGATTCACGGATACATATAGATATAATTTAATTTAAAGAGTTTGGGAATATTATTATTTGAACTTTTTAAATATGACGTAATTATCACCTATAAATGCGTTTCGCGGTAATAATTTTATTATTTTAGGCACTTTAAATAAATTTCTAATTGTTTTTAATTTGAAAATAAGTCTTTTTCTCCGGTATTTTTTAATGTTTGTTTTAAATAAGACATTTTAACGGTATCGTTTTAAATCTGATGTAATTTTCAACAAAGTTTTCTTTCTCTTTTTAATATTCACGTGAAAATACTTTTGTTGTTATAAAGGGAATATTACTATTTGCACTGTCCCAGAATTGGCTACAATAGTTAAAAAGATCTTTAATATTTAATAACGACGGCGATATTTAATAACGAATTCTTTTCTCTATTTTAATAAACCATCATGCATATTTTCATCATGAATACGATGCCATTCAATAATACGAAAAAAATGTCATTCAAAATTCATCTAATCAAATTTTTAGATTTATTTTTTAATGCATCATTCATACGATATTAAAGACGACGATATTTAATAAATATTGTGCATGTTTGTCAACAATCTGGCTTGTTGTGTGACTACTCAACTTAATGTAGGCAAAAATCCGAACTAAATTGCTTGAAATTATGCTAAAATACTAGTAATTTACACGTAGTTATAATATATTATATGTAGGAAATAATACGTCATAAATTACTAACTCTGCGAGAATTCTTACTTTCTGCCTACACCAAGTTGAGCAGTACATCTTTTTTTGGGGTTCATGACATCACATGCACATTATCTATATTTAGGCATTTCACATATGACGTAATTATCATCTTTAAATGCTTTTCGCGATTAATAAATTTATTATTTTAAAGTTTTCGTACTTTTAAACATTTGCGTGTAATATTTTTACTTAATTGTTTTAACACGTGATCATTTAATTCTTATTTTAAAATTTTCTTTCTGTTTTGAATATTTTCGCTTTTCAATTTTAATTTGAAAGTGACGAAAAAGAAAAAATCTAATAATCCCGACCTTTATCCATTTTCTTTACAAAAATGGAGTAATTTTGTTGCCGTCATTAGATAAATGTCATTAAAAGTAAAAAAAAATAATAATAATAATAATAATATCTCGAAAACTAATTCGAATTTAAAAGTTCTAATAACATTTTTGACATCTACGGATCAATATGGATAATTTAAGTTTATTTCAAAGCCAAACGTTCCATATTTTAGGAGAAATAGCTATTAAACATAATCAGTCGTTTTATCAGTCGTTTCATAAATTCGTTTCATTAGGATTTTATATAGAGAGAGTAGATGTAAAAAAAAAAAAGATCGATTTCTTCGGATCTGATTAATAATATATTCCAAGTGCAGTAGAACCTATTTTATCCGAAACTCTTTTAACCGAAACTCTCGGTTAACCGAAATCCATTTTTAAAGATTTTTTTTTCTACTATCACACTCTTTGTGTGCAAATCAATTTCAAAGTTTTTTTTCCTTTTTTTTATTATCATATTCCTTGTGTGCAAGCGGTCCTTTCCGAACTACGAGTACATATAAATATTTTCGATCCCTTTTCTTAGAGTTCCTTTGAATTTAACTAGAGCTCCCGTAAGCTAAGGAGTGGAACGAAGAAAACGAAAAAATTAGCAATTCTGAAGCGTTTGAATGTTTTGCGAAAGGTGTGACATGGCTGGAGCAGCAGAAAGACGGTGATACTGGTGAACTAATAATATTAAAAATCTCCCTGGTAGAGTTTCAAGGCAAAGGCAATCGAAACTGCGACAAACAAAATATTTTTTCAAACCCTTGTGGTTTGTAAAAGGTACTTAATTTCAAAATTAAAATTCAGGTCATTTATTCTTATTTCTGTTTTACTATTGCTTTATTTGTATTAAGTACTTGTTACCAGAATAAGAAATATTGTATATAATACTCCTTGATCTTAAAATGGAAGCATTATCGATTATCCGAAAATTTCGATTTTCCGAAAGAGGGTCGGTCCCAATTACTTCGGATAATCGAGATTCTACTGTATACGCAATTAGGAATGAAAAGTAACAACTTTGGATTTAAGAACAACCGTTAGAACACTGTTTTAATTTCGGTAAAGAAGATGGGTTTGTAAATAGCCTAGGGCAGAGAAACGTGTAGAAATTCTTACTTGCACCAGAGGGTGCGAGAGCTTTTCGGTAATTGATATACAATAAAGATGCAATTCTATTTTTGATGATCTAAAATCTAGATCCATCTCCAATATAGAATACGGAACGATGCCTGTTCAAATCATAGATTCAAAATCTAAAATAATAGTAGAAATAATAGTTGACCTTGGATGACCTTGATTTACTGTAACTGGGTAAAATAAAACAAGTAAACTCAGTTTAAAAAACATTCTTTTATAAACAATCAATGTTTTTCTTAAAAACCCCGCCTAATTTCATAACTGCAATTCATGCTGTTCCAAAAAAATCCCCGTACAATAAGTTAATTTGGCGTGGATACCAATTTTGAAACATTTACTGCTTTGATTTACGCTTGGTAGCAGCGCGAACAAATGAAAAATATATAATTTTTTTTTCTGTTTCATTTTTAGGATACAACAAGAGAAAAAAAAAAAAAAAAACATTATTTAAACTAACTCTTCCGAATTTCTAAATCTTTTTCTAATCAAATTTTAATTAATATTAACTCTCTAAGTGTTTGGGGCGTAATATTCCGTTCAATAAGCTCCAGGTTTCACAGTAATACAAGCAATATTTAAGATAATATAATTCTATAGATTTAATGAATATTAAATACATTGAAGAATGATTAATACTCTCAAAGATTACTTTCATATTTGTAATTGAGTTTTTTTTATAATGTTGAAAAGAATCATATTTTCTTAGCATTTAAAACAAAATGCAAAGAAAACAACATTACAATTTTACCCTTTTGCAAGACGCTCGGAGGGAAGCAATAAATTGGTTAAAGGGTATTTTTAAAAATATATACTACACTCTTTATTTTTTATTTATATTTTCCTCTTAAGTGTTTAAAATAGCACGTTTTTGCAGTTTCACAGCCGGATGGTATAGTTCACCGAGCATGGTTTAGCGCATAATCAACTCCGTTGGTGTTATAACTAGTATATCGTAGTCACCATCTATTTATATAAAATCCAAGTCTCTGTGTGTCCCTCACGATTCCGGTAGGACCACCTCATTGAAATGAGTAATTGTTGAAAAATACTAATGCAGGGTTACCACAGTAGCGCCAAATGTTGGCCAACTTGGCAATAGCTGGCTGATTTGGTGAAATTCCCATTTATAACTATTAATCTTTCATAAAGGAGGTCACCAAAATTTAATTTAAACTCCGCTCTTTTAAGATATTTTTTCAAAATCTATGGGTGAGAATTTAAAGTGCATCTTTACATCTTCCTCCCGATGCTACTAATAAAATAACCGCCAATAGACGACGCTGTACTGTATGAGCTCCTAACTGCGCGATTTTAATGTGCTTTAGGTACTTTTCCAGTATAAGTGCCTTGGCGAAAAAAGAAATTTGGCAACATTTTCCCGGAACCTATCCAGTTTCATTTTATATACACTTACACATGCATTTTTTTTTCGATATTTATACGATTTATTTATACGATTAAAAAAGCCGTTTTTCTAATTTTATACAGAAACAGATGTAATTTGCACATAAAAACATGAATAATATACATATAAAATAAACATATAAAAAAAAAAACACTCATCAAGTTTGTTTTCATAGCTGTTTATATGATTTGACAACAATTCTCAATATTTTTCCGTTATACGGACACCATGCCAAAATGTATGCGGTACTTTTCCATTATACGGACAGCATTGTCGCCAAGCGCAATAGTTGGCGCAAAATGAAAATAAGGTGAATTGAAACATTTGAAAGGCACAGATGTCATATTCGCCCCATATTGGCGCGATTTTTTTCTGTCGCCAATATCATATAGGCAACAGGTACTTACCTTGCGCCAAAGTGTCGTTATTTTGCTTGATGTGGTAACCCGGATTATGTTGTTTATGCTATTGATGTTTTCGCCAAATTGGCAACCGAAAAAAATCGCGCCAATATGGGGCGAATATGACATCTGTACCATTTGAAAAATAAAAGAAAAAACATTCTCGATAGTAAAGTGGGCATTTTAAAAATATAACATTTGAAAATTACAAACTTTTACGAACTATTTTATTAAATCACAAATATATACTTAAAATAAATGAACAAATAACTGTTATACTATAAAGTAATAAAATAAAAAATCATATTAAACTGCTGCCATAAAATTATAAATATCTTTCAGCATTGCAGTAAACATTTCATTTTTTGAATGAAGGCGTAGCCACATAAAATCTATGAGATACGACTCTAAATGATGACGAACAGCTTCCCGATGTCTTTTGTTGCGCCATTTTTCGATGCCCCATAATCTTTCAACATTTGGAGTATGACATCCAGTATTAGGGTCGACAAAATTGTATTTGTGATTTACTGTGAAATGATCACAATCAGCACTTAGCAGTTCATCTGTTTTATATCCTTTCCAACAATCTGTATAAATAATATATGACTTTCATCTACTTCTATAATTTTATTAGGTGCACCGATTTTTCTATTTGGTCGAGAACATAAAGCATTTGCACAAACTTCTCTCGAATAACTATTCCATTCCACTATTGTGTTGTGGTTCATATCAAGTTGCAGCTCACAAAACTCAATCGATGTCAACTCTTTGCACGATAAATATATAAACCTCAAAGCATTAAGAAAAGTCACCCGCGATCCTTTAAACCAAGTTTTTTGTCGTATTTCTACGCTTTCTTCGCATGATCGTAAGCTACAACTCAATTTCGGATTTCCAGAACTCATCCATAATTTCATTTCATGATTTTTTGAACACAATCTTTTATTATGCAGAATTCCAAATTCCTGAAACAGTTTTATCACAACTTTCTCATCATCTGATAATTGCCAAATGATAAAATCCATCTCAGCATCAGCAGTAAAAGTAAACTACAACTTTATAAAAAAAAATCATTTTTAATTCGATTAATAGCAGATTAAAAAGCTTTCCAAGGTTAAGGTTAAACAATAAGCATTCACGCGATTCACGTTTCATAAATAACAAATCACAATGTTTCGCATGGTTTACAATAAAAATCTACGATCAAGGTTGAAATAATTGGCGCATTAGCATACATTTTAGCATGCTGTCCGTATAACAGAAAAGTACCATGTATGCTAATGCGCCAATTATTTCAAAAAGCTAAAAGATATTTGTAATTTTATGCCAGCAGTTTAATATGAGTTTTATTTTATTGCTTTATTTTATAACAGTTATTTGTTCAATTATTTTAAGTATATATTTGTGATTTAATGAAATAGTTCGTAAAAGTCTGGAATTTTCAAATGTTATATTTTTTAAATGCTCACTTTAGTACGACAATATTTTTTCTTTTATTTTTCAAATGCCTTAATTCACGTGACTTTCATTTTGCGCCAACTATTACGCTTGGCGACAATGGTATCCGCATAAAAGTACCCAAATCTCACTTTCTGATGCCCAAATTACACCAAACTTTTTTTTAAAAATGCCAAAGCCCCTACAGTGGAAAAGTATCAAACTGTCTATTATTTTGCGCTATCTGTGTTATAGTTTATACTATATGCAAGGTGAGTGGAGCGAAGAGTTTAAACATTAAATATTAAAGTTTCGGCACAGATGCCATATACACAACGGGTACTTAACTGTCATCAAAGTGTCGTTATTTTGCTTGATATGGTAACCCGGATGTTGTTGTTTATGCTGTTGATGTTTTCGCCAAATTGGCGTCGGAAAAAATCGCTCCAATATGGGGTATATATGACAACTGTGCCAAAGTTTCTATAAAGCAGTATAAGACTAAAAATTAAGAATAAAATAAGGCACAGATGTCATATTCGCCCCATATTGGCGCGAATTTTTTCTGACGCCAATATCATATAGGCAACGGGTACTTAACCTGTGCCAAAGTGTCGTTATTTTGCTTGATGTGGTAACCCGGATTATGTTGTTTATGCTGTTGATGTTTTCGCCAAATTGGCAACCGAAAAAAATCGCGCCAATATGGGGCGAATATGACATCTATACCTAAAATAAATGCAAAATAAGACTAAAGAAGAAAGAAAAATCATGCGTTAAGCATAGAATATGAAACACTTTCCAACACATCCTGAATGCTTTAACAAAACTTCGTTATTTAGGGAAATAAGGTAAATAAGATAACTAAGTAAACATTTTAGGAAACGCATATTTTTTTAAAAAAATTGATTTCAGCAGTTACCGTCCATAGCAATAGTACCGTTATTACATGCCACTATTTAGCTAAAATTTAATTTAAGCTACTCTTAAAGCTACTGAAATCATATTTCCAGATATTATCATCCATAGACGGTTATGTATCCAATTCTTTGCGTGACCCTGAATATCATTTTATCTATATTCTACAAACATTTCTTAGTAATCTAAATGCAGTTCAGCGTAAAACTGCATAACTCCTTTAAAAACCACCTTTAAGCAATTTATTCTCATACTCAGGAACCCTTACGAATTCTTTTGTGTAGCCCTGCATATGAACTGTAGCATTTATACACACGGTATAGTATGCATAAATGTAGTGAAACATAAAAGCGCATATCATAATTAAAAATGCATTTCTAGCAATCATTACTTATGTACGTACAATACTTCGGAGAAAAGTTTCTTGGCGAGAAAGAAGTTTGCCAACGTATTTTCTGACAACCTATTTACTGCTTCATACTCACAAGCAATTTTTTGCATATGTATACAATTTATTTAATGTAAAAAAAACTATTTATCCATTTTTATAAAGAAACAGAAGTATTTTTTGCACAGATGTCATATACGCATCGGGGTTGGCGTGATTTTTCTCTGACGCCAATTCGGCAGAAATCTCGCTTTCGAATACCAGTTACTTATATATTTTTAAATTATTTGCTATCATTTTGAAAAGGAAATAACTATAAATAAATAAAAGTTTGAATAATAACTATAGAACAAAACAGTTTATATAATTTAAAAACAGAAAATAAAAGTAAATAAACAATGGCACAGATGTCATATTCGCCCCATATTGGCGCGATTTTTTTCTGACGCCAATGTCATATACGCAATGTATACTGAACCGGCGCCAAAGTGTCGTTATTTTGCTTGATATGGTAACCCGGATGTTGTTGCTTATGCTGTTGATGTTTTCGCCAAATCGGCGTCGGAAAAAAATCACGCCAATATGGGGCGAATATGACATCTGTGCCTAAACAATTTATTAATAAATAAAAAACAATAGCCGGCAAAATAACACCATTTTAGCGCCATAGGTATCCCGGTTCATATCTGAAATCTGTGCCGTAATTTGTATATAAAAAAATATTATATATATTTAGAAACGATTTTTTTATGTATATAAGTGCATATATAAACAAAAATAAAAGTTCATTAGAGTTGTTTTCATAGCTGTATATTTTGGCAACATATCTCACTTTCTGATGCCCGAATTACGCCAAGCTTTTTTTTTAAAAATGCGCTATAATGGAAAAGTACCTAAATAAATAATTAACAGAAATAACCAATTATACAAACTAAAACATTTTATTTCGAGATTAAAGCATTGTTTTTAATTTCGATTAAAAATACATATATCTTTGGATAACTTTAATTGAAATTGGGTTCACGGCTTAATATCTCATTCCATAAACCTAAACAAACACAAGTGATTCATTCATCGTGAACCGTAAAAAATATTAAATCATTGAGGTAATCATTCACAAAGTAAGTTCTCCAACAATCAATGGACAATATTCTAATGACGTCATAGTATGTAAAATGGTGGCGGTATCATTTGTTTATGGTTTGAAATCACAAAGATTTAATTTTGCAATGTCTCTTAGTTACATTATTTTATTGTCGTATTTATGAGATCGGAACAAAAGCATATTTTTTCATTATTTAGTTATTAAAGAAGGAAAAAAATTATAAATGTGCATGATTTGAAAAATTTAAATAATTTTCTTTCTTAATACTAAAAAATAACATCGGGAAGTAACAGCGAGTTTAAGTTAAATAAGTTTAGCTGTTTAATTCTGTTGTAATATTCAAAATAACTGTATTTATTAGATTTCAGTAAACAACATCAGGGCCCGATTAAACTTTGAAGTTAGAGGAATTACAATGTCATTTCAGGACCTTTCTTTTGGAGAAGCTTTTCTAAATTCCACATATACATGGAAACTCTTCAGTGTTAGAAATATTATTCCCAGGACTGGCATAACATGAGAACGGCCTGCAATTTTACACAAGTTTTTGAAAACTACTTTATATCAGAAATTTTACTAAAAACTGGTTACTTTTTTGTTATAGAGGCCCACACTATTAGAATTATGACAAGTTGCAGCCAATTTCGCCAAAGTCGTAACCAAGATCGTGAAGCACACACATATAATACCATATAATACCATTTTATGAAATCGTATACGATAATTTAATAGTTTTTACCTTACTTCAAGTGTGTAATTTATTTATTTTTAAGGCTTAATAATCTAAATTGTCCAATATATGAATTTAAAAAAAATGTAAACAAAGACTGAATAGACATGACCGCAAAAATCTGCAGAAAACTTGGAATTGTGCAGATTAGTGGTCTTCTACTGTACACAGTTTTTCATAAATGTGTTTCATTCTTAAAATGTGTTATTTTCATCTATCACTGCGGAACAAATGAGAAAACTCATATTCTTGCACATGAGTTGTATATATCTTTATATCTAAATTTCCGTCATTTTTGACGGGCTACCTTTCTAGTAAAAAAATAATTGTCTATTTATCATCTTCTCAGAGAATGAGAAAAAATGCCTTAAAATTAATTTATTATTTTATAGTTAAGTTCTTAAAATCTTAAAAGGTTATATTGTGATCGGACACACGTCTGTGTACATAATTTTAATTCTAATATACCAAAAAGTGTGTAAAAAATCGATTACACAAGCCTGCAAAATTTGGATTGTGTCATGATTTTTAGCTTTGATAACTGATTCTTATATCTTTTTTTAGCGCTGAATCTGAAAATGACCTTCTTTTTTTACCATCACGTCAGTATTTTTTGCAAATCGCAAATTTTTAAATTGCTAAAAGGTCGAAATAGTGCAAAAATCTGATACTATAAAATTGACGTAAAATGTTTTTTCGTAATAATTTATCATTTTTTTTTTTTTTTTTTTTTTTTTGGCTTGTACTGTGCATGATGTATGTTCCCTTTTACTTTGCATCACGTTCTAGGTTACCTCTCTCTCGCGGGTCAATAAATAACCCTCCCACCACCCCACCCCCGTTTCCTTCTCCCATTAGATACTTCAACTGTTTAGCTATAAGAATCCCCCCCCCCCCCCCACCAGTATAAGCCAAAAGAGTAAATAAATTAGTATGGAAAAAACGTTATCTGTTTTACAGTATCATATTTTTGAATATTTCGACTTTTTAACAGTTTTGAAATTTACGATTTGCAAAAAATCCTGCCGTACATAAGAATATATACAATAAAATATGCAATATATAACACATAAGAATCAATTACCAAAAGTTCAAATAAAAAACACAACCGTCGCAGGCTTGTGTCATTAAATTTCATCTTAATATACATGAACCAAGTTTAGCTAAATAAAAGAGTGTACATGTTAATACATTAACATGTGAATACATGTGCATGAGCATTAGCATGTTACATATTAACAAGTGAATACATGTTAATTTCTAAACGATTATTATAATTTATTTAATGAATAAAAACTAATTTAAAAAGAACATTCGGTGAATATGAATGTAATCAGTAACAAAAAACTGCAATTTAATAAGTCTTAGCTCAAAATAAGTGAAACAATATTACATTATTTAGCAAATCTTAATTATGTAAACGCACGTTGTATGTTTGAAGTCTATTCAACACTGTAAACAAAAAGGCAAGAACTTATCTAAGAGAAATATTTACGAAAATCGAGTTTAACCTTTAACTTCGTCATTAAGAATTCCAGTAACATTTGTTTCATCTTCAGATGCTATTTGGAAATCTTTCCACAGTTGTTTGTAAGTATAGTTAAATTTTTGTGAATATTTCTTCCATTATTAAGTGAAAATGATATATAAACTATATCAAGTTTCTCGAATTCTTAATTCACTTTATTGAGACAAGTCATATAAATTATTTCGTAAAACAAAAAAAAAAATTCCATTTAAAATTATTTAAAAGCGGTTTATTAAAATATATACATTGTACAACTAAAATATCAAAACCAAGTACTTTCGTTCCAAACAACAAAAACTTTCCCCATTTTCAGTTTGAATTTTGGAACAATTTCAAGTATAAATAAACGAACTCGACCTCTGGATTTTTAAGATTTTAAACCAGATGTTGAGCACATCAGATGCTCGAAAGCACTTGATTTTCATATTTTAGTTGTACAATGTATATATGTGAATATTTTAATAAAACACCTCTAAGAAACAGTCCAATCAACATAACCTTCCCTTATTTTCAGTTTGAATTTTGGAACAGTCCATCAGATATAAATGAATGAACTCAACTTCTTGTTTTTAATGATTTTAACACAGACGATGAGGACATTTTTAGAGTTAAAGCACTCGCATACTTATTGCAATCTTATCGCACCAATTTTATCGCATTTCCTGCGCTATAATTCGCCTACTTTTTGGTGTGACATGTTTCCGGTGACAATAAAATATTAAGTACAAAAAGTATTTGAAATTTGTCTCCGCCATCCCTCAGAGGCAAAAATATTTGTCCAATAAGGTTACGTAAATGTCATCACGTAAATGTCATTGATTGCTACAGAAATAAGTTGATAGTCTTTGATTGAACCATGGCATGGTTGTTAAATCCACCATCTTTCAGTTCAGCGTAGGATGAGAATGGATGACGTTTAATAAGCGAACGGTTATTACGCAAACCCGCTTAAAACGCGATAGATTTTCGGTCCTTTGAAGCAAAAAGTCACTCATTCAAGAGGCGAATTCATTGATCAAAATGCGAATTCATTCTCTCTTCTCCAGTGTTGCCAATTTAGGGGATTTCTTTATTCAGATAAAAAACATGGTTTCCGAATACTAATATTTACTTTAATTGATAACAGATTAATTAAGACGATCATTACTAATCGGAAATAGTGGTAGATATCTCAATAATAATAATAAAAATAAAAAACACCCGCTAAATTTCCAACACTGCAACTCTTCTTTGATACCACATAGTAATATTCTTTGTTTCTCACATCGTGTATGTTTTTACTGTAGCAGAGAAAGATAGACCCTCACGAAGACATTGATCGACATTTTTTCTTGGAGGAAGTTGATTTTAATATTGCATATCCATTTTATTTTTTTAAGCAAACTGATAAAAAAATCACTCCTTATTTAATTAATTTATTTTTTTTTTAAAGGAATTTATTTCAATCAATTTTACTTCAACATTTTTTTCCTTTTTACATTATAATAAAAGCTTGTCTTTAAAACATTTTTTCACTTACAATTTATTTTAAATTTATCTCAATAATTTGACACCTCTCAATTTTTCAAATAAAATGCCTGTCAATCCTTAATTTCATAAACTATTGTTTTAATTGATGGAATATTCAAAAGTTAATTGCTCTTTCGAATAGATAAAATAAAACTACGCAATGACCATGAGCAGCATATAATAAGCTTCAGCTAAAAATAAGCAAAAACATAATAGTGTAGCTTCTTTACATCAACGTATGTTACACACTGTTAAAAAAAAAAGAAAAAAAAACTGTAATACTGCAGATGTAATGTTACACAAATCTGTATGGTTACTATAATTTTATCTGTACACTGTACAAAAAAAGATGTAAATCTACAAAACTAGCTTTTGTAAAGCTACAGAAATCTGTATCTTTACATAATAATCTACTAAAATTACAGTAATCTTACTAAAATTTTATCTGTAACCCGGGATGCAATTACATAAAACGTTCTACACTGTAAAAAAAAAAAAATCTGCAAAGTTACTAAAGTTTTTCTAGGAAACTGGGATTCCTAGAACTTTTTATGTAACGGCAACAACAAAAATTCATGTAACATACACACTTTTGCGTCGAAAATCAGAAAATCTGTTAGGCTACTAAGAATTTTTTAGGAAACTGGGATGCCTAGAACTTTTCATGTAACTACAAGCAGGGTTACAGACACTAATTTAGTAAGATTACTGTAATTTTAACAGATTCATTTGTAAAGTTACAGATTTCTGTAGCTTTACAAAGACTAGTTTTGTAGATTTGCAGCTTTTTTTGTACAGTTACAGATGAAAGTTTAGTAAGCATGTAACTTTACATCTGTAGAACTACAAATTTTTTTTTACAGTGTAGGCATCCCAGTTTCCTAAAAAATTCTTAGTAACCTTACAGATTTTTTGATTTACGGTGCAAAACTGTATCTGTTACATGGATTTTTGTTGTTGCCGTTACATAAAAAGGTCTAGGAATTCCAGTTTCCTAGAAAAAGTTTTGTAACTTTACATATATATATATATATATATATATATATATATATATATATATTACAATGCATGCTTGAAACCTACTCAATAAAATGACATGTTTATTTTGAGCTTGTATCGATGAAGTGACTCTTCACTGAAACACACTGCTTGTTCCAAATAAAATTCATATTAATCCCTAAACAAACAAATGCTATAATTTGTTGAATAAATAAAAGTTAATGGCTCTTTTAAAGAAATAAAATAAGATTATGCAGTTAACACGAGCAGAATTCAATAAGCTTCAGCTCAAAATAAGCAAAACAAAATTAGTGAAGCTTCTTTATATTAACACCTGTTAAATGCTTGAAGCATACTCAATGAATTGGCATGCTTATTTTGAACACGTTTTGATGTCATGACAAACACATTACATGTTCCAAATAAAATACATATTAATCCTTAAACGAATGTTTTAATTGATTGAATAAATTAAACTTAATTGCTCTTTTGAAGAAATAAAATAAAACCATGCAGTGAACATGAGCAGAATTTAATAAATTTCAGCTCAAAATAAGCAAAACAAAATTAGTGAAGCTTCTCTATAACACCCGTTACATGCTTAAAACCTATTCAATGAATTAACATGTTTATTTTGAACATGTTTTGATGTCGTGACAATTCTCTGAAACACACTACATGTTCCAAATAAAATACATGTTAATCCTTAAACAAATGATTTAATTGATTGAATAAATAAATGTTAATTGCTATTTTGAAGAAATAAAATAAAACCATGCAAAGAACGTGAGTAGAATTTAATAAACTTCAGATAAAATTAAGCAAAACAAAATTAGTGAAGTTCTTTTATATTAACAACCATTAGATGCTTGAAACCTACTCAATGTATTGACATGCTTTTTTTTTATTTGTCTCGATAACATGACACTTCTGTGATACACACTGCACATTTCAAATAAAATACAGGTTAATCCCTAAACAAGTTTTAATTGATTGAAGAATAAAACTAATAAGGTTTTAAAAATATTAAATAAAACCACACAAAAAAAGGGCGGAATCAGGGATAAAAACTTCTAATTAATAAATTTCAGCTCAAAAAGTGCAAAACAAGATTATGTTTTATGTGAAGCTTCTTTATATCAAAGAATATTACGTACTTGAAATCTATTCAAGGAACTGACGCACTTATTTTGAAACTTATTTTGAACTTATTCTGAACTTATTTGAAACCTTATTTTGCACTGTTAAAAAAAAAAAAAAAAGACAGATGTTTTTAAATCAAGAAAATACGAGGTGCTATCGGAAAATTCCCGGACTGCTATTACTGCGTCTGTCTCTGTAAAAGCGGAGGTCAAAGTCGGTCAAGGACACATTCCGCAAAATCTCCTTTACTCATGTCACTGCTTGATTTGAATGTGTGAGCACGCAATTTGTTGCTATGAATTTTTTTCTACTTCCTGTTTTGAACTGTTTGCGATTTAGCAATCGTGTGTGCATAAAAATGTGTGTGAAGCTCAGTAAATCTTCAACCGGAACTCTTTAAATGCTTCATACGGCTTTTGGTGATGACGCTTTAACCCTTTATCTACTGATGGTACTTATAAGTACCACTCACTTTAAACTTTCACCCCATAGTGAATATTACTAATATTCTAATGGTACTTTGCAAAAACACTCTTTTACTCGTAACTCCACTTTTTCAGGATACATGGCAGCAGTAGTTCTAGGTTTGTTATTTTAGATAGGAAGGAGGCTATCTTTGAAGCAGACGATGTGTTTTGTGCCGACATTTTGTATAGATTGTCACGCTCGTCTTTTTATTGCTGCAAACATAGTAAAAGATATAAGATAAGTGTTGGATTTTTTTATGTGTTCATTATGATCTTAGAATACGATTTGACTAGCTATTTTAGGTGAACGGTGTATGTATTTGATTTAAGAGTTAAATTACTCGGTGGTACTTATAATAACCGCCAGTATACTGGGTGTTGGAGAAAAACTTCTTGTTTACTTTGCGTCTGTGTAGTTATCCATCGTTTTTTTCTGCTTTATAATGTAGTTACTAAACTGTAGTGTAGTAAATGATTTTCATGGTATTTCTTTTCTTTTTCATTGTTGTTTTTTATAGGAAATTGAGAAAGTTGTGGCACCGGCTCTTTTTTGCTACGCTAGAAATGACATATGTAAATTTATATATTGCATATGGAATATAGGCGTCGCATAACTAAAGGACTGCTAACAGGATCGAAATCTAAAAGAAAATAGTTTTTTTTAATGCCATCAAATTTGAATTTTTACCCATTATTCATGTGTAAAATAAAACTATGCCAATTTAATAATTTTTTATTGTTAACTTGCTAATGTCTTCTTGTTATTTAGCATTTTTAAGAATTTAACTTTTATTTGAAATATCATGTGGGTTTTCTGTTACGAGAATATTTTAGCCATAGTGTACTGACGGTACTTTAGAGTACCACTTTAATTAACTACCTCTAACTAATTAAATTTCCCACGGGTGAATATTTTTTTATGTATATCCTCTAATATTCATTGTAATAACCGAAAAAAAGTTACATAAAAAAATTACAATTGATCATAATGCAATAGATAAAGTGTTAAATCGGTCAACGGCTTTTGAATGGCACTCACGTTTCAAGGAGGGTCGTCATTCATTTGAAGATGACAAGCATTCATGGCGACCAAGCACCAGCAAAACGGATAAAAAATGTGGAACAATTTGGATAACACATACGAGAAGAACGTCACCTAATTATCCAAGAACTTGCAAACAAAGTTTGAATAGGTTACAGAGTTTGCCATGAAATTTTAACGGAGAATTTGAACATGCGGCGCATTGCTACAAAGTTTGTCCCAAGACTTCTGACAAACGACCCCTAAAGACAACACAGTTTTTAGCTCATAAAAACATGTTTTTGTTCCACACCTACCCTATTCACTGGATCTAGCTCCCTGTGATTTTTCATTATTCCCAAAATTAAAAATGAAACTGAAAGGACGATGTTTTTCAAATGTGTCCGACAGTCAACGAGAATCGCAGGAGGTCCTTGACAGCTTTCGAGAGAATGACTTCAGGAGTGCTTTCTAGAAGTTGAAAACGCGATGGGATCGGTGTATACATTCACAAAGTGGCTATTTTGATATTTTGAAATAGATGACAGCCAAAATTAGGTAAGTTCAAACAAAAATTGTTGTTCCATCAAGTTCGGGAACTTTCCGAGCACCTACACTCTCAGAAAAAACTGTATATTTATGAGCGTTTGCCCTTCAATTTTCACAGGCAACAGCCTTATTTGATGGAAAATGGTCTGGTCCACTAAATAAACGGCCTTATCCCTTAGATACTTAGAAAATTAAGGACAATCCACATATTCTTACAGTTCTAGCCAATCTCTTAGCAAAAATACGGTACGACCCCATACATTTTCCTCCGCTAGGGTGTAACCCTTCATTTTAGTCGTGTTTCGAAAAATAATGTCAGTTAACCGCGACCGTAACATATTTTTTAACACGCCAAAAAAGCGATTCTGTGATGATTATCTAACATGCTACGTGCTACGGAACAGTAAGTAAAGTGTTATTGTGTTTTAAAGTGCAGTATATCCCTAAAATTACGGGCTGCATAAAATGATGGGCATGGATCTTTTTTTTACAGGGTATGACTGGAATCTCTGTTGAAGGCCTCTGCCAGTAATTTTATACGGATTTTTTTAACAGTGTAGTACAGGGACGGCGAACCTATGGCACGCGTGCCATAGGTTCAGATGTGGCACGCGGTAGATCATTTTCGGCACGGAATGACTCATGTTCTAAATTAAGACATTGCAGAGCTCCCGTGTAAAGCAAGATAATTAACAAAATGGAACTTTTGATACAGTCAATTTTCAAATTTTGTGAAGAAAATACCCACAAAACTATTATAATTGTTTCCTGCTAAAATTGTTTCCTGATTTGTCAAGAATTGAACTTCTGTTAACTTATGTGCAATATTTTCCCCTGATAGACATTATTTTAGGACTTATGTGCAAATAGTTTTCATTTTGTAAATTCAGATGTGAAAATTATTAAATTAATATATATTGTGTAAAATCTCTGTACTTCTAGAAAGTTGTTACGATACAGTTAAAAATTTTTACAAAAAAAAAAAAAAAAAAAAGAAAAAAAAAAAAAAGAAAGAAAAAATCAGATTTTTTTTAAATGTCATTTGCCACGCTTTACACCCCAGAGTTTCATATAATGAAAATGCACTATTTTGAATTTAGACTTGCTGAGTTTTTCTAGATTAGGTTGCTTGTCGTTGTCATACAGATTGAATAAACTGAAATGCAACTTTATAAAACCCAATCTATCTCAATATTGAGTCAAAAAATTATATTGAGAGAATTATGAGATTATCGGGAAATAACGACCATAAGCAAAAATTCCGATGGTGAAATGGAAGTTGGAATTTCGAATTCAATTCCATAGTAAGAAGTTTTCTTTTAAAGAAACCATTTTGATATTTTTTTTCTGATAGTTATTTTTATTTTTATTGTTTTTATTTTATTTATTTATTTTTTCGTTTTATTTTATTTTATTTATTTATTTATTCATTTTATTTTTTTTTGGGGGGGGGGAGGGGGGTGAAAAAGCATGAAAAGTATGAAAAACTCAAGTAGAAACCTGTTGCCATGTGTTTCCAATCCAGCTGGCATTCTCACAAGGAAAAACTGGAATACGAAGCTGATTTGAATTATTTGGCATCTAAGACAAGAGAAGTAGGATTTTGTAATATACTTAAGTATGTTACAAAATCTTACTTATATATTTTAAATCCTAAAATCAGTATTTTAATTAATTTTGTTGCTTCGATCCACTAAATTTGTTGGCACGCCGTTATCTTTTAAAATGTTTTGGGGAAAAAGTTGGCACGCGGATGCGAAAAAGTTCGCCGACACTGGTGTAGTATAATAACACCAAAGACGAAAATATACCGAGTTACTAACGATTCCGACAAATATTCTTTATCTTTAGAAAACTCAGAAACCCATATATTTTCAAGATTTAAAGAAGTATTCATGAAAACAAAGTTTCTTTGGCTGCCACTGATTTTCGAAAACGTTTCCGAGTTGTTTTATAGTGTATTAAACATCTTTCTCAACCCGGAATATAGGTTTTTCGGTTGCTATTAATTCACAAGTAAACATCTTCATGTTCAACAAACAGGATAAATTAACCCTTTAGTGGGCGGTGTCCACAACAAAGGACACCTCATTTTAAGAGTACTGGCACCCAGAATATTTAATCAAGATTTTCCTTTTATAAAATAATGAAAAAAAAAGCAATTTATCAAATTAAAACGACCATTTGGAAAACGATTTTTTTTTTAAGACTAAAATTTAAGACATAAAAAATCGCACGGAGTTGATCATACGTTACGTACGCCATGAATTAAACCTTAATAGTGTTATTACGCGTAAAAATTGCAAACCAAAAATATCGCCTGCGACCCGTCAGATTTCATGAAACTTAAGTCACCTGAAACTTACGTAAATATCCAAGCATTTCATTGGCTGTTTGGGAAAAGTCTTTTCCATCGTCAGATTTCCAAGAAATCTGACGGCCAATTTTAAATGAAATGTCATTTTCAAACTTCTAAACATCCGACAATATTACTTTTTACACCGTCGGATAGAGAAAAATATGTACTTTTAAATGCAATTTGTTTGAAAGCTGTATCTCAATTTGTTTCTGAGTTATTAATTCTTTTTGTAGTTTTTATTACTTTTTTGTCATAGTGGCAACAGATAGTATCCATCGTTGTTGAAATTAAAGGGAAATACAGATTACTGTATAGACCAATCACAAAATGAATAAATTGCAGATTAAACCAATGAAAACCTTCAGATATGCTTTTGATTTCCCATCCTGACGCGAACAAAAACCATTTTTCCAAATGGTTAATAAGCAAGCTTTTATTTTCTAATAAATTCATTTATAAATTTTGGTGTCAGTCCATCATTTCATCATTTTACAAACAGAATTACTCCGCGCCGGAAAGGGTTAACAGCATTAATATTAATATTAATATTATTTTGTTACTCTTGCATGTATAAGTTCACGACGATTTACCTACTATTTATTCTGTTGAGCTGATTCAAATATCAGACCAGATATTGTATTTTCGAAAAAAAAGGTAAGGTGGGTGAATAAGTCCCCCGAATCATCTGGGATGGCTCAGTCGGTAGAGAATTGGCGGTTTCAGCAAGACATACCTGGTTCGAATCCTGGCTCGGACTTTTTTCACCCATTTGGAAATTTACAACTGATATGAAGTTCAGTTATGACGCTGAAATTGTATAACTGAACTGTTTACACCCTCCTAAAAACCGATGTTTTTGTTTAAGAAACCGATAAAATTAAGAAACTACTCGGAGACGTTTCAGAAAATCAGTAACAGCAAAATAAGCTTTGTTTTTATAAATCTTTCTTTAAATCTCGAAAAACTATTGATTTCGGTGGTTTCTAATGATTACAAACGCGTTTTAGAATCATGGTTATCTCGGAAGAAGTTATTGTATATTTTCGAATGGATTATATTATATTTTCGTACTTTAAGAAAGTCTTTTTTACAGTGTGAAAATGTGACATTTCGCTGAAATACGTTAAATATTTAAATTAAAATATCTATTAACCGTAAATATTTTTTTATTGATTGAATGAATAAAATCTAACACCATTTCTGAATATGTGTGTGTGTAGCCCACCAAAACTCAAAAATTTCAGCACAAGACAGGAAAGGAAGATCATTCAGCAAATGTTATTACGTTTGAAACTTGTTCAAGGAACTGACGTGCTTATTTTGAAATTGTCGGGATTGCGTGTGTATTCTATAAGCATTACTGACACTTATTACTCATTCCGAGTAAAATACATGTTAATCGCTCAACAAATATTTTAATTTATAGAAAGAATAAAAGCTAATGAGTTTTGTTTTTAACATAAAAATAAAACTACGCGTAGAACAGGTGTGGAATCGCGGTCAAAAGAGTTTAAGATGGATTTCAACATAAATAAAACAAGATTATGCTCTTTATGAAACTGTATTATATAAACAAGCGTAATTGCTTAAAACATATTCAAGGAACTGGCATGTTTATTTTTGAGCTTGACTCGATAATGGGACGCTTCCCTCAGACATATTCCGCGTCCATGGTTAAATTAAAATATATGTTAATCCCTAAAAACATTGTTTTAATTATTGGAAGAATAAAAGCCGAAAACGTTTTCAGATAAAAAATAAAGTAAACCATGTCAGGATAAAAGCTGCTAATTAATAAATTTCAACTCAAAATAAGCAAAACAAGATTATATTCTTAGCGAAGCTTCCTTTTATCAACACACGTTACACGCATTGAAACGTACACCCTTGAACGTATCTCGTTAGTATGACACTGCACTAAAACATAATCCGTATTTAAATTAAAATACATGTTAATCCCTAAAAGCATTGTTTTATTTGATTGGAAGAATAAAAGCTGAAATCATTTTTAGAAAAAAGAAAGTAAACCGGTAAAACCTATTAAATAAAATAAAACCATAAGCAGGAGCCGATAAAAGCTATGAATTAATAAGCTTCAACTGAAAATAAGTAAAATAAGGTTATATTTTTCACGAAGGTTCCCTCTATCAACACACGTTACACGCTTGAAAAGTACACCCTTGAACCTGTCTCTTTAGTGTGACGCTTCAATAAAACATATTCCGTATTTAAATCAAAATACATGTTAATCCTTAAGGAAGGATAAAAGCTAAAAGAATTTTTAGAAAAATAAAATAAACCTGTAAATCCTGTTAAATAAAGTAAACTTTTAAAACCTGTTAAATAATGCAAACCTGATAAATAAAGTAAAACCACAAGCAGGAGTAGATAAAAGCTGCTACTTAATAAGCTTCAATTGAAAATAACCAAAACAAGGTTATGTTTTTCATGAAGGTTGCCTCTATCAACACACGTTACATGCTTGAAACCTACACCCTTGAACCTGTTTCGTTGCTGTGACGCTTCACTAAAACATATTCTGTGTTTAAATTAAAATATATGTTTAAATTGATTAAAAGAATAACAGATAAAATTATTTTTAGAAAAAATAAAGTAAACCATGCGGTGAAGGAGATTTCCTGTGAAAGGGGTATTGGTTCGTTATAAAACGGTGGTTCCATGTTCGTAAATAAAAGGAAAAAAGACTCCAGCAATTCAAGCCAACATGGATGTTTTTTAGTTAGATAGAAGCGAGAAAACACACATAATGTAAAACACAGTTTAAATCCAATTATACATATGTATGAGGAGAAGTGCTCCGTAACGTCAAAAGGAGAAAAATCAGCGGTCCTTTTTCGGACCTTACAGCACAGGGGTAGGGAGCCAACTGAACGTTTGCGTATTGAATCACATGACTTGGCGTATTACATTACCACCAATTTACAAAGTTTTTGACGCCGGAATAACAGAGACAATGTACTGGCGACAGGTTTATCAGAAAATAATGTAGCAGCCCCCCCCCCCCTTTCAGCACACACTCACGGGATGTAGAGCAACCCTACTGTATTTCATGTACTAGCGCCATGAAGACTGGATTTGTTTACTTTAACAACAAATTGAGCTTAAATGTGATTGTGAAATCTTTAACGAATGTATTTAAAATGCAGAAGGCGTATGTGCTAAGATAAATGAAATATATTTGAAACCGCAATTCCCATGAAATACTTTATTATTATTTTTTTCATTTCTTTTTACCCGTCAAATTCTAACAGCAATTAAGAGTGACTTATTTATAACGCCGATGAAATACGATAAAAGAAAATGAAATGATACAAAAAGTGCAGATGCACTTAGGTTTATGTGTCCTTGATTACTTTTAACTAAAGACCGTTAAGAAACAAAAATAAATATGCAAGAATGGGATTTTGAATAAGTGGAACATGAAATCACAAATCTTCGTATTTAAACGTGTTAAGTTAAGTTCGTTGCGAAAAGGAGAGAGAAAGAAAAAAAATATATATACATGAAGATAGAACTACGTATTGTTTTAAGAAAAAGAATTGATTTTACTTGTTCAAAGTAGATTTTGAGTAACGGGGGACTGGAAACCGATATGTTGTAGGGAAAGCTGCCACATATCTATGTTTACCATGCCATAAGCATGAGCGGATAAAAGCTGCTAATTAATAAGTTTCATTTCAAAATACGCAAAACAAGATTATATTCTTCACGAAGTTTCCTTCTGCGTATTAACACACGTTACACACTTGAAACGTATAAACTTGAACCTTTCTCGTTTCTGAGATGCTTCACTAAGATATATTTTGTATTTAAATTAAAATAAATGTTAATCCTTATAAACGTTGTTTTAATTGCATGAAGGAATAAAAGCTAATATCATTTTTAGAAAAAAGAAAGTTTACCATGCCATCAGCATAAACGAATAAAAGCTGCTAATTAATAGGTTTCAACTCAAAATAAGCAAAACAAGATTATATTCTTCACGAAACTTCCTTCTGCATGTCAACACACGTTACACACTTGAAACCTGCATCCTTGAACCTTTCTCGTTTCTGCGATGCTTCACTAAGATATATTCCGTATTTAAATTAAAATACATGTTAATCCTTAAAAACATTGTTTTAATTAATTGAAAGAATAAAAGCTAAAATCATTTTTAGGAAAAAGAAAGTAAATCACACCATAAGCAGGAGCGGATAAATGCTGCTAATTAATAAGCTTCAGCTCAAAATAAGCAAAACAAGATTATATTCTTTACAAAGCTTCCTTCTGCGTATCAGCATATTTTACACACTTGAAACCTACACCCTTAAACCTTTCTCGTTTCTGTGATGCTTCACTAAGATATAGTCCGTATTTAAATTAAAATACATGTTAATCCTTAAAAACATTGTTTTAATTAACTGAAAGAATAAAAGCTAAAATCATTTTTAGAAAAAAGAAAGTAAATCACACCATAAGCAGGAGCGGATAAATGCGGCTAATTAATAAGCTTCAGCTCAAAATAAGCAAAACAAGATTATATTCTTTACGAAGCTTCCTTCTACGTATCAGCACACGTTACACACTTGAAACCTACACCCTTAAACCTTTCTCGTTTCTGTGATGCTTCACTAAGATATATTCCGTATTTAAATTAAAACACGTGTTAATCTTTAAAAACATTGTTTTAATTAATTGAAAGAATAAAAGCTAAAATCATTTGTAGAAAAAAGAATGTTTGCCATGCCATAAGCATGAACGGATAAAAGCTGTTAATTAATATGTTTCAACTCAAAATAAGCAAAACAAGATTATATTCTTAGTGAAGCTTCCTTCTATCAACACACGTTAGACGCTTGAAACCTATTCAAGGAACTGACATGCTTATTTTGAACTTGTCTCGATAACGTGACACTTCCCTGAGACACTCTCCATGTTTCAATTAATCATTTCGTGATATCCGAGCTTTGGCATCATCGAAAATCATGGTTTCCATGGCAACTGCAGCTTTGCTCATCTGAGCAAAGCAATATCCGGATCCGCTAAGAAAGGGAGGGTCAGGTTTTTATCATCGCTATTCGTGGATGTAATATCCGCATCCGAAAACAAGATGGCCATATGTAGCCAAAATGAAGGTTGTAAATAATATGTAGATGTGTTTTTATGTTCCTTTCCGTATGGAAATAACCAGGGCTATAAAAACACACAAACAAATAAATAAAACAGGAAAATAAAGTAATCAAATTCATATATTGCTAATAATAACCTTAAAATTCATTTAGATAATATTTGAACGATATTTATTCATAGCATAAGAAAAAAAGAATAATCACAGTGATTGTGATTCAGTTTCCATGTTTAGAAAATTAGAAATGATTCTTTCTACCTAGTTTATAGTTTTTCATTAAAGTAGTATCAATGAATCAGAAATAATTTTAATAATAATGTAAGATTTCTGATGGTAATATGGTCAATGCAGTTAACACGGCCAATAACCCGTAATAATGTTATTAGATTAGTGAAATAATAATAAAAAAATAACAGGAAGCAGGAATTCTGCTTTTTCAAATTTTACCCGATGAGAAAAAAATATATATATATATTATTACGAGAACCCGTCGAATTTAGACGAAAGAAAATGTTTAAGAAGGAATTATTTCATTTATAATTATTATTTATAATAAACCTACAAAATTAGTTCCAATAAAAAATGCACTTTATATTTGTAAATCTAACTCTCAAACAGATATCATTTTAACCTAAACGTCACTGCTCTTCTATAAGGACACTCTAAATTTTTGTAAAACATTGATTTTTATCAGTGTGTGATTTCAATTACGTTATTTTCAAAAGTGAAGCATTTCCAAGTGTGAAGAATTTCTAAGCCGCTGGAGTGAAAATGACGTACTTCTACAAAAAATATTTCAGTTTTAAGAATTAAAATATACACTTGTTTTAGATATAAAATGCCGTCATTTGCATTCGCTGAAGAATTCTACATTTACGACCCAGTCTTAAACAACATCTATAGAAAAGTATGCATAGGACGTCACTATCGTGGAATAATACACAAACCCAGCAAAAAGCGATGTCGTGAACTCGACAAATAAAAAACGGCTATCTAATGATTCATATGCCTTCATTTGTTTATAATATTAATATGGATACTTAAAATTAAATATAGTTTATAATAGCTTCGTGTTTTATCAGAAATCCTTAATTTATATTTTTTAAAAATAGCACGAATTTTAATTACAATTTATTTTGTAGTTGTTATGAGAAAATGGCAGCAAAACGATATAGTAATTTACTATTTTCCCTTTACTTTCTACAGAAATGGAGTAGGTTAGTTGCCACCCTTACAGAAATGGGATTAAAAATTACAAAAAAAAATTAATATCTCAAAAATAAATTGAGATGCAATTTTAAAACAAATTGCAGTTAAAAGTACTTTTTTCCTTATACGAAGGTATAAAAATTTAAAATGTGAGATACATAGAAGTTAAAAAAATTACAGTAGAGATTATCAGCATAACCGTGCAATGATACCCCCTCTTCGTTTTACGGCTGGCTTATGTAAAGTTTAACTTTTTAGTGACGACACTTTAATTCTTGCCTGAAAGAAATGACATATCGGGGGCTAAAAAGCACTTGGATCCTGTCACGGGGAATCACAGGAGTTTGTTTAGTTGGAGTTGGTCGCATTTCCGGATCACATGCACAGACCACGTGTTTGTGGCATTGGCATGTTATTAATTTTCTCTGGTAAATTGTTATTTATCTTATTGAAACAAAGTATTTATAATTATTTCTGCACATGATATTTTAGCTTGTTTAATGCTCTTTTTAACTGTATGAACGATTTTAATATAGAAATGCTCAGAAAGAATTACGAACACTTTTATAAAACAGGTTTTGTTGGTAATATAGCCAGGCGATTGAAAAAAGCTGTAGATATGGGACTATGTGTTGTTTGTCCTAATTAAGTGCACGAGGAATGTGTCGGACTTGTCAGTAAATATATAAAAAAATTTATTTGTACTACATGTGCAGTTAACTCCTTAAAGCCGGTTGGCAAGAAAACCTGGCAGGTAAAGCGAACAAATTTTTTTAATTTGAATACCAGTATTTTAGTTTGAAAATTTTGATATGCCAGTAGAGTCTCGAAAATCCAAGTCTCAAAAGTCCGAGGATCCGCTTATTTCGAGGCGTCAAAAATACGAATATTTTTTTTCCCTCGCTCGAAAGAATGCTCCTATTTCGTGCTATATCCCCCCCCCCCCCTCCCAACGTTACAAACGTAATACAACCACTCCATCAGGGTGTAATTGGAGAATTTAAAGAAAAGATATCGACGCCGTTTGTTGGAACATTTAGTGCAGTCTTATGATGAAAGTATTGAGAATGTTTTGAAGAGTGAAAACATGAGAGATATTGTTTACTGGATAGCTGATTCTTAGGAATAAATTCAATCTACAGCATTGTATAAATCGTGGTTGAATTTTTTGCCTAATGTGCAAACATCCATAGAGAATCTTAATGATGTCGATGGTGAAAACATTGTTTTGAAAGATTTGGTGAAGGAAGCACCTGCTGTGAAAATTGCAATATAGATGACGTTTAAGAATGGCTAAACAGTGATGAAATGCTGGAAACTACTGAATCGACTATTGTAGAAATGATAGAAGATGAGGAAGTATCCTGTATATCAGGCATGTCAAACACGCGGCCCGCGGGCCACAACTGGCCCGCCGACAACTTATTTGTGGCCCGCGAAGCCTTTGTCACTTTACCTGTATTTAATGCAGTTGTTAGAACGTGCATGCTGTAAATATACTTTACACGAATAGACTTGCACCAACCGCGGTCTTAGAGATAGCAATAATCCGAAAGATTTGTATTCGAATATTTCGAACAATTATAAAAAGTTGCAATTTTCATTTTAAATCGACAAATTATGAATGTGTATTTTCAAAAGACTACCCAAAAACAAAGTGCTTGGAATTTTCATTTGAAATTAAAGGCATCTGAGTAAATTTCTTCATGTTATCTTCTTATTTAATAGTAGTATTAGCATCTTCCAATAGAGTTTATTACTTATACAAAATTATTTTTAAAAAGAATATGCATTTCATTTTAAATATGCCAGGCATTATTACAAGCCAAGCCAATGCTTAGCACGCAACACCCATCGAAATTGAACAAGGAACATAAAAAGAATTTTTTAAACAAAAGAACGGTCCGAAAAAATAAATTTCGAAACTCTGGTGGAGAACCCAGCAACAGCAGGGTCATTCCAGTGTTTGGAGGATCGGTAGCCCAATGCTAGATCAAGATTAGTGTGCACAATAAAATTTTAAAATAAATGCAATTTAGAAAACTCTATTAAATTTTACAGATTTTTGTTGTAAAGTAATTTTGAGTATTTTTTTTTATAAATAACATACACAATGTATAATATTAACTTTGGAATTTTGTGCTAATTTTTTTTTTAACATGGCTGTGTTTTGTACGAAGATATTTTATTCTATGCAACGGTAATAATATTATTTACTCTTTTTAATGTGGCCCGCGGCTTTCTATATAGCACTTAATTTGGCCCGTGGCTTTGTATACAATACTTAATTTGACCCGCGGCAGTAAATGAGTTTGACATGCCTGCTGTATATCATTACAAAAGGAATAAAAGTACAGTGAAATACGTTTAACACAAAACTGAGGGGACCGAAAAAATTTTTCGTGTTAAAAGAATTTCGCGTTAAAAGATTCTTAAAAAAAAGAACAAAATTCAAATATCTTCGACGTCATCAAATTTTATTTCGATTTCCTGTTAAACTACTAGTAAGTTGCAAACATTAGGATAAAAAGCAAGTAAACAAAATATTTTTTGGGGGGGTGGGGTTGGGGGAAATCAGATATCCTTTTTTTAAGTGTCTTTTTCAACAGTCTGAGATCTAGTTTGTTTGTACTCTTTTGTTGCTTTGTTTTTAAGATAAGCAGTCTCTAAATCTTCGTGTTTAGCAGTTCTCCTACGTTTTCTCTCAGGCTTAAACACACTGCGCTCAAGCATTAACGTAATGGGATCCTTGTTTTTTACTATTGCTGATAATGTGGAATTGGCAATGCAAAACTGTTTGCAGATTTCTGTTTTCGTCCTTCTTTTTCATCATCTTCATTTGAAGCAAAATAGCAGTTTGTTTTCGCACCGATTTCTCAGTCATTGTGCTCATAAAACATAAGCTAATTTACAAAAAACACGAAATTCTCTGATTTTCACCAAAAATTCAGAATTTTAACACAAAATTCACCAATTTCAACTTAAACTAACTAGCTCGAAAGCGAATTTTTTTCGTGTTAAACGATTTTTGTTTCGTGTTAAAAGAACAAAAATCTATTAAATTGTACTGTATACTGTCCGGACCGCTATATTATTTCGTGTTAACCGATTTTTCGTATTAAGCGTTTTCGTGTTAAACGTATTTCACTGTATGTACATTCTTTATCATCCTATTTGAGTGAAATTATAATTTGCAAGAATTTTCTACTTTTTCGGAAATTCCGAGTTTTCAGTAATCCGAGGTGGTATCAGCCCTAGGTGGTATCAGCCCTACCTGCACATTGTCATATTACCTTCTTGAACATGTATTTTGTTTTAACAAACTGCTGCATGTACAAATTTTAACTAATTAAAATTTATACTTCTTTTAATAAGGGTCGCACATGGAGACCGCGGGCCCCAGTAATAATTCCAATACGGGACCCCCACTGTAAGTATGATACAACAAAATCTGCTTAGAAAGAAAAGCAAACGACCAGTGAAAAATTCCGTTTTATACAGGGTATTTTCATTTTAGAACGTGTAATTCCATAATATTTTTTGTGTGTGGGGGGGAGGGGGGCTGAATTGTGATTTTTTTCCCGTTTATTGCAGGATTTCATTATAAGCAGGCTTTACGCTATTACAAAATAAATTTGCTGGATAGTACCTTTTCAAAAAATCTATGTAGTATTTGCTTACCATTTTATTATATTTCGTGTACTGTATTACAGTTTATGATTCATTTGACCCACTTTTTCATTTCAAGATTTTAGATAAAATTTTAAAATATTGGAAAAATAATTAATTTTTTATTGAATTCATCAATTAATTTTCAATAAAAAAGTTTAAAGTATGAAAGAAATAAAATTCGAAACCTTAACCTGTGACTTTACCCAATGTTCCACCTAATTCCAGATCACGCGTCTGAAAATAGCCACATCATTAAACCAGGAGCAAAATTTCAAAACTTTCTTGATATTAAATGAAATTTCAAATATTTGATGCATGCACAGGTGTACGAGTCCTGAGCTCAACCCGTAAAAGACTAGAAAATTTTGAGTTTTGAATTTTATTATTTGTTAGTTATTTTAATTTAAAATTTTGATGTAAAAAGTACGAGGACTTTTACTGATATTAAAAAAAAAACAGGACTGAAGCCGGGTCCTGGTAATTTCTACTGACTTTACTGAAATGTAATTAGCACCAATTTAAATCAGGGATTATCTGAATCTGAAGTTTGGTGAAAATTCTCGCACTAGTTCTTGAGATATAGCTATTGCTGAAATCGTGAAAAATGTAGTATAGCAGAGCCACCTGTTGGCCGATTTACACAAAAAACTAATCAGCACCAAATTTATATCACGACTAAGAGTATCTTAAATTTGATGAAAATTCTCTCATTAGCTCTTAAGATAGAGGCACTGCAAAAATCGAAAAAAATTCAGCATAGCAGCGCCACCTGTTGGGCGATTTACACCAAAAAGTAGTCAGCACCAAACTACATCATGGACTAACTCAATCTGAAGTTTCATGAAAATCGGTGCCTTAGTTATTGAAATATAGATATTGTGGAACTCATGAATAACGCAGCATATCAGCCACCTGTTGGGCGAATAACACTAAAAAGTAATCAGCTCCAATTTATATCAGGGACTAATGGAATCTAAAATTTTGTTAAATTCCGTGCATTAGTTCTTGATATAAAGCGCTCACAAAATTTGTGTCACATACAGACAGACAGAGGTACAGACTCACAGACAGACATTTCTAGAAACAGTCAAATCGTGTTCAGGAACTTTAAAAACGTATAAATTCGTCAAAAAATTTCCCGAATCCAATACTTTCTTCAGCTATGAAGAAAATAAAATAACATTATTCAAAAAGCATGAAAATGTACGCCATCTATATCAGGTATGTCTAACACGTGGCTCGCACAGGCCACAACTGACCCTCCGACAGCTTCTCTCTGGCTCGTCAAGCCTTTGTCATTTTACTTGTGTTTAATTCAATCGTCCGAGTTCGAACAGGCCTGCTACAAATACACTTTCCAAGAACACACTTACTCCAGCCATGGTCTTAGAGATGGCAAACATCGGAGACATATGCATATCAATGTTACCTGTTAGGCGGGCTTTTTTAAAAATTCAAAATGTTACCACTATTTTTTAATAGTATTCTTTGTCTTATTTACTTTGTTATTAAATGAAGGAAAAACTTCTTTTCAGAATGTGGAATTCTGAAAAAAAGAAATCCCACACATCTGGCAACGCTGATGTATCCAGACCAGGCCCGAAACTAGCCTTTTTTGAACCCGGGGCAACCGTGGATTTTGGTGCCCCCTTCCCTCTTCCGCAAAGTATATTTACAAAGAGAAATTTAACCGAGTTATTGTCTTCTGATGTACCATTATAAATTCCATTATTATGAAATAGCCATTATAAATGAAGTGTTAGGTGAAGATGAAAGAGCAGCCGTAAAAAGTTAGAACTCTGATTTTCTGGTCAAAATAGGAACAAAAATGGCCTTTTTTTTTTTTTTTTTTTTTTTTTTTTTTTTTTTGCAAAAAAAAATTATGACTATTTTTTTCCCATTCTGGCCAGAAAATCAGAGTTCTAACTTTTTACGTCTGCTCTTTCATCTTCACCTAACACTTCATTTATAATGGATGTTTCATAATAATAGAAGCCATCACTCCATTTGAAGAAAATGATCCATTCCAAAAGTATAAGTTCGATTGAAAAATAACTATTTAATATTATGAGCAGAAAAAAGAGGCTACACTTGCAATTTTTATGACACTAATAGAATCACATAGCTGCCAACGCGGACGGTTTAGTTACCTCTAAATTTGAATACAAATTTTTGCTCTATTTAATCGTTGACAATTGTTAGACTTTTTAAACTGAATTTCCGGAAGTGACAGCCAATTATTCCCCTGTGACGACATTTCTGTGGCTGTCAACTCGTAAAACTTGGCTAAAGATATTAACTTTGACAACATTTTCTGAATGAATCTTTGCCTTTATAAGAAAATGGGAAACTCTTTAATTTCTTAGTATCTGAACAAAATCGGTAAATTTTATATTGTCATACGCCAGACAGGATGATTTTAACAATACCGTGCTAAACATAGATGTGAAAAAAATCGATAAACAAAATCTTCATTTGGCGCTTGGGGCACAGGCCCCTTCGACTCCCCCCTTAGTTTCGGCCCTGATATAGACACATATAACTGAATATTAAATTTTAGCTCCAAGAAATTGCGGATACAGATATAATTAATCGGAATGTAATAAAGCGCGGGATCTTGAATATGAAAATTTAATCATTCGTAAAATTTTTATAGATATTTTACTTATAATGTTTGCGGGTTTCATGTTGAAACTAGTACTTTATTTTACTATTATCTTCGATTTTATATGTGCTTTATTTATTAAACAATAAAAAGCGTAAAAGTAATAAGTTCGGTGCTAATTAAGAACAGTTAAAATTATAAAAAAATCAAAATATAAAATTAAATAGTTTTTTAATGAGTTGCTTTGAAAGTGAAACTAAATATCATTTTTGTGTTTGACACAATAACCCCGAATATGTTATCTAGGTTCTTCACTTGGGCTTTAGTCGAACATATGGATTTTGGATTTAAGTTCTTTAATTATTTCTATCGCTTAGGTTACAGACCGTTAAGCGGCAGCACAGACAAACACCCTCATCGAGTTCACGGCTAAAATTCTAGCATTAATTAAAACTCGATTCGCATATTAAAACGCAGTCGGTCTGCCAAGTTATATCTTGGTGCAAAACACCTGAAAACCAGATTTTAGCGGTTGACTCGTAGGTTTACTATTGTGTTTTCCTGCACCCAAAGGTATGAAAACATGGAGGACTGGGAGCAGCAATACAGAATTGTAAACCTACGAGTCAAGCACTAAAATCGAGTTTTCAGGTGTTTTCCACCGAGATATGACGCGTTTTAATCTGCGAATAGAGTTTTAACGGTACTTGTTAGTTATCCCGTCGACCAAATTACTGTCGCCAAATTGTAAGATTAAATGCCAATAATGGTTGATCGTAAATGTCACATTCACTTGACAATACATGTTTACGTCATCAGGTGATTTTTAATTCGACGTATTATTTGTATTTTTATTAATGAATGTTATATTAATTTATTTGTTTTTTCGTTATTTAAAATAAAAATTATGTCAATTTGTATAATTTGGCGGGTGATTTGGCGATTTATATAATTTGGCGAAATGGGCCGACGGGATAGCTAACAAGTACCGTTTTAACTAATTCTGGAATTTCAGCCGTGAACTCGATGAGGTGATTGTCTGTGTTGCCGACTCCCGGTCTATTAGTAAATGTGTCATTGTTAATGAATCCGGCGTGGCTTTTTACTTCTTTTCTTTATTTCTTAATGGTATACAAACATTTTATTATCATCCTCAGAAAAATTCCACAATTTCTTTTTTTAAGTTAAGGGGACCAGGTAAGCGAAATTTGGGAAAAAAATCGATTTTTACTTTTTTATATCATTAAATAATTTAAACTTTTATCTTTCCAACGCTGCGTCACACACGTCTATATATCTATAAAAAAAAAGAAGTGTCGGAATTATTCATTCTTTTTAAGAGTACTTCACAGCTTAATGGCCATTTAAATCTTTAATTGACTTTTTCTCAAAACTTGGATTTTCCATGTTTGTGTTCCTTTTATTTAATACCTATTAAACTTAAGAACTCAGATTTTTTTAATACTTATGTTATATTGTATACTTTAACACAGGGATTTAAGGATTTGTTGAGAATTATTCATTTTAGGCAGTGAAATCTTACCAAAAAGGCTAACTTAAAAATGACTTTCAATACATAATTAATAATTAATTTTGAGTTTCACTTAGAAAGAAAATGGTCTGTTAAAATACGTAAAGCATGTTATTCTATCTACTCTAAAAAATCTAGACCACTATCTTTCACCATTTCTTAGAAAAAGGTACATAAATTTGGTGAATTTAACATGGCGGTGATAGGGCTTTCCCGGCCCACTAAAAGCTCTCTTCCAGTATGAATAAATATGATTAACTGAAAATGAACATTGCAGATTGTTTTTAAAAGGTAATTTACAATATCATCATATTAAAATAAAACTGAAATTTAATATCTGGCCAAATATTAGAAAGATAAACTGTCAGAAAAATAAACTGATACTTCTTAACTCATCAGCACACACGCCCCTTTCCATTACATTACTACAGGCGTGAGATAAATCTCACACCATTTTGTCTCCCATATTTTAGGCTAAATGCATTTAAAAAAGAAATCTACTGTTCTATATTGTAAATGCATCAGTTCTACTTCTTTTAGGGAAAAAAATCACGCTTTTCATATTTATTTTCAGATTTTGTACAAGACATAATTTATTAAATAAATTTTCTAATGCAATTGTTTTCTTCTTAAATTTTGACTTGAAAAAAAAATTTGGAAAAATAACAGCTAGATAAAATTAACAGACCAGCGTGTATCTTGATATAAATTGGTGCTGATTAGTTTTGGTGTGCTGCACTTTTTACGATTTCTGCAATAGCCTCTACCTCATGAACTAATGCACGGATTTTCATCAAACTTCAGTTTCAGTTAGACGTTGACATAAGTTGTTGCTGATTAGGGCTTGGTGTAAATCTCTCAATATGTGGCACTCCTATACTGCATTTTTCAGGATTTACACGATTTTAGCGTTAGTCACATCTCAAGAACTAACGCACGGAATTTCATCTGACTTCATATTCTATTAGCCCTTGATAGACCTTGATACATGTTGGTGCTGATTAGGTTTACGTGTAAATCATGTAACAGGTGCCGCTGCTGTGCTATTTGCCGCGATTTTCGCGGTAGCTATATCTCAAAACTAATGCTCGGAATTTAATCAAACTTCATTCTGTTACATTTTCACATAAATAGATCCGTATTAGGCTTGGGTATATACTGCTCAACAAGTGTCAATTACATCCTCTTTGGGTTGGGAATTTTGGTTGCAACATCTAGGAGGGTGAAAATTATGGATTTGCATGAAAAAGGCTATGTTTATATCTCCTTTTAAAATGCACACAATTCGAACCTATATCTTTAGAATCCTCATGCTGGGCATAGATGGTCATTTAATTTTGGAACTGTGGTAGCGAATTTTGAAGTATTAACTTATATGAGATAGAAAAAAGCTTTGGGATTGGCACATCCGACTAGCTTGAATTAAAAGAATGCAAAAGTGAGAATTTCGAAAAATATTATTACAAATCAACCCTATAGACACAACCTTGGAAATATGATGCTCTTGACTAAGATACTCATAAATTTGTAGTTTTAAAAATGTACAACGCTTTATGAACTTACATTCGCCAGTCGAATCATTATACGTTAGATGAGTTCAAATAACAGCGAAAAAACAAAAACTTCATTAGCAGAAACATTCAGATTCTGAGACCCAGGCAATGCTTTCGACCCAATTCTGATGTCGGGACTCCAAAATGAGTCAAATGATTTAGAAAAAAAATCTTACTAATATATATGGAAAAATTAATATATTTGCTAGTCCAAATAACAGCGAAAAAAAAAACTTCGTTGCCAAAACATCTAAAGCATGATTGCCGCACGTCCCTGAATGTCGACTAGGCTACTGTCGTAGAACAAACGCTTATGGGGAACTTTAAATTAATGAAATGATTTAGAAAACAATTCATTAAAATACAGCTTTCTGTGATTTGCTCAAAAACCAAAAAAATGTTGTCTTAATTTCGAAACTGTATCGTAAAATCTAATGATAACCTCCAAATACTCCAGGAAAACAATTCTAGCAGCTATTTCGGTTTAAGAGGGCCCAAAAAGTTTTTATTTTTTGGCTCCAGAGACTCTTAAACACTAAACAGTCTATGGAAACTTTCGTTAACCGTTGTATCACCATATAAAAATTTTCCATAAGACTACGATTTCATAAAAATATTCTTGTAAATTCGACAATCTATTTTTAGAAGGAGCTTTACTAAGAAAGACATAAAAGTATAAAAATGGAAAGGTTTTTCTCTCTTTTTTGAATTAAAAGGAATGCAGAAATGAGAATTTCATAACTACTATTACGGATGAATTCACCTTCAGCCCTCTAGACACAACCTTGAAAATCTGGTGCTCTTGACTTAGATACCTGGCGAACGATTTTACTATTATCGTAAACGCGTGCTTTATCACATAATCTGGGAGGAGACTCTGTATATTTTTTCTTACTTCACAATATCTGTCGAAAGAAATTGAATAGAATGAGTTATATTTAGATGTTCACAGCAAGACGTTTTATTGTTTATTGAAAGCCCAAAATATTTTGCATGTACTTGTCCTGTTCTACATTTTACACTGTTACAAATGGATGCTTGAAAAGAAAATGTAAAATTTTTGAGTATTTTTTCAGCTTAGAATATCTTCGAGTATTTAAGGCTCAATTTTGAAAAGAAAACGAACTTTTTATAGATTATACAGGGTGTCCGCCTTTGTCGGTATCATAGAAACCTTTGCATATTTCTGAGTAACCATGGTCCACGATGCGTTTTCCGATGTTCACAGCAAGACGTTTTATTGTTTATTGAAAATCCAAAATATTTTGCCTTTACTTGCCCCGTTCTACATTTTACACTGTTAAAAATGGTTGCTTAAAAACTAAATGTAGAATTTTTGAGTGCTTTCTCGACTTAGAACATCTTCGAATTTAAGGCTCAATTTTGAACCGATTTTGATTTTCGCGAACATTTTTGAGCATATACTGAGTGTCCACGCTTGTCATTATCATAGAAAACTTTATATATTTCTGAGTAATCATGGTCCGTTTTCCGATGCTCACAACAAAATGTTTTATTGTTTATTAAATGCCCAAAATATTTTGCATATACTTGCACTGCTCCACATTTTACACAGTTACAAATGGATGCTTGAAAGAAAAATGTAAAATTTTTGAGTATTTTTTCGGCTTAGAATATATTCGAGTATTTAAGGCTCAATTTAAAAAAACACACGAACTGTTTATAGGTTATACAGGGTGCCCGCTTTTGTCTTTATATTAAAAACCTTTATATATTTCTGAGTAACCACAGTCCGTTTTCCGATGATCAAAGCAAGACGTTTTATTGTTTATTAAAAGTCCAAAATATTTTGCATGTACTTGCTGCGTTCCACATTTTACACTGTTACAAATGATTACTTAAAAGCAAAATGTAGAATTTTTGAATGTTTTCTGGACTTAGAATAACTTCGAATGTTTAAGGGGACAAGGGACCTTTAAATCCTTAAAAATCAATTTTTTATTTTTTGTAAATTTCAATTTAAATATTATTCAAGGGAACATTATATGCATTATGGTAAGCATTTATCACAAAAAAAATGAAAAAAAAATTTTTTTGAGAAAAAAATGGAATTTTACGCGTAGTCTTAGAAATCTTCGAAATGCGGCTTGCGCGTTCCATATCAATGAAAATCCCCAATATTTTTTACAAAAGTTTGGTTTATATATATAAATAAAACTGTGCATCGAATTTTATATATTTGAATATAAAAGTAAAAAAAAAAAAAAAAAAAAAAATTTTGAAATTTTTTCAAAAAAATTTCAAAATTTTTCAAAATTTTTTTTTAAATTTTTATATTCAAATAATATAAAATTCGATGCACAGTTTCATTTATATATATAAACTAAACTTTTATAAAAAATATTGGGAATTTTCATTGATATGGAACGCGCAAGCCGCATTTCGAAGATTTCTAAGACGACGCGTAAAATTCCATTTTTTTCTCGAAAATAATTTATTTTTTATTTTTTGTGATAAATAGATACCATAATGCATATAATGAACCCATGAGTAATATTTAAAGTAAAATTTACGAAAAAAAATTTTAAAATTAAAAAATTTTGAAATTTAAAAAAGTTTAAAAAATTTCGAAAAACTAAAAAAAAAATTTTTTAAACCTTTATATTCAAATATTTCAAATTCGATGCACAGTTTTATTTATATATATAAACCAAACTTTTATAAAAAAATATTGGGGATTTTCATTGATATGGAACGCGAAGGGGGCATTTCGAAGATTTCTAAGACAACGCGTAAAATTCCATTTTTTCTCAAAAAAATTTTTTTTTTCTTTTTTTTGTGATAAATGCTTGTCATAAGCTTATAATGTACCCTTGAATAATATTTAAAGCAAAATTTACAAAAAATAAAAAATTGATTTTTAAGGTTTTAAAGGTCCCTTGTCGCCTTAAGGCTTAATTTGGAAAAGCACACGATTTTTTTAACATATGCAGAGTGTCCGCTCTTGTCGTTATCATATAAATCTTTATATATTTCTGAGTAACCATGGTCCGTTTTCCGATGTTCACAGCAAGACGTTTTATTGTTTATTGAAAATCCAAAATATTTTGCCTTTACTTGCCCCGTTCCAACATTTTACACTGTTAAAAATGGTTGCTTAAAAACTAAATGTAGAATTTTTGAGTGCTTTCTTGACTTAGAACATCTTCGAATTTAAGGCTCAATTTTGAACCGATTTTGATTTTCGCGAACTTTTTTTAGCATGTACTGAGTGTCCACGCTTCTCATTATCATAGAAAACTTTATATATTTCTGAGTAATCATGGTCCGTTTTCCGATGCTCACAACAAAATGTTTTATTGTTTATTAAATGCCCAAAATATTTTGCATGTACTTGCACTGCTCCACATTTTACACTGTTACAAATGGATGCTTGAAAGAAAAATGTAAAATTTTTGAGTATTTTTTCGGCTTAGAATATCTTCGAGTATTTAAGGCTCAATTTTAAAAAACACACGAAATTTTTATAGGTTATACAGGGTGCCCGCTTTTGTCTTTATATTAAAAACCTTTATATATTTCTGAGTAACCACAGTCCGTTTTCCGATGATTAAAGCAAGACTATATTGTTTATTAAAAGTCCAAAATATTTTGCATGTACTTGCTCCGTTCCACATTTTACACTGTTACAAATGATTGCTTAAAAGCAAAATGTAGCATTTTTGAATGTTTTCTCGGCTTAGAATAACTTCGAATGTTTAAGGCTTAATTTGGAAAAGCACACGATTTTTTTTAACATATGCAGAGTGTGCGCTCTTGTCGTTATCATATAAATCTTTATATATTTCTGAGTAACCATGGTCCGTTTTCCGATGTTCACGGCAAGAAGTTTTATTGTTTATTGAAAGTTCAAAATATTTTGCATGTACTTGCCCCGTTTCACATTTTATACTGTTACATGGTTGCTTGAAGATAGAAAATTGTAGAACTTTTGAGTATTTTCAAATGGTAGAATTTTTGAGTATTTTTTTCAGCTTAGAATATCTTCGAGTATTTAAGGCTCAATTTTGAAAAGTGCACGAACTTTTTATACTTTATACAGGGTGTCCACTTTTGTCGTTATCATGGAAATTTTTATATATTTCTGGGTAATTATGGGTGCATTTTTAACTTATTTATGTCAAATAAAATGAGTAATATCTTTTCTACATCATCCCTTACAGTGCACACTAACTTTAGCACTCCATATAAGTAAACCGCGGACATTCTCTATCATAGCTGGTTCCCACACACATTGAAAATATTTTACATCTCCCGAGCAAAATGATACAAACGGGAAAAAAAGCTAGACTGTATTAAAAAATACAGCACTGCTTCTGCTGCTCGTCATACAAGCTCCCAGAATTTTAGAATTTGAATTAGTTTCCGAGATATTATTATTATTATTATTATTATTAGGTGCGTTCGTAATTATATAAATAAGTAACACCTATAGTCCTCGTCTCGTTCGTACGTCTATCTGTCCATCTGTCTGCACATAACAGCGCAAAAAGTTCCCAACCGAAGGGTCTGAAATTTATTATATAATCGTTTCAGAATTTTGTCGAGTCATTTCAAAATTTATGAAAATAGAATCACAACTTAAAAAGATATAAATAAAAGTTTTCTATATTCTGTTAAACCCTATCATACGTAATTAATTCAATGATATACCATGACAGGTCATGATTCTAGTTTCTTTGTCATGGTGATTCCGTCCTATTTAAGATGGAGTGCTATTATTATTTCCGCATAACTGAATTTAATCGCAATAAATTTTGTATTCTTACATTTCTGCGTAAGAGTGCAACAGCTATTGCACCAAGATCTGAATATCTGTAAAACTTGTTACAGTACGAACGTACCTTATTTGCCATGTTTGACGTACAATTTACGACTTGTTTTGTTGTTGTTTGAATAAATCGATTTAGTGATTTTAGTTTACATTCTCTTTAAAAATTATGTATTTCAAAGAATATTCACATGACTTACTGCCACATTTACTTCTAATGTTTTATGCTACTAGCTTCTTCTTAAAATAAGAACTCATTTTAAAAGATACTTTTTAAAAAACCAATCATATTTCCACACTTTTTTTTTATTGTCATAGGCGCGATTAAGGCTTCTAACGCATTTCCATTCAGAAAGTTTCGGGATCACCACCCTTTTTGTTCGAAAAATGTTAATTTTAAATTTAGTATCATTTACGTTTTTCACTTTTTTTCTATATACAAGAAGAAATATTGGGTTCATGAAAAATTCCGACTTCCGATTTTTTTTTCTAATTTATATGTTGTAGAAGGTCCTTAGTACGATTTAACTGTTTTCAGAAAACGTCTGTCCGTGAGTCTGCCTGTTTGTCTGTGTGTATCTATGTAATTCCATTTGACTCACAAACTATGCTGCACGTAATTTAATAAAACTTCAGATTCATTTAGAATATAATATAAATCGGTGCTGATTATGTTTGGCTGTATATCGTCCAACACGTGGCTCTGCTATACTGCATTTTTCACGATTTCCAAAATAGCTATACCTCAAGAATTAATGCATGGAATTTTTTATCAAACTTCATTTTATGTTAGAGCTCTACATCAATAGTTGCTGATAAGGTTTAGTGGTATATCACTCAGCAGGTGGTGCTTCTAAAATACGTTTTGCACGATTGCTACGATGGCTATATCATGAAAACTAATACACGAAATTTCATCGAATTTCATATTATGTTAGGCCTCGACGAAAATAGATGTTGATTCAATTTTGAGTATGATCAATCGGCAGAGGGAGATTATATTCTGTGTTTAGGAAAAGATTTCTAATCTTGTCCACAATTAATTAATGCAATTTAGCGAGCGTGATTTGTATCATTATTATTCACTGATCACCGTAATTCTATGCTAAATTCAAAGAAAGGTATTATACTATCCATAATTGTTGCTGTGCTAGTGTGGTATTTAACACTAGAACGGCGGCAAGGGGCCATTTTGACCCCTGCCAAACAAATACATGTCGGTTCGAACCAGAAAAACTTTTTATAATTTAAAATTAATATATGCTGCACAAAAATAACTTAAATAAATAAGTTAAATAGTTTTAAGTAAAAATTCTGATGTGAAATATTTTTATAAAACTTGAGTAAAATTTCCCGCCGTTCTAGTGTTAAATTAATGTATTAAAATGATATAGAAAAAGTTTTATGCCGCCCACAACATGTTATATATTTTTTTCATTATTTATTTATTTTTACATGGCGGTTTTGAATTATAGGGAAGTTACAGCTGCTACTCTAAAATGTATAAAATGAAATGAAATGAAATCACCCACACGTTAATAGCCTAACCATAGGAACTTTTCTTAAAGAGGAGAAATGATTATAATAAAAACATATTTAAGTTTAGAGATGTTCGTTACTACATTTGAGATTACAATCTGAAAAATCGGTGAAAAGGTACTTGTTACAATTCAAGTTCAGTGTCAATAAACGTTTTTTTAACATAAAAAATAAATAAATTGATAAATAAATAAATAAAATAAAAAATAAATGATATCTTCCGTGCATAAAAGTTTCTGAACCATTATTTTTGCATTATATAAGGCGTATGTACGTATATCGCTACCACTGATAGGTGAGATAATATTTTTTGCAGATTTTGAGTCATGTGAATAATGACGCCCTTTATTGTTTAACCCCTGGGTGAAGTGTGCCTCTGAAAATAATAAATAAATGATATATTCTGCGCATAAAATTTTCTGAACCATTATTTTTGCATTATACAATATATACGTATGTACTACTAAATCGCTACCCACTGTTGTTATTGAACTATATGCATTGGAAATTTTTGTCATAAATAAATCTTTCATTTACAATAAAACCATAATATATATATATATTCCTTTATAAAAATTGAGAGATTTCAAAATAGTACTATTCGTTAATTAATATAAATATTGTTATAAATAAATTACAAAAACATCTATAACTACCGATTTAAAAAATCAGTTTTAATGGAAAAATTATTTCTAAATTTAATATTATCATTACATACATTTTCTAATTTATCTTCAAATATTAAAAATGAAAATTATTGAGTGTAATTTGTCTTAATTAAGAATTTAGGGTATAAAGGGTCGAAATAGAAAATTTAATCTATATCTTAGTCTTTGGTAAATTAGGCTCATGACAGAGTTGAGATTACTGGCCCGGATTCTGTTAGATCACCCGTTAAAATACTATTGTGAAGAATGTTTGACATGTATTACTAATATAAATATTATTATAAATAAATAAGAAAAATTATCGATTTAATTAGTCAGTTTTAATGAACTAATCCCTTCTAAATTTCATATTATTATTACATATATATTCTAATTCATCTTTAAATATTAAGGGTGAAAATTATTAAATGGAATTTATCTTAATTCATAATTTGGGGCATAAAGGGTTGAAAATTTATTCCATATAGTCTTTGATATATTGGGCCCATGCCAGAGTTGGGATCAGCGGACCAGGGTCTGTTAGATCACCTGTTAAAACGCTACTGCGCAAAATACGTGATATATATATATATATATATATATATATATATATATATATACAGGGTGTCTCAAAAGGTCGTTTACCAACTTAAGATGCTGGTCTGTCATATCATGAGGAACAAGATTTACATAGGAACTTGAGTTCTAAAATGCAAACTGCGACCGCTAGAGGACGATGAGCGCAGGTGTGGAGCGGAAGAAGGAAAGGATATCGTAAGAGGTATTAATATGACTTTTATTAAAGAACATGGTTTAATTTACAGAAGGCGTTAAAAATTCCTTCCATTCGTCGCAATGCATGCTTCACAACATCGACGCATGGATTCACGGACCTGTTCAAAATGGGCAGGTGTGTCACGGAAACGTGCCGCCGCTTCCACGATCCTGGCGACGAGATCCATGTCCGATGTTATGGGCATCTCGTACACCACGGACTTCATGTGTCCCCACAGATAGAAATCGAGGGGGCTCAGGTCGGGGGATCGCGGTAGCCATGCAACTGGTCCGCGTCTGCCAATCCAGCAATTAGAATGTGTACTACCGAGGTATTCTCACACAGTATAGCTAAAATGAGCAGGCCCTCCATCATGCTGAAACCAGATGTTTCGGTGTGTAGCGGCTGGAACGTCACCCATCAGATGCAGCAAGACTCTTTCTAAGAAAATGCGATAGGTATTCCCGTCGAGGCGCTGAGGTAGTAGGTAAGGGCCAATTAACATGTCACCGATAATACCAGCCCAAACGTTTACGGCGAGACATTGTTGACGTGCATGGGCACGTGTCGAACTTGAGTTTTCATGCGCCCATATGTGCATGATGTGCAAGTTCAGGACACCGTCCTGAGTAAAACAGGATTCATCTGACAACAAAATACACGATGAAAAATCCGGCTGTGCGACCCGTTGTTGCAAATACCAGTGTGCGAATGAAACGCGTTGAGGATAATCGTCAACGCACAAAGCCTGTACTCTTTGTAAGTGGTAGGGGTGTTGCGTGTCCTCATGCAATATGCGCATAATGCTCGAACGATGTTCCCAAGACGCGTTCGCTTGCTCGGAGACTTGTTTGCGGGTTCCTGTTAAATCCCCGTAGCACGGTTTCCTCTACGGCAGGCGTGCGTGTAGTGCATTTTCGACCGATGTGGCTACGTACTGGGAAAGCTCCTGCTTCACGCAATCTGCGGTGCAATTGTCCAAACAAAACATGACTTGGCTGACATCTGCTTGGGAAGCAATAAAGGTGCATCCGTACCGCGGCTCGTGCATTTCCATCAGCGGCGCCATATATGTAATGCTTCTCGGCCAATTCTGCGTTACTAAAACGATTCATCCTTCTCCTGCAACGTCCTCGCCTGAAATGATTACGCTTCCCACTCTCCCATAAGACTGCGCTCATCGCCCTCTAGCGGTCGCAGTTTGCATTTTTGAACACAAGTTCCTATGTAAATCTTGTTTATCATGATATGACAGACCAGCATCTTAAGTTTGTAAACGACCTTTTGAGACACCCTGTATATATATATATATATATATATTTCTAATATAAATATTGTTTTAAATAAATTTTAAAAAAACTACCAATTTAATTAGTTTTAATGGGTGAATCCTTTCTCAATCTCAAATTATTACTACATATATTTTCTAACTTATCTTCAAATATTAAAGATGAAAATTATTAAGTGGAATTTATCTTTATTCATAATTTGTGGCATAAAGGGTTAAAATTGAAAATTTATTCCATATCTTAATCTTTGATAAATTGGGCACATGGCAGAGTTGGGATCACTGTCTCGAATTATGCTAGATCACCCGTTAAAACGCTACCACCCCCCAAAAATATTATTAATATGAATATTGTTATAAATAAATTACAAAACATTCATGTCTACTGCTTTAATGTGTCATTTTTAAAAAACGAACCGTTTATAAATTTAATATTATCATTGCATACATTTTTTAATTTATCTTCAAATATTAAAAATGAAAAGTATCGAGCAGAAATTATCTTAATTCGTAATTTGGGGCATAAAGGATTAAAATTAAAAATTTATTCCATATCTTAGCCTTTGGTAAATTAGGACCATGGTAGATCAACCGCTAAAAAGCTACTGCGCAAAATACGTTATATAAATATTAATAATATTACTATATAGTACCCGTCAAGATTTGATGGTAAATAACTTGAATGTTTCATTAGAAAAATTCTTGAATTTTTGATTAGTTGCTCTTAAATTAATTATTGAATGATGAATTTCTATATTGCATAAGTGATTCCTATTTCTTTAAGGCGATATGTGGTGCTGCCAGTCTAACCTATTCAATGAAATGAAAGAATTTTAAGTTTATTATTTACAACCAATTATGTTTGCTTTTTATCAAAAATTTACCTAAAATGCCGGGTAGAGAATTTATTTTTACTTACCACGGCCTCATTTTTTTATTTTATTTTTATTTATTTTTTTTATTTTTTTTGAAAAAATAACAATATTTATTTTCATTCATTTAATTATTTTTTTTAAACTACACGATCATTAAAAGCTGCAATGAATTTTATTTCTATCTGTCTTATTCTATCTGTCTCTTGATGCAGCTAACGATTTACAATGCATATTTTTTATTATTTGAATTTTATTTTACATTTTTTAAATATTAAACCTGTATATCAAGGTAATTTCTTTTATAGATCTTATACGAATATTTTTCTTTCTTTCCGTTTTATTTTTTATGCAAGTGAATGACAAACTTTTCATTCTGACACACACATAAATTCTTGATAATAGTCAGAAAATATAACGAAAATTGTCGATTAGCTCAATTTATTTAATTGATAATTACATGAAAAATATTTTAGGTAAAATATTTTAAATATAAAATCATTATTTTTTCAAAATATTATCGAGTGCTAAATTTTATTTAATTATAAAGTCTTAAAATAATAATATTAATAAAGTAAAAATCCTAATAAAATATGTCATTATTGAAATGAATTATCTACAAAAAATACTACACATTTTGCCAGGTTTGGACTCGAACTTGCATCCTCTACAAAAATTCAGAGCTTTAAACTGCTGCTTTAACCCGCTGCGCTAGCAGAAACTCGTTTTCCTTCCCTCTAAATTGAAGAGGTTCGAAAAACTCGAAAAACAGTTGACACGTACGCAGTTGTCTTGAATTTTAATCCTGATCTTGCAAAAATAGTTCTGCGTTTTAATATTTATGATACCTTATTTTTTCAAAGAAGCAGTTTCAACTTAACATGCTAGTTTCCCAATCTTCGTGTGTAACTATTGGTAAGGCGGATCATTAGCCTCAAATCACTGGTTGTCTTCTGTGTGTAATATGACCAAAACAATATGACACCCCCGAAATAAACTGTACACTGTAAAACAAATACTGCCAGTTTTCCGGTAGAAGTAGGAAAAATAGTTGCCCTTATCGTACCGTAATAATTTACGTCCCAGCTCGGAATAAAATCCGTAAAAATAAGGAAATAGCCAGTAAAACGGTATTTTACGGATTTTATTCCGAGCTGGGTTGTAAATTATTCCGGTAGGATAAGGGCAACTATTTATCCGATTCCTACCGGAAAACTGGCATTATTATTTATTTTTTTTATAACAGTGTATCTAGTTCTTAATATTGGCACAATAAATTTTAGAATTGTAAATAATGCTGAAAGAGCCAAATAATATTAACTTTGTGAAAGAAAAAAAGCTTGTTTACTGTAAGATCGAATAGCAGACGAACTTAAAACAACTTCTACTTGTGATGTGATAGTTCAACTGAGCTAGCATCTTTGCGCATGAGCAGCGCGTCACTCCAAAGGCAGGCTTGTACTTATATAATATGCATGTGCAACTGTAGAACTTTAATTTAAAATTACGGTTAATTAATAAAATACTTGAACAAACGAATGTACAATAACAAGTCTGTGGCTAAATATCTTTCATTTAAAAAAAGATTGGTGTAATTTGATGCAGTAGTTTCTTCTCACTGACTTCTCGAAAGAAAACGCTTAGCGTTTTTAGGTTCTTATAAATGAATTACAAAACATTCATAACTACCGATTTAATAACTCAGCTTTAATGAATGAATCCTTTATAATTTTCATGTTATTATTACATTTTTTTCTTCGAATATTAACCCTTAACGGACGCTAGCTTTTTATACATGATTCTATTTTATATTCTATTCGCACCACTGTATTTTAAAAATAAATTTTGTCATAATTTTCTCTAGCACATGTTAAAGTACAACTAAAAAAAAAAAAAAAAAAAAAAAAAAAAAAAAAAAAAAAAAAAAAAAGCCAATTGAATAAAATTCGTGTAATAGATGCTGGTAACGATGTCACGTAGGAAGCGACATAGGACCGATAAGCGTTAAAGACGAATATTATTGAAGTGGATTTTGTCTTGCTTCATAATTTGGGTACATAGGATTTAAGTTAAAAATTGGTCCGATGTCCCAGTCTTTAATATTTTGGGCCTATGAGAGAGTCGAGATCAGTAGCCCAGTTCCTGCTAAGATCACCTTACCAGAGGATTTATAGTGAATGAATGACAATAAATAATAATGATTGTTTTTTTTTTTCACATAGCAACAGAAGTTAGACACTTCTATTACTAATACATGGAATTTTGCCAAACTATAAAACCACTGCCACATGGGAATATATGTAACATTTGTACTAAATTATCCAACTATTCGCGATTTATGAGTGCGACATATGTTCTAGATAATAGAAACAAAAACGAATATAGCCTACTGCAGTTGTATTGATTTACTTATTCCCGTTCCAGAATTTCTCCTTTGTTAGGAGCGTTCATAATTATATAAATACGTTACGTAGCATCTATAGTCGCCGTTTGGTCCGTCCGTCTGTCTGTCCGTCTGTCCGCATATAACAGCGCAAAAACTACCCAACCGAATGGTTTGAAATTTAATACATTTAATTTTTGCAGAATTTTGTCACGTCATTTCAAAATTTATGAAAATCGAATAAAAACTTAAATGATATTCATAAAAGTTTTCTTCATTCTTTTAAATCCTGTCATGCGTAATTAATTCAATGATACCCCATGATAGGTTGCCATGGTGATTACGTCCTATTTAAGATGGAGTTCTATCGTTTCCGTATTATTGAATTTAATATATATAATAATAACAAATTTTGTATTCATGCATTTTTGTATAAGGGTGCAACAGCTATTGTACCAAGATCTGAATATTTATAAAACTAGTTATAGTACGAACTGACCTCATTTTCCACGTTTGACGCACAATTTCCGACTTGTTAACAAATATACTGGATTCAACAGAATATTCTGCTAGATGTACAGAATATAGATGAAAATCCTTTTTAATTGAAAACTCTATTATATTTGTTTTTACATTTAATATATATATTTTTAGATTACTTATTAACAAACCCAAAAAGCTTTTTTATCTCAAAAATGTCAATTATGTATTCAAATAAAATTTCCATAAAAAACGATACTTTCGTGTAAACCTTATAAAAGCAATTAATAGTCAAAGATTTCATTATTTATAGCAACGTTTTTTATTATGATTATTTCAGTGTTTAAACGCACAGTTCGATTATTTATATGTTATATTCCTGTTTTATTTATGTCATTTTATTTATTTGTTTATTCATTCATTTATTTATTGGTGTGTTTTAATTTCGTTATGGGATATCAGCCAGAAACAAATGCTGAACCATGTACATGGTTCAAGTTCAAAAGGGTTCATCTTTCGTAATAGTCCTGTACGCAATAGAGATAAATTTAAATAATAATAACGAGTCGAAACCCTTCGAATTTGACGAATAAAATTGTTTAAAAGAACTGCATTGTAAAAAAAAAAAAAAAAAAAAAAAAAAAAAAAAAAAAAAAAAAAAAAACGACATTTTTACAGTATAAATGGAAATTTCCTGCTATCCTCGAATTTTAATTTCAAGTTTAAACTGAAAGAATTTAACGCCAAAAAGATGTAGGTTTTGAGTACACTGTAAAAAAAAAAAAACGACATTTTTACAGTACAAAGCTCGCGCACAAACTCGATCACAATTGAATGTACTGTATCTTTCTTTGGTTTCCTGACTATTTAAACATGGAAAATACAGTAGTTGCGTAAAATTAACAGCACAATGTACTGGCAATTTGGACGCCAGTAGTTTGTGCTGTCGTCCAAATGCGTCCAAATTGCCAGTATATTGTACTGTTAATTTTACGCAACTACTGTATTTTTCATGTTTAAATTGTCAGGAAACCAAAGAAAGATACAGTACATTCAACTGTGATTGAGTTTGTGAGCGAGATGAACAGTAAAAGTGTTTTTTTTTTTTTTTTTTTTTTTTTTTTTTACAGTGCAGTTCTGTTAAACAATTTTATTCGTCAAATTCGAAGGTTTCGACTCGTTATCATTATTGAAATTTATCTCTATTGCGTACAGGCCTATTACGAAAGATGAACCCTTTTGAACTTGAACCATGTACATTGTTCAGCATTTGTTTCTGGCTGATATCCCATAACGAAATTAAAACACACCAATACATAAATGAATGAATAAACAAATAAATAAAATGACATAAATAAAACAGGAAATAACATATAAATAATTGCTTTGATTGCATGTTTTAAACAGTAATTTGAATGTAATAATGCAATTAAAATATGAATGCTTTCCGTATAGTAAAATATTAAAATAATTAAGTAAAATAATAAACTAAAATTATAAAAAGTAATATAAGTTTAAAAATTATTAAATTATTAAAAGTCAAGTAAATAAGAAATGCATAATTAAATATGCATAATAAAGTTGAGATACATTTTCCTTGAATTATTCAATGAAACTTTCCTCATAAAGGTACCCTATTAATTCACATCAAAATCATAAAGTAAGGGAGTTTTATTTCAAGTTTAGCGAGTCTTAATAACCAAAAAAGCTCGATTAATGCATAAATATATTTGGTAAAATGATTGTGATTACCAGTGATATCAGAAATGTCTGGATTTTTTTCCGAAATAAATTTATACTTCCTTCATAAAAAAAACCCTGAGTTTAGTCATATTATTGAGAATTACCTATTAAAATACATACGGAACGAAATAAAACTAAAAAATTCTGTATTTTTTTTCCCTACATCTGAACTGAAAGTTTCATTATTTACATTTGCGATTATATGCAAATGTTAGGCATTTGCGGATTTCAGGGAGTTTACTGTACATCAATCAAATATTAAAAAAGTCCTTCCGGCCAGTGCCGGGAGGAAGAGGTAGCTTTCATATTCCTTATTTTTGAAAAGCCAACTTACATTATTCAAACACACGAAGCTCAATTAAGTGGAAACCGAATGTAGGAGATTCAATACTAATTTTTATCAATACTAAATCATTATGAATGAGAATTTCGCGAAATTAGTCAGCTTTATCCAAGCTGCTTTTATTTAAAGTCACTTATATTTGGCTGCCAAATTCGGCGATTTCTTAAAGTGCCTGCCATTTTAAGACAACATGGTAGATGAGGCTAACCAGTGAACTTGGTCGAGACCTTAGTAATTGCTGTGCACATGCTCACTCATATCGGAATCGGTTGATATATACGAGGGCTGTCGCATGCAAAAAATCAGATTTTTCAAAATGTCACCCACTTTAGAAATTGAAACTGTTATATCTGAGCCATTTTTTAAGATAAAGACAAACCAAAAATGCTCCTGAATCCTTACATCAAGGTCAAATACTTAAGAAAGAAACCTTTTTCAATTTCTAATTTTTTTGCACCTCACTTTAAATATAATTTTTTTTTAATTTAATGGCCGCCATTTTGAAACAAGAAGGCTGATGAAGCTGACCAGCGAACTTGGTCGAGATATTGATGTATACTATCCACATGCCTTCTTCCATCGAGATAGGCGAATACGTGTGGTATCGCGTGACAAACACAAGATCGTTTCAAAGTGTTAGCCATGATAGAAATTCAAAGTGCTATAATTCAACCACTTTTTAAGATATAAACAAAAGAACAAATTTTAAGAAACAAAAACTGCTCCAGAATCTTTGTATCAAGGCCAAACACATAAAAAAAATCTTTTTCATTTTCCAATTTTTTAATACCTCATTTTAAATTTTAAATTACATTTTTTTAAAAAAAATGGCAACCCTTTTGAAACAAGATGGCGAATGAAGCTGGCCAACGAACTCGGTCGAGACATTGGTATATGCTATGTACAGACCAAGTTACATTCAAATCGGTTCATAAATACGCCTGTTATCGCGTGACAAAAATCAGGTCGTTTTAAAATGTCAGCCACAATAGAAATTCAAAATGTTATAACTCAGCCATTTTTTTAGATGTAGACGAAACAAAACCTGTTCCGAAATCTTTGTATTAAGGTCAAACACATACAAAAAAAATCTTTTTCATTTTCCAATTTTTTGGTATGTCATTTTAAATTTAATTTTTTTTAATTTTTTTAAATGGCCATCATTTTGAAACAAGATGGCGAATGAAGCTGGTCAACGAACTCGGTTGAGTTATTTGTGTGTACTATGTACACACCAAGGTACATCCAAACCGGTTCATAAATACGTCTGTTATCACGTTGCAAAAATCAGGACGTTTCAAAATGTCAGCCACGCTAGAAATTCAAAAAGCTATAACTCAGCCATTTTTTAAGATATAGACGAAACAAAAACTGCTCCCGAATCTTTTTATCAAGGTCAAACACATAAGAAAAAAACATTTTTTCAATTTTCAATTTTTTGCTACCACATTTCAAATTTAAATTTTTCTTAAAATTTTAAATGGCTGCCATTTTTAAACAAGATGGAGGATGAAGCTGGTCAACGAACTCGTTCGAGACATTGGTCTGTACTATGTATAAACGAAGTTACATCCAAATCGGTTCATAAATACGCCTTTTATCGCGTGACAAAATTCAGGACGTTTCAAAATGTCAGCTTCGCTAGAAATTCAAAATGCTATAACTCAGCCATTTTTAAAGATATAGACAAAACAAAAACTGCTACGGAGTCTTTGTATAAAGGTCAAATACATAAGAAAAAAATATTTTTCCATTTTCAATTTTTTGGTACCAGATTTCAAATTTTAAATTCTTTTAAAAATTTTAAATGGCCGCCATTTTGAAACAAAATGGCGGATGAAGCTGGCCAACGAACTCGGTCGAGACATTGGTATGTACTATGGACACACCGAATTACATCCAAATCGGTTCATAAATACGAGAGTTACAGTGTGACATAGGTCAGATATATATATATATATATATATATATATATATATATATATATATATATATATATATATTGATATATATATATATATATATATATATATATCAATTTTGAACGGAGGGTGGTTTCGGGGTCTGGGGGTCATGATCGATGAAAATATACCAAAATTTTTTGAAATCGCTTTCCTCCGAACGGCTGCAATAGGTAGCTTTTTGTAAAGAAAGCTACCTAATATATTCTATTTAAAAAATTTTTGAAAGCATAATAAAATAAAAAATGTTTCTTGGTGTTTTATTCTTGCTGAGTACTTTGTCATATCACCTTCAAATAGATTATTTATTTTTTTTTATTTTAGTTATACCAAACACCAAGCAGAATGCGAAGAAGAAAGACAGGCATCAAAAGGAAGAAAGATGATAAAAATGACTTTGAAAGGGCAATAACATTTATCAAGGAGTAAAAAATGACAACTGGAGAGGCTTCAGGGCAGTTTGGTTTCAAAAAAGTCCTTCCGGCCAGTGCCGGGAGGAAGAGGTAGCTTTCATATTCCTTATTTTTAAAAAGCTAGCTTATGTTATTCAAACACACGAAGCTCAATTTAGTGGAAACCGATTATAGAAGATTCAATACTAATTATTTATCAATACTAAATCATTATGAATGAGAATTTCGCAAAATTAGTCAGATTTATCCAAGCTGCTTTTATTTAAAGTAACTTATATTTGGTTGCCAAATTCGGCGATAACTGGAAGTGCCTGCCATTTTAAGACAGCATAGTGGATGAGGCTAACCAGTGAACTTGGTCGAGACCTCAGTAATTACTGTGCACTACACATGCTCACTCACATCGGAATCGGTTGATATATACGAGTGCTGTCGCAGGCAAAAAATCAGATTTTTCAAAATGTCACCCACATAAAGAAATTCAAACTGTTATATCTGAGCCATTTTTTTTAAGATAAAGACAAAACAAAAAATGCTCCGGAATCCTTATATCAACGTCAAATACTTAAGAAAGAAACCTTTTTCAATTTCTAATTTTTTTGCACCTCACTTTAAATATAATTTTTTTGTAATTTACTAGCCGTCATTTTGAAACAAGATGGCGGATGAGACTGGCCAGCAAACTTGGTCGAGACATTGCTACATGCTATCCACATGCCTTCTTACATCCAAATCGGTTCATAAATACGCCTGTTATCGCCTGACAAAAATCAGGTCGTTTCAAAATGTCAGCCACAATAGAAATTCAAAATGCTATAACTCAGCCATTTTTTTAGATATGGATGAAACAAAAACTGTTCCGGAATCTTTGTATTAAGGTCAAACACATAAGAAAAAAATATTTTTCATTTCCAATTTTTTGGTACCACATTTCAAATTTTAAATTTTTAAAATTTTTTTAAATGGCCGCCATTTTGAAACAAGAAGGCGGATGAAACTGGCCAACGAACTCGGTCGAGACATTGGTATGTACTATGTACACACGAAGGTACATCAATATCGGTTCATAAATACGCCTGTTATCGCGTGACAAAAATCAGGACGTTTCAAAATGTCAGCTACGCTAGAAATTCAAAGTGCTATAACTCAGCCATTTTTTAAGATATAGACGAAACAAAAAGTGCTCCGGAATCTTTGTATCAAGGTCAAACACATAAGAAAAAGTATTTTTCCATGTTCAATTTTTTGGTACCACATTTCAAATTTTAAATTAAAAAAAAATTTAAATGGCCGCCATTTGAAACAAGATGGCGGATGAAGCTGGCGAACGAACTCGGTCGAGACACTGGTATGTACTATGTACACACGAAGGTACATCCATATCGGTTCATAGCCTGTTATTGCGTGACAAAAATCAGGACGTTTCAAAATGTCTGCTATGCTAGAAATTCAAAGGGCTATAACTCAGCCATTTTTTAAGATATAGACGAAACAAAAACTGTTCCGGTATCTTTGTATCAAGGTCAAACACATAAGAAAAAAATATTTTTCCATTTTAAATTTTTTGGTATCACATTTCAAATTTTAAATTTAAAAAAAAATTAAATGGCCGCCATTTTGAAACAAGATGGCGGATGAAGCTGGCCAACGAACTCGGTCGAGACATTGGCATGTACTATGTACACACCGAGTTTCATCCAAATCGGTTCATAAATACGAGAGTTACAGTGTGACAAAAATCAGATATATATATATGGATATATACATATATATATATATATATATATGGGCTGTTTAATAGCCTCTGCTTATTAACCAGGAGAAGACCCTTTAATTGCCTTCGAGGAGGACTTAAAGGAATCGACTGGGAGCGGAGACTTAATGTCCAATCCGCACCTTCCACCGGTACAGCCTGTTAGTACCCTTTCCTAGTGCATGGGGAACGAACGCGGATGGGCTTCCTCCTACCCGCTTGGCCAGCGTGGAGGAATTTGGCCACCTACCCCCCTTATTTTACCATGAATTTACAAAATAAATCACGGCCCTTAATTCCCGGCGGTCTGAATGTTCCTGGTTACGGCAGCGATCAGAAAGACATGAAGACAGAGGGTGCTAAGAATAACCGGGCTCGGCTAGGCTGCCATAATTTGATGACCTTGGCTACGTATAATGGACGATCCCTATCTTCGGAAAATCGTTTTCAGGAACTTGAAGAAGAATTAGGAAGAATCAACTGGGACATCCTAGGATTATGTGAAGTAAGAAGAAAAGGAGAAGAGAAGATAGATCTTGCCAGCGGACATGTATTATACTACAGAGGCACAGAAGATGGAAGAACAAGCGGTGTAGGATTTCTGATTCATAAAAGGTGGAAGAATCACATCGTAGAATATGATAGTGCATCAGATAGAGTTGCAAGGTTAGTAATACAAGTGTCCAGAAGATACAAGCTGCAAATTACCCAAGTTTATGCACCAACAGTAAGCTATACTGATGAAGAAGTTGAGGATTTCTAAGAAGAAGTAGCTTCAATGCATCAAAAGGGAAAATGCTACATAAAATTAATAATGGGAGACTGGAATGCTAGAATTGGGGAAAAAGAGAAAGGTGAGTTATCAGTAGGAAATCATGGATATGGGGTGCGAAATGAAAGAGGAAACAGATTGATTGAGTTTGCAGAATGTGAACAGTTGTATATCATGAATTCATTTTTCAAGAAAAAGCCACAAATAAAATGGACATGGCGTTGTGCAAATGGCTCAACAAGTGAAATCGACTACATCTTAACAAACAAAAAGCATCTTATTCAGGATTGCAGCGTGCTCAATAACTTCAATACAGGAAGTGATCACAGGTTGGTTAGATGCAAACTGCTGTTAAATACTAAAGTGGAAAGAATGAAGCTTTTGCAACACTCAAAGAAATCAATCGATATAATATATCTCCAGAAACATAAAGAAGAATTCCATTTGGAACTTAAAAACCGTTTCCAAGTACTTCAATCAGCTTTAGAAGAAGAGCAAGATGTTACAGTAGTGAACAAGAAACTAACCAGTACTCTACAAGATATTGCAAAGAAGATAGCCGGCGATGCACAAGTAAAGCAGACAAAGAAAATAACAGAAGAAACAAGAAGATTGATGAAGAAACGCAGAGAATTTAAAATGAAGAAAAACGATCCTAAATCAAGAGTTGAATATGCTGAATTATGTAAAACGGTAAGAAAATGTGTTACAGAAGATATCAGAAAATTTAACTTTGATCTTGTCAAGAAAATTCTAGAAGATAACATAAGTTTAAAATCAGCTAGGCGAAAACTTTGTGTTGGAAGAAAAGGTATTTTTGCACAAAAGAGGGCAGATGGAACAATCACCAAAATCAATAAAGAAATAGTACACATTGTCGAAAAATTCTATAACGATTTATATAAATGTGAAGATCAGAGGGAAATCAACTTATGTGATCCACGAGAAAACTTAACAGAAACCGATGCCATAATCCCAGTGACGACAGACAAAGTTTTACAAGCCATTAAATTTATGAAAAAAGGTAAATGCCCCGGAGAAGATGGAATTACAATCGACCTTATCAAAGAAGCAGGAGAAGAATTTGCAAAAATGCTATCCTTACTGTTTTCCAAATGTCTCCAGAAGTCAGATGTACCAGAAGATTGGAATAATGCTGTGATGGTGCTACTTTACAAGAAAGGAGAGAAGGAAAACATTAAAAACTACCGTCCAATCAGCTTACTGTCAGTGATTTATAAAATTTTCACCAAAGTTTTAACGACAAGACTTGAATCAGCTCTGGACTCAGCTCAACCTAGAGAACAAGCAGGATTCCGAAGTGGATTCAACACAATGGATCATATCCAAACGGTAAGGGAACTCATAGAAAAACATAAGGAATATAATTTACCTCTTTGCCTTGCCTTTATTGATTATGAAAAAGCATTTGATTCGGTCTACACATCAGCAGTAGTAGAATCTCTGGAGGACATTGGTATAGACAAACCTTACATCAATATTATAAAGAAGATTTACAAGAAAGCAACAGCAACCATCCGCTTGGACAAAGGAAAAGCAAAGATCAAGCTTGGAAGAGGGGTAAGACAAGGAGACACCATTTCGCCTAAGCTTTTTACTGCTGTCTTAGAAAATATTTTCAAGAAGCTGGATTCGGAAAACAAAGGGATTAGAATAAATGGGGAATATTTAAGCCATCTCCGATTCGCTGACGACATTTTAATTTTCAGTAACAGTCCTGAAGAATTGGAAAATATGCTAAAAGATTTGGCAGAAGCTAGCATTAATGTGGGATTAAAAATAAACTTGGAAAAGACTAAGGTGATGTTCAATTCATTTGCATCAAAAAAGAAAATCGTCTACAACAACACTGAAATTAAAGAAGTGCAAAGTTATATGTACCTTGGGCAAGAAATATCATCTGATAATAGTATCATGAATGAAATCAATAGAAGAATAAGAAATGGATGGAGTGCTTTTGGGAAGAACAATATTATTCTGAAGAGTAGCATGCCCCTGTGTTTGAAAAGAAAGGTATTTAACCAATGTGTTTTGCCTGTCCTAACTTATGGAGCAGAAACATGGACGCTAACAAAACGGATGGTACAAAGATTACAAACAACACAGAGAAGTATGGAAAGATGTATGCTAGGTATAACTAGAAGAGACAGAAAAATAATAACCTGGATAAGAAGTCAGACGAAAGTTTTTGACATCATTGAAAGAATTAAACGGCTAAAATGGAAATGGGCTGGGCACATCGCAAGAAGACAAGACAATAGATGGAGCACAAACACACTACAGTGGTATCCCAGAGATGTAAAACGGCCAAGAAGACGACCTCAAGTAAGATGGAGTGATGAAATAAGAAAAGTAGCCGGTGTAAATTGGATGACTAAAGCACTAGACAAGAAACATTGGAAAAATCTGGGGGAGACCTACATCCAGCAGTGGATTGAAAACGGTTGTTGTTGATGATGATGATGATATATATATATATATATATATATATATCAACTTTTGAACGCAGGGTGGTTTCGGGGTCTGGGGGTCATGATCGATGAAAATATACCAAAATTTTTTGAAATCGCTTTCCTCCGAACGGCTGCAATAGGTAGCTTTTTGTAATGAAAGCTACCTAAAACCAACTTTAATTTATCATTTAAATGCATTGAAAAAAATACAAATTTCTCTTACAACTCTAAAAAACCTAAATTGGTCTTTAATGATGACGAAGAACTTCTATTGGTTGATTATCTTACACAAGCAGCCAATATACATTACAGCTTAACAAAGAGACAAATAATGACTTTAGCATATGGTTTGCCAAAGCATAAGAAAATTGATCTTTCCTAGGAAGCAACCAGGCTGGTAAACAGTGCTACGGAATATTCGGAAAAGATTTCATGACAAGTTAAAGCCTTAAGCTACGAGCTTGGACAGGGCTACTGCATTTAATAGAGAGGCTGTGGCAAATATGTTTAATAACTATAAGAATATTTTATAACGTCACTCGTTTGAACTTGGTGACATTTGGAATTGCGACGAGATTGGAATAAGAACAGTTCATGTGTCTCCTAAAGTCATACCCCCAAAGGAAAAAACAAGTTGGAGGGATATTGTCTGGCGAAAGGGGAACAACTATCACTATGATTACTACTGTTAGTGCATTCGGAAACAGCATTCCTCGGGTCAACTTTAAACCACTTATGCTTTATGGAGCCCCTCCTGGATCAATCGGGGCTGCAAACTTATCAGTCTGGTTAAATGAGACCGTAATCCAACAGTTCTTTCAACATATTCTGAAAAAAGTTAGACCTAGTACTGAAAGGACAGTACTATTATTATTTTAAAACCATGAATCTCATATTACCATACCAATAATTCATTTAGCCAAGGCTAGCATTAAGATACTAATGACATTTCATCCACACACTAGCCATAAAATGCAATATCTTGGTAGGGGTGTTTATGGTCCTTTTAAAGCCTTTTATAATCAAACTGTAAACAATTGGATGGTTTCTCCAGAAATGTTAGGAAGTCTCTTACAATCTACAACATTACTGAACTTACGGGCTTAGCATATTCCAAAGCTGCAGTTCCAAACAATATTATGAAAGGTTTTAAGGTCACGGGGTTTGTGCCTTTCAATAGGAACGTTTTCTCTGATGACGAATTTCTTGCAGTTACAGTAACAGACAGACCGACGCTGCATGAAACTGATTTGATGAACCATCAACGAGGGGCGCAGCTCAAACTGACAATATCATTTTTCAATGTATCAGTTCAAATATATCACAACTTTATCATTACACCTGAAACTGTGAGCCCTCATTCAAAAGTGCAATCAAGGAAAATGTCAAATAGGAGTCGGCGTAAAGAGAAACCCTGTAGCCTGACAGATTCTCCTGAAAAACTAATTAGTGAAGCTGAAAAAAAAGGAACACCCTAAACGCAAGAAACAATGATACTAAATAAAATGATTTTTTTTTCTTCATTGCTGTGTTGTATAATTGCCTGGTCAGGAGTACAACAACCCACGGTCAAAGGTACAACTAAGTGTTGTACCTTCGACCACAACGTAATTATTTTTTTTTTTTAATGAAATGAAACATAATAAAAGTAAAAGTATAACCTTGAAAAAATTACCTATGATAAACCAGATGATACTGGTTATAATAAAACAAAGAAACTGAATTTAGCCTTAATAGTTAAGATAAGAAAACTGAAATTTTGCAAAGTGTTCATAGGAACAACACATTCCCCTATTCTACGAGAAGGAACCAATAATTTTTTTTATCTTATGAACAGTTTTTCTTTCTTTCTCGGGAAATTGCCAGTGTATTCCAACCAAAAGGCAACCGATATAATAACGACGACTGCATAAGTGCTATTTAATATAGCGATCTCCGAGATATCCACTAAATATTTTATCGAATGTGCTTCACCTTTCCTAAATATGGAATAATACGAAAGTTTTATTTTAAAGCCTTATGATAGAACGTTATAGAGCGATAGCTGCTTTATTTACTTCAAACTTCATGACATGTTACCAAATTATCGTAACATGCATTACTAAAGTTTAGATGTAATATAAACTAATAAAAGTAGATTTCTTGAAAACAGCCATTTAAGAAATTCTTTTCCCAGTTGCATAAATTAAATTTTAGTTCTAATATCAAATGATAAATTAGACTGCTTGATAAGGGGGAAAAAGCTATTTCAAAATTAAATTTAAAATTATACTGCAATCTAGCAATTTGATAATATACTTATTTCTGTTTCAAAATTATTTTCTGAATTATTATTAATTTACTCATTCTTTTCAGAAAAAAAAAAAAAAAAAAAAAAAAAAGCAAAATAATGCAGTAAATCTTACATTACTTGGAAATAACAAAAAGAAACCATTTAAAAAATATTCAAACTTAGTAAATGCATTACTAAAGTTTAAATGTAATACGAAATAATAAAAATAAATTTTTTTGAAACAGCTAGTAAAATATACTTTACTTAGTTATACGCATTATCACATTTTAGATCTGACACCAAATTATAAATTAGACTGCTTGAAAAAAAAAAAAGCTATTTCAATATGAAGTTTAAAAATATACAGAAATTAGCAATTTGATAATTTATTTATTTATGTTTCAAAATAACCCTTTTTTTTATCCGTTCTTCTAAAAAAGTAAAAAGCAAAATAACGTAGTGGATCTTATACTATTTGAAAATAACAAAAAGAAATTATTTAAAAAATACTCTAAATTAGTAAGTGCATTACTAAAATGTAGATGTAATATCAACTAATAAAAGTAGATTTCTGGAAAGCATCTATCTCATTTCGAAAAGTTAAAAAAATGCTGAAATATTAGCATTTATGATAATTTACTTATTTATATTTCAAAGTTTTCTTTTTATTATTAATAATTTTGATTTTATATTTTTAGTCATTATTAAAAATAAAAGCGTATTTTTCAAAAAAATATATTGCCCTTGAACATCGCCCATAAGGCTAATGCAAAAATATCACGTTTAATACGCGAACGGTTATTACGTGATCCCGCTTAATACGCGATAAATTTTCGGTCCATTTAGGGAAAAATCACGTTTAAAACGCGAATTCCTTCTCTCTTCACGAGTGTTGCCAATTTAGCGGATTATTTTCATTCAGATAAAAAACACTGTTTCCGAATAATATTAAAGGCGAAAATTACTATTTAGGAATAGTGGCAGATATATGATATGAATAAAACAAAATTCCGCTAAATTAGCAAAACGGCAATTATTATTTGATCCCGCCCCCTTAAATTCTTTGTTTCTCGCTTCATGTATGCAGGGCCGTGCGAAGCGGGGAGAGAATGGGGCAGTCGCCCCGGGCGCGGAATTTGAGGGGGCGCCGAATTTATATTACAAACCTCGTCTTTTTCTTCTTTTATGTAATATATATATATATATATATATATATATATATATACACTGCGTAAAAAAAGTAGAAGGACACTCGATTTTTTTAATTTACTTAATTGAGATTTACATTTACGGTCTGATTCTTATAAATGTATCATTTTATATACATCCTTTTGTTATGACATAAAAAATAAATTGCTGCAGCAATTAATTTATAGAAAAATGAACTTAGTTAACTATCGCACTGTAAAAAAAGTAGAAGGACAGTTCTGGAAAATTGAATTTATTGGACACTTCTGCTATAGATAAGGTAAATAAGTATTACTATTTTATTGTTTTTGTCAAAAATATATGTATTTTTTCATTTTTAGATTGATTTTTTTTAATGCCAAAAGAAATACCTTTAAATAATTTTCAAAAAGGTCAAGTCATTTTAAAAGAATTTATAATTTTTTTTTATGTAGCCGTCATTTAGAAAAGAGTTTAAAAAGCATCAGAGAGATTGCTAAATTACTTAATGTTAGTAAAACTGCAAACTATCTTAGAAATCCAGAGGATCATGGTACTAAAAATAAAGACAAGAAGAATTAAAAAAATCCCTGCCGGCTCGGGCCTACAGGCGGAGGTAGATTTCGAAGTTAAGTACTAAATTAACCAACAAAATTTAAATCAAGATTAGAGATAAACCCAGTTCCTCCACTATGAATGAACTCTAGGGAGCTAAACATTTTGTGAAAATTCTAATATACACGAATACACACACGCATGCATATGGAATAGGTTTAAAAAATAGCTAAAGCAAATTCAGAGAACCTCAAAGTGATAAATAAGTTAATATTTCCATAGTCGGGTTTTTATCATGTTTTAATACGTTTCTTCAAACTCACATGACGTTACATATTCACCTGCTGAGGTCCATTTTATTTCCAATATGACGCAATATTTTGTTGTTTTTTATAATTCGTCAAACTATTTATTTCATTTTGAGTTTTCATACGGAAATCTTGCTCTGAGAAACTTATGACGTAATATTCAATTTGTTTTCAATTCGTCAAACTATTTATTTTATTTAATTTTTCACGTGAAATTCTCACAAAAGAAAAGCAATTGTTGTGGTGAGAATTTTATTGCTTTTTTTTTAATTGTTGGCAACTGCAATAACGAAAAATATTTATTTTTTTCTGTCATTGTTGTGTAAGAGCTGATTTTATCGGAATCATGTTAAGATGGTATTCAAATTTTTGAACCCTCCCCATTTCCATTCCCTTGGTCCGATTTTACCCATTTTCAATCCCCGCCGAGATATCAGCCATCTCAAAGTTGTTGGCGAGTTTGAAGACGATCCGTGCATAATTGCGACTTTTATCGTGCGGACAAAATTTAGTACATACATACATATATATATATATATATATATATATATATATATAAACTTTTTAGGTGGGGGTAGTTTTGGGTTCCTGGGGTCCTATAATGAAAAGTTATGAAGGAATTTTTCAAAAGTCGCACCATGGTAACGACTGCAATAGGTAGTATTTCTTACGAAATCTACCTAACACAGACGCCTCGTTATGAAAGAAACATTATCCGAGAGTAGAAAAAGAAAGATTCTACAATTTCAAAGGTCCGAATACAAGCAGGACTAACACATGTGTCACGTCAAACTGTGTATAACTAATAATAAAGTCCTAAGATTTCATTTTCAAGAAGAGGTAACACCATCCAAGTAAAGAAAAATGCACAGAGCTAACCGCTTACCTTGGGCATCACACTTGGGGCAAGATCACATGTCTTGCACCACGCAATGGACTTCTGTCATTTACTCAGATGAGAAAAAGTTCAATTTATATGGTCCTGATGGCTATAAGCTCTGTTGGCTTTGAATCGAGAATGAGGAAGTATTTTATTCCACTCGACATATGGGAGGGAGAAGTTTGATGGTCTGGCTAGCAGTCGGATATGATGGAAAAACGAGTCTGGTCTTTTTGAGTGGTAGATAGAACCATAAAGATTACATCTGATTGTTGGAATTTGAACTTCTTCGTTATGGTACAGAATTAGGTGGTGCAGATTGGATATTTCAACAGGATGGAACAGCGATTCACACAGCTATTGGTGTTAAAAATTGGTTCCACAGAAATAAGGTCTGTGTTTTGCCATGGCCAGCTAAAAGCCCTGACCTGAACATATTTGAAAACATATGGGAGACATTGTTTCGTTATGTATACAATGAAAGAAAACAGTATGAATCTGTTGTTGAGCTTCGGAATGCACTAACGAAGTTTGGGACAATTTTTATCGAAGTAAAATGTAAGCACTCAATGATTCAATGCCAAACAGATTTTTTCAAGTCATAAAGGCTAATGGAAAGAAAACTTCTTACTAATACTTTAATTTTCATATAAAAAATTTCTATGTCCTTCTACTTTTTTTACAGAGTTTTATATAGGCAACAGATACTATGTTATGAAAATCAAATTCTCTTCGTGATTTATTTTTGATTACTATGATTTTATATTCATTTAGTTGTAAAATGTTAAGCAAATAAAGAATTTTGCATTAACGTAATTAATTGTGCTTTTTTTAGAAAAAAGTCTAGAGTCCTTCTACTTTTTTTACGCAGTGTATATATATATATATATATATATATATATATATATACTTACATATAGGTTTTTTTGTTTTTTTTTCTCAGTGAAAGTACGAACACATTTTTCGTTTCAAAGTTATTGCACACTCCTTTACCTCACATAGAAATACAAATTTATGAATGACTTCTTTCTTTTCAGAACTTGTTTCAGGTTTTTGTCTTTGTCTCTTTTGTTAACTTTCTCTGTTCTGAGTCTGTGCTTGTGACGAAAACATATACTATCAAAATAGCATGGGGTTTCTTTCTTGGAATATAAAAGGGTTCCAAACTGTTATACTGCACTGTTATATAAATTTTTTCTACACTCATTTTCCAGATCTACTTTTCCAAAATATAAGTGCAATTTTCTTTTATGTTTCTTAGTTTTTTTAAATTTCTGAATTAAAATTAAACCTAAAATTTCAAAATAAAAGTGAAATATATATTCAATAGACTTTGTTTCTGTTTCTGCACTTTTCAATTTTGTGACACCTGTCATAAAGAAAAATTGGGAAGGGGGAGGGCGACAAATTGAAACCCGGGCGCACTTTTCTCTTCGCATGCTGCTGCATGTATGTTTTTACAGTAATAGAGAGATATATACGAATTCAGGAAACTTAGAAACGTCATAAAAATTATTATGATTAGAGATGATCATACCCGTTGTTAGTGAGGTTTTAAATGTACGTTATAGCACTAGGAATGCATATTATAGGCAACAGAAAATGAAACTCGTAAAGATGAAACAAATACAACTGCGGTTGGATAATTCTTTTATGTTTTCTTTACATTTTGCTAGGCTAACAATAAACAAATATTAATAAGGATTTCTGCACAAAGTTTAATAAAGATTTTTTTCCTTCTTATATTCGAAAGAAGGAGAGATTGTAATGGTACTCATTATTACAAGTATTAAATATGATTTTAAAACTAGGTTGGGTTTCAAAGATTTAATATTTTTATAAAATTTCTGTTTATAAAAAATTGTCTAGTAGGAAAATCATTTTTATTGTTTTATTTTTGGTTGCAACGTATTAATCGACAATAAAACCATGTTGGAATCCATGTTTATTTTCCGTTATTATTCCAGTCGGTCGTATAAAAGGAAACAATGAGTTAAGGTGGAATACATTTAAATTTTAATCTAAATTTACATAAAAGCCACAATTTTCGACCGTAAACACATAAATAAAAGCTCTAAAGTTCATTTACACGATTAAATGTGTAAATAAGCCTAATTCCTGCAACGTTATACAAATCACGTTTAATATGCGATCCCGCTTAATACGTGCCTTTTGTCCACTTTCTTAAAACACGTCTTAACTGGGTTTGACTGTACTTTATTTTCTTCATTTTACTTTTTAAAATTTCATTGTTGCAGAGGGCTTATTTTAATGAGCGTGATTTGCACATAAGCTCCATTGTTGTTGTAATTTGTATATAGTTGTGAAGATAGAAAAGTATTTGGCGATTTATCACCCTCACCTGGCTAACGAAAAAAAGGCCTTAAAATTAAAATAAAACCATAATATTAAATACAATATTTCATCTTGATTCAATCATAAAATACATAATATGAACTTCAAAAAGCTCACTGTCTTACTTAAAAGGTGACTAAAATAATAAAATAGATGCTGCAAGTTAAATATACATTTTATTTAAAACTTCTTAGTACTTTCGGCCTGCATTTTCCCCGAGGCCATCATCAGCGAATATTTTAATAATTCCTGTTCATTTATACAAATACTTCGCTTCGTTTTGAAATGGGAAAGCCAATAATATAATAATATATATGTTACATTATTAGATCTAATTCCGCGATTTCCTTATCTTATTCTAAATTACTACTTTATATTCACTAAATCCTTATTCTTAAATAATCTCTATCGTTAACTCTGTTAAATTCCCTTTAATTTAATGTCTCACTTGTCTTAATCGCTTTAATATTACGCTTTTAGTATTCTTAAATTAAATGTTCCATTCCCGCGCTTTTTTCTTTCGAGATTATTCTTTTAGCTTCCATTTTTACTTCCCGCGCATTTCTGATGTTATCTTTTTTTCCTCCAAATTCATCCGCTAGTTCTGTACGCACACTTTATATGACGTGACATTCTTAATTATTCATTGGTTGAGAGCGCGATCTACGTCATATTTGTATCCTTACACGTGAGGAACAAAAAGTTGATACTCTCTGTGTTTCAGCAGATTTTAGTCGTATTTCTAGTTTTCATCCATCCCCTGGTCACCGTCCTGTTATTCGATTATCTGGAACTTTGTTTAAACCTAATTACTACTACGGAGCGATGGCTAATTATCTTGGTGGAAACTGCACTTTCTGAAAGATGTTCTAATGAAGTGTTTAATTTGATTATGAGTTGTTTTCAATTTCTTCTGGGGAAACTTCACGGAACGATGCATTCCATTGTTTTCACTCGACAACTGCATTTCAACAGTTCGTTCTACTAATATAACAGATTCGAATTATCTGTTCTGACCACTTCTTTTACGCCATTATCGCTGCATGTGATCCACAACTACTATCGTGACAGCCAGTACGGCATTTTCAACGATAAAGCCAATCCAATGTTGCTAGAATGCAACATATATTATATATGCAGTTAATATATATTTTTTTCTCTACTTAAACTTAAGTTCAATCCAAGTGACTGATACTTCTACTTTCAACTCTAATTATTAATGGTTTTCCCATTTCAAAACAAAGCGAAGTATTTGTATAAATGAGCAGCAATTAGTTATTAAAAATTTTTCTGATGATGGCCTCGCGGAAAATGAAGGCCGAAAGTGGTAAGAAGTTTTAAATAAAATGTATATTTTTAACTTGTAACATCTGTTTTATTATTTTAGTCGCCTTAAGCAGTGAGCTTCTTAAACTTCATATTGTGTATTTTATGCCTTAAAATTAATTTACTAATTTATAACTAGGTTCTAAAAATATTAAAATTTTGCATTGTCATCGGAAATACACCCGTGTACATAGTTTTTATAAAACTAGCCTATCAGGAGGAGGGTGAAAATTCAATTACAATATATCATCTTTACACTCATGAACCAAGTTAAGTTACACAAAAGAGTGTAATCATGCATAAAATAATGCAATTCATAATAGGTAGGTCGTACTTTTCGTGAAGGTTTAAAATAATACAAATGAATTATTAATAATAAAAATACCGTTAGTAAGTCATTTGGTGTAATATTAAGTTTGACCTTTCATATCAAATGATAATTTAGACAGCATGGAAAACAACTCTTTCATATTTGAAAGTTTGCACTATACTGATATGTAAAAATGTAATGGCTTACTTTTTGTGTTTTAAAGCTTTCTTCTAATTTATATATATATATATATATATTGTTGGTTTTTTTGTATGTAAAAAATAACAACAATAATAATGGCACAGACATAATTCCATAAATTAGCTTTTGAAATCTTAAAAAAGTAAATAAGTAAATAATAAAAAAATATTTTAATTCATTGTAGGCATTATTATTGTTTAGCTTTGTTTAGATTAGATATCTAGAAAAACAGTTCAGAAAAACATCAATGTTTAAACAAAAAATGTGTGAATTTGTAATAATTTTTAAATAATAATTCATTTTTTTACACATCTTTTTAAGATTGGAAACGGGGGTGATACAATAACTAATTAATTTCTTGGAAAAAAAAAAGCTCTTTCATTTATTTTACTTTTTTTTTTCAAAAGTAGTCTGAAATCTCCACTCGAAAACTTTATTTTTCCAATTTTTTTAATCGCATTTTCTTCTATTTTAAGGCCGGAAAAACCCTGGGTATATTAATAAGGTAATCCTTTGGTGTTATTCTTTTGGATTCTGTTTTTCTTTTCTTCCTCTAAAATATTTTATCTTTTGAAAAAAGAATAATCTCGTGTTCTATTACTGACATCTAAATTAAAAACAATAAGTAGGGTATGTTTAATTAAAAGATACTCATCGTTTTCAATTTTTTATCATACTTTTCTTAGTCTTATTACTTTTTTTGTAATTTTTTTTTTTAATATTAGAAAGGTGTTGGTGTTGGTGTTGTTTTATGACGGCCAGTTATCTACACTTAGGATATGGGCCCGAAGGGGGGGGGGGGGTGCCCTTCGTGGGGGGTCTTTTAATATTTGAAAGGATAAAATAACTTTTAAAGTTTAAAAATATAAGGAATTTAATTTTATTTCGTAAATATCGCTTAAGGTTTCATATTCCGTAGCACTACAAACTCAAACGGTTGCATTTAAATCATTTTTAGTGTAATACAGGTCGTCCGCTCTAAACGCTGTCCAATGAGTAATTCCTAAATCGTTAGTCATAGATGTATAGTACCAATTACAAAAATGTTTTAAATGAGGTAAAAAATTATTTAAAAAGTTATTTGAATCAATAAAAACATTTCTTTAAAAGTTAAGAAAAATTTTTTATACGGTCCAGCGGTCCTATAAGTGATATTTAGTAAAAAATTTCGATTACGCGAACAAGTAAGACAAAAAAAGTCCCATTCTTCTACGATTGAAATTGACAGAGCTGATTTGAGTGATAATCGGTTTTATATTGCAAACCATTCTGACGATGAACTAAATTTCTATAATACTTAGAACTCTGTAAATGGAGCGTGACTTCTCCGCTGGCACTATACAGTGCTTCGACTTCCAGGCCATTTTAAATTTTTATTTTCCATGTTTTAATATTAATAAAATATTTTAATTCCATTAAAATTATAATATGAATGATTATTATTGAAACAATCGTCGAAAGTTTAAACTTTGCTTTCATTATCTTCACATGTTACGCCAATGGGAAGACGCAAACGATTACGCCAATGTTTTCACGATTACGTTAATGTTTTCCTTCCGTAGTATTCCTTCAAAGCAAAACTGATTGAGCAAACATTTGTGGTAAAATTGTATTAATAGACGGACTGCTGTCTTCAATGTTAATGTTTAGGAAGTTATGAGGTGTACCAAAAATGACGGCTCTATTTAGAAGATTATTTCTTTTTTAAATGGCAAGCGATAGAAATGCATCGTTTGCTGCAATGTATTTCTGAAAAGAGCAAATTTCGAGAAGGATATTTAAGTAATAGGAATTTAATGTAAGAATAATAGAAATAAAATAAAATAAATTTTCAAAACAACCCTTTATTTTTGGGACACATGGAAGCCAGGACACAATGATCGGGATCCAGATAAATTTTTCGCTGTTAGCTAGACGAGATTGATCAATCAGAAGCCTGAATTTTTGAGAACGTTACGCTATTTGAAGTAAACAGCGAAAAGATCGCAAAAATGCAGGCTTTTGATTGGTCAATCTCATTTTGCTAACAGCGAAAAATCTATCTAGATCCCGGCCCATGGACTAACAGTTTTTAGGTGCGTTTGTAATTATATAAATACGTAGCACCTATAGTCGCCGTCTGGTCCGTCCGTCACTCCGCATATAATAGCGCAAATATTACTAACACGAATGTTTTGAAATTTAATATGTGTAACTGTTGCAGAATTTTGCCGAGTCATTTTAAATTTTATGAAAATCGAACCAAAACTTTAAAAAATGCTAATAAAAGTTTTCTTCATTCGATTAGATTCTATCCTACGTAATTAATTCAATGATATCCCATGACAGGTAATGATTCTAGCTTGCTATGGTGATTACGTCTTATTTAAGATGGAGTCCTATTATTTCCGTATTACTGAATTTAATATACAGGGTGATTATAATTAAACTTCCCCTATAAACAGCATTCTACAGCGCAAACGGGTGAACAGAATGCAACGAAATTTGGTATATAGACTATACACGAGATGCGCTCACTGACTTTCGGAAAAAATTTTAGTTCCAAAATGTCCACCAGAGGGCGCATTTTCCTGAAGAAACATTAAATTTAACACAATAAACAGGCAAAACAGAATCCAGAATTGTCATTAAATGTTAATATTAATTCTGGATTCTGTTTTGGCCGTTTATTGTGTTAAATTTAATCTTTTTCGGAAAAGGCGCCCTTTGGTGGATATTTTGGAACTAATTTTTTTTTTCGAAATTCCGTGAGCGCATCTCGTGTATAGCATATATACCAAATTTCGTTGCATTCCGTTCACTCGTTTGCGCTGTAGGATGTTGTTTACAGGGGAAGTTTAATTATAACCACCCTGTATATAGTCGTGATAAATTTCGTATTCATGAATTTATGCATAAGAGTGCAACGGCTATTGCACTAAGATATGAATATTTATAAAACCAGTTATAGTACGAACGCACCTCATTTGCCACGTTTGACATACAATTTTCGACTTGTTTATATTAGAGCTCAGTGGTACCGACAGGTGTATAAAAATAAAAAAAAATAAAAAAATGAATTTTACTCGAGACCTCTTTTGTGCTCAACTAAAACTTAACATTAAACATTTTTTTCTATGAAAATAAAAATAAATAATAAAGTGGTAACTAATGTTCTTATTCCACTTTTTCTGCACCATTTATCTTTCTTGTCTGTACAAACCTGTAACCGTAACAGATATATTTCATGTTTCGTGAATGAGAGTGTCACGTGACAGATAACATGAACTTCGATAAAAATAGGGGACACGCTCGATATCTATTAAAAATTGACTCAGTGGAACTGCTTGTGTATATAATCGATTGATACTCAAAGAATCTAATTGAAGTATTTCGTGTCTTGTCGTATAATCTAGATCATTTAAGACTTTGATGCTAATAACACAGCACTGCACTTTATAACCCATGCACTGATGTCATTATCAAATAAATGTGATTTTCAGTCTAACTATAGTTCTTTTGTTTTGCTACGATATTCTTAAATTTTCATATTTTTCTTAAATATTTTGGCAACGCAGTGAATTTTTGTATTGGAAAAAAAAAGAAGGATGAGGGATGCTATGCATGTGGAAATTTCGAAAGTAGTCTGACCTAGAGTATCTTTATAAGAGAGTAGTAACATGTGAAGAATGCGCATACTCAGGTTAATTTTTTTGTCCAAACTGTGGCTACCCACGTTACTTAACTCAGCGATATTTGCTTAAATGAGTTCACCTCTGTAAAAATGGAACTTTTGGTGGGGCTAGTAGAGCTTTAGCACTTAAGTAGGCCACACCACCTAGCTGAACATGTAAAAATGGAGGATATTCCATCTACGTTATGATCAGGTGGTCGAGGTAAAAACTTCTAGCGTAAAGAAGGGAAGGATACGTAGACGTAATGAAAAACCCTCGCCAGCCAGTGAAACAGTTCATGCGGAAAGCAGTAGTAGCCTCCCTTCTTATCAGTTAGAAGTTCTTTGGATACCGGTATCACGTGACTTTTTTCAGCCTTGAACCCAGATTTGTAATAAAGTCCATTGAGCATGTGTGTAACTTAACAATGCCTTGAAGGACGGTGAGATATATTTTATACCTTTTAATTTTAATTAAGAGTTGTATCGGAAATTTTTAATAAAATTTTCCTTTTATGATTTTTGTTGGGGAAAGAAAGGCTATAAATACAATTTATTTAATTTACAAATAAAATTTTTCGAAAATTCTGGTGTGAATTCAACATTACAGAAACACAATTACTTACTGTTTGAAGTGTTAAATGGAAAATTTCATTGTCCCGGAGAAAAAGGTACAATACAATAAGAGAAGATATGCTTATTAAAAGAAAAACTTGTTTAAATCTTTCTCGACGAGTGTCACATACACGTAATGCATAAAGTGCACAGAATCCATGATTTTTCCAACCAGTAATTTTTCATAGGAATTTTTCCCTTATTTAACCAAACAGTAAGCAGTTGATGCATTCAGGGGATACCTATAGTTTCAATGCAACTCTACTACCTGTGGATGAGTACTTGCGCCATCGTCACATCCCAGAGGAGCCATGGAAAAAGATTTTAACCGCAGTATATAATGTACTACAATAAATATATTTAAAGATATAGTTAAAAAGGTGAGGAAAAGTCTTCGTCTCACAGAGATAAAAGACGAAAAGATTAAGAGAATAGGGAAGGTCTATAAATTCGGATTGACCAATCTGAAAGTAGGAGGCGGAGTTTCGTTGGAATAACCAGGAAGTCCAAAAAGGTTAAGAATTGAGAAAATATAACTATAAAATTTACTTATTAAGATATAATAGTGATTATAAAGATTAACATAAGGCTGTTCCCAAATCCAAAAGGGCAACTTTATGACATAAGTTGAAATTTATTTTTGGTCGGAAATCCATAAAACTAGCAGGTGTTGTTGTTCAGAAACTATGTAATCGAGCTGTTTTTTCCGGGTTTTTTTGCAAACGCAACAGATCTTTCAGAAAATAGTATCAAAGTTGACGTTTTGAACCGAAGTTCCCGAAGAAAGCAGAAAAACCAGTCAGCGAAGGGAAAAAAGTCTTTGTCACTTGATCAAAATCGCTTATAACTCAATAGGTAATTTTTTTACCAAAAAATGGAAAGCACAGTTCGATTCCAAATCGCTTCCATAGTCAGGCCTTCCAATTTTATATCTTTCTGTTGAAAAGGAATTTTTAAATATGTCAAAACGTTTTGCGCTTGTTGAGCAGAGCAGTTGAGAACAGCCTTAAAGAAGTATAGATAAAAAATAAATGTTTAAACTGTCGAAAAAAAATTAGCCGGAATCGGCAAGGAAATAATCATAGCATTTCTGAAATTTAGTTAGGAAAAATTTTCTATTTTAAGATACCAGTGACAAAAGATTAAAAATTCTGTAAAGGAGGCTAGTTGCTTAGGGGTAAAACAGGATATTTTTCTGATCTTTTGAGATACCGGTTTAACAGGTTTTACTGTATTTTTACAAATAGCACATAGAAATACAGAAAGACCAATGAAAACTAACATGCGTATAACTGAATCTCGAGATCTTTTTCAAATTGACTGAATGTGGAACATCTTGTGTATCGATTGACACTCATGGAAGCTAATTGACGTATTTCGTGTCTTGTCAAACAGCTAAATTGTTTAAAACTTTAACGCTAATAACACAGCACTGCTTTTTTATGTCCCATATACTGATGTCGATTGTAAACAGAAGAAAATTTCAGAATAATTATTGATTTTCAAGACTTTCCAACATAGTTGAAAAGTGTTTATGAATTCGGTTTGTCTGTCTATCCGTCTGTCTGGCCATGTGTTTTAGCGTGCTCTGACTCGCGTAAATATATTCGGATCGCCAAATAATTGATATATGTTATTGCGGTTTACCATGGCATTTTTATAATGAAAATGAAGTACAGTAAAAATCCTCTAATCCGGCACGTTCGGGATTTGAAGCATGACAGATTACGAAATTTTCCAGATTAACGAATGAATGTCAGGGAAAATATGTAGAAGTTAGAATTAAACAAAAAATGACTGTAAACCATGTTTTTTTTAATTCTTTAAACAACTTGAATAGAATTTAAAAAATACTCAATAATGTGAAGTACAACATATGCACATGATTATAAAATGAAAACGTGTACTGTAGGCTTACACGGTAGGCCTACTCGTATCTTAAACAAATCTCGAATATCAGTTTGTTTAGTAGTAGTCTTCTCTCTTCCTTTTTTAGGAAGTCATTTCTTATGATGTGAAGTTTAATAATTTCCGCGTGGTTGAAAGAACTGTTGCACTCAGAAAACTTGATAGATGTGATCAAGGCATCAGCTGCTTGATTTCAACTGATGTTGTTTGACTCGTCCACATCATCTTCATGAGAGCCAACGTCTTTGGGGGCTGTTGGGTTGTTAACACTCTGAATGATGGCCTTGTGGCGTAATGAAGATGGTTGTAGTTCATGAGGAGGCTTATCTGGTTTGAATATAGAGTATTAATTCAACAACGGACAAAGGTTTGGCAGACAAGGTCTTATAAATTTCGCCCTCACTCCGTGATAGCAATAAAACTATCATAATTAAATATAAACTCAAAAGTCAACTCACGTAACTTCATTTCTCCGGAGCGTGCTTAAGCTGCGATGGCGGGGTTCACTTCAAATCCACATCTAGATTTCATCTCACTCTAAATCTGTTCTTGTTCCCAGGAAGGTGTGTGACGTTCCAGCCACACAGGCCGTTTCTCCGACACTAAAACTACTCACCCCAACTAACTGCTAACTCACTGAACTTAAACTACTGACTAACTAACCGCTTAACATATTTTCGCTCCCCTATTTATACTCTGGCAGACTGAGCAAATAAATTTGCATATGGTTACCACTAATTCGCAGAACAGTGAACTCCTAATTAAAAATGTACCTCGGACAAATAGAGTGCCTCTAGACTAGAGTTACGTCTTACACATGTTCACCTTCAAACCACTAGAGAGCCTCTGTAACAGAGTTACTGGTTCCTTATAGCCTCACAGTCAAAATTACCTCTGTCGGCTCATCAAAATCTGCTTGAACACACTCTTTTATTTCTTATCGATTCAGTTGTGTTTCCGAAAGTCGTGCCGGATTATCGAGCCTGCCGGACCTTAGGATGCCGAATTAGAAGAGGCTTACTGTATGTAGCACTTATAGTTTGTTTACAGGTGCTCCCAAACTAATTCCGTTACATTGTGGTCTATGGGGAAAAATCTTTTGAAGCATATTTTAATGATATTACAATACTTCAATTATATTGAAATTTATACAAATTATTGAGGTATAGCGCAAGATTCTTACTCTAAAATATTGTATTTGTCTTTAATATACAGGGGTAAAAAAAAGAAAAATTCGGTGACAGTACATTCTATATGAGCGATAACTGCTGAAGTACATTTTCAGTTGTGGTATACGCTTTTAAGCTTAACTCATTTTTTGCATATTGCTTGTTGTGTATTAATTCTATATATCATTTACAGGATAGCGCAAAAGAATTCATTTACGTTTATCGATGAAAATTGCTCAAAGGGAATTTTCAACTGTTTTATGCGTTTCCTGTATGTAGCGTATATACAGATCTATAGATCACATACAGGGCTTCACAAAATAGAATATTTTCCGATTATTGATGGTAATTGCTGAAATTGTATTTTCAAATAAGTTATGCATTTTTCAAATTGTTTATTTAAATATCGTCTTTCATCATATTAACCCTTTATCTACCGACGGTACTCACAAGTACCATTAAAATAACATGTTATAAAATTCATTTAATACCTCGATTAGTAGTAGTACAGTTTAGAATGAGTTATATGCATTACTTTATCTTGTTCCAAAAACATTATTGGTTACACAAAACAAAAATATTTTCAAAAGGATTATTTCTTTTTCCTTTTCACCTCTTCAGCTTTCTTGGCGTTGTTGGGGGGGGGGGGATTTTTTCAATTCGGAAATATTTCTATTGTAAGAACATTATACTTGTAAATTTCTTAATTCTACAAAATACTAATAAAAATATTTAAAATAAAAGATTTGAGTGGGTTTATAAATATTGAACAAAATCCCTATAAAATGAAATTTAATGAATCCTTCTAAATCCTTCAATCCTTCTAAAATCCTTCTAAAAAATATAAATCTTCTAATTTAGTTTCAAAAATTCCCGAAAAATGCTTTAGAAGATAAAATTTTCATGAATTCATAATTCAGTACATAAAGGGTTAAAGGGGAAGATATGTTATAGTATTCTGAATGTGATAGAAAGTGTTTTATAATGTATGCTTAACGCGTGATTTTTCTTTCTTGTTTCTTAATTAAATTATTTTCCTTTTCTTTTAAAGGTACTACTCAAGAAAGGTTTAAAAAAAAAGAGGGTGAAATTTTATCACAATTACGTAAATGGAAATATTTTTTAAATATGATTTGTGACAAGGTTTAGCTCACATAACTAAACATACACTTTTCCTCTTATGGTCATCAGCCTCCGATATGATTTTTCTTTAACCCTTAAATGCCTGACTTTTCAAAAATCATTGTAATAATGTTTTTCGGCTTTCATTTTTTAAATAAATCATGGGAAAAATACTTAAAAAATCATATTTTGTTTTAAGTATAGTTTACGGCTAAAAAACAGTTTGTTACTAATCGGCAATACTGGTATTTAATTGAAAAAATAATTTCCATTGGTAAAATTCTATAATATTAAACACACAAGAATTTTAGGAGCTATAATAAGAAATAAATTTAACTTGCTCACTGCAGGTCAAAATAGGGTATTTCGCAAGCTTCCAAACAAAACAAAAAGAACAAATAGCAACATTTGAAAAAATAAATTTATCTTTATTCTTAAACAGCACAGATGTTGCCATCTAAATGTTGAAAATTGATTTAATAATATTTTCAGAGTGTATTTTATTGGCAACATTAGGCATTATAGCTTCAATATTATTCTAATAGTATTTTAGAGCCTAAATTGGGTATGTTGCCGAAAAGCAACAGCAGGCATTTAAGGGTTAAGACAACAATTAAAATGTCGTCACTAAAAAATAACGTTACACCTAACCATAAGCCACCCGTAAAAAAGAAGCAGGTGAACCATTGTACGGTTATATACTGATAATGGATTGCAATTTTTTAAACTTCTAAACATCCCACTGTATTTAATTTTCAGTATCCATATTAATATGACAAACAAATGAATGCATATAAATCATTAGGCGCCCGATTTTTGAGTTTCATGAAGGACAACGTTGCTTTTTTTCTGGGTTTGTGTATTCCGCGATAGTGATGTCATATGCATACTTTTCTATAGATGTTGTTTAAATACTGGATCGTAAATGTGGAATTCTTCAGCGGATGTTAACGACGTCATTTTATATAAAATAAACACGTATATTTTAAATTTTAAAACTGAAATATGTTTTATACTATCTATATTTAATATATTTTTTTTTAATCGGTGGCGATATTAAATTCTGAAAAAGCAGAATTCGTACTTCCTGCATGTTATTGATATCTTTTCATAGACAGACTCCGTGAGTATCATTTTAAAACCTCTTTTCCATACATGTATGAGGTACTAATGTAAACGATTGTACTTCTTCTTGTATGAATACGTAAAAGTTTCAAATAAAGTACAAGGAAAGTAAAACGTTCCCGATTAAATGAGTTGAAATTGAAAGTCTTCTGAAAGTAAAACCATAATCGGATTTGAAGCTTAACGGCAAAAACACTGATTGCGGTATTGCCTAAGGAAGGTTTCTGATATCAGTAGTGTTTATCGCAACTGAATTAAATTTGCTTTCAAGGAATTACAACTAAAAGTTTTGTATCAATGCATAACTTCTATCGTGTTTTGCCTTAAATATTCACTGATATTAGGAATGACAGGTTCTAAGTTCCGCAGACTTATACAGGGTGTTCTAAATTTTCACCGACAAATTCAGAGGTCTGATAGTAGACATGAAGAGGATGAAAAATTGCCATAGAACATGGGATCGCAAACCACTTATTTAGTCACAAATACAATACAGGTGTTTCATCGTAACTGAACTTGGGCTGACGGTAATAATTTTGAGTAAAATAAAAACATTGCAATGAAAATGCAACGATATGTACGAGGACAAATCAAAAAATAACTTGCACTTCCAAGTTATGGCTATTTATTAAACCACATATTCATAGGCATCACGGCTACGACAACATACAATGTAAGGGGCATCCCACACTGAGACGACAAGCGACATGAAGCCGAAACATGTAGCGCATAAACCGGTCGAAACAAAGAACGAAGTTGTTTCAAACCTGTTTTAAACCAGTTTTTCCAGCGAATTCAATCGACATGTCTTATGTGTCGCCTTAGTGTGGGATGCCCCCAAGTTCACTTTTCCACATAGTCCCCAAGAGACTGTAAACATTTCTCGGAATGGTCAACCAACTTTTCGATTCCAGATACGTAGAAATCTCCTCCAGCGCTATGAACCACCTGGAGACAGCGAAATCCAAGGTGGCGACACACTGGAGAACACACTGCCGTACGAAATGTTCAGCATTGTCGAGTTATTTCAAATTTTATGAAAATCCAATCAAAACTTAAAACGATATTAATAAAAGTTTTCTTTATTCTGTTAAATCCTATCATACGTAATTAATTCAATGGTATCACATGATAGGTAATGATTCTAGGCTGCTATGGTGATTACGTCCTATTTAAGATGAAGTCCTATTATTTCCGTACTACTGAATTTAATATATATAATCGTAATAAATTTTGTATTCATGCATTTTTGCATAAGTGTGTAACAGCTATTGCACCAAGATCTGAATATTCAAAACTAGTTATAGTACGGACGTACCTCATTTACCACGTTTGATGTACAATTTTCGACTTGTTTTTCTTTATCTGGTTCGCTATTGTAATCACATTCCGACCTAAAAATGATAATATTCTGGTATTTCCGTTTATACAATAGAGCTTTTGATACAATAGGGATAGGAATATAATACTATTATTTTAACACAGTCAAACAGATTGGTAAAGTTATCATACGAATTAAATATTTCCAACTTAGCGAAAAAATCATCGTTTATAAGGAGTTGCTTTACCTGCGGTTTATTCTGTTTAGCTGTCTACATGATAGACCAGATGTTATTACCAATAAGGTTATCTGAGCGGAATATGTTCGCCGGTTGTCGGTCCAGTTAGCTTAAAGGGTAAAGTATTGGCCCCGTAAGCCAAGAATCTGGGTTCGATTTCCGGCCAGGGCATTTTTTCGCTCAGTTGGAAATATTTAATTCGTAGGAATATAATAGTTTCATTCCAATCCCAAAGATAAGAAAAAATATTTATCTAACCCAAGTACGTAGTAAGTGATATACATATATATATATAAATACATATCATTGAATGAGCATAATAAAAATATTTTTAGGTTTAATTTCTAAAATTTTCTTCACTGAATCATGTGGAATCTGCAAACAATTATAAATTTCGTCACATATTTAAATTTTTAAACATTTTTCGACAGTGAAGCTTCTTTAATCGCGTTCTCAATGGCTGTTAGTTTTCTTCCATAAGTCGAACTAGTTAAGTAGTGCCATAGGTTTGCAATGGCTTTCCATTCATCATTATTACAGCATATACAACACACAAGAGCACTGCTCTATTGCGTTCTGTTTACGATCGTAACGTTCGTGTGATTTCAAGAAATGATAATGTCAACTGACCACCGAGATCATGCGATTTAACACCGTAGACACTAGGAGTCCCAGTCCCACTTTCGCAAAAAGCGGGACAGCGTCTTCTAAAACAAAACATATAAATACATTAAATCCTATGGAAATGGAACCCGTCTACAACGGAATCCTGATTTAATCTTAAAAAAATTCATAGACCCTGTGCAATATAAATACCATAAGACTATACCTACTAAGAAGGAAACCTGCTTAAAACAGATTTTTCCACCGGTCATTTGGCACCAGTGTTTCCAGTCCCACTTTCACAAAAAGCGGGACAGTGTCTTCTAAATCAAAACATATAAATACATTAAATCCTATGGAAATGGAACCCGTCTACAACGGAATCCTGATTTAATCTTAAAAAAATTCATAGACCCTGTGCAATATAAGTACCATAAGACTATACCTACTAAGAAGGAAACCTGCTTAAAACAGATTTTTCCACCGGTCATTTGGCACCAGTGTTTCCAGTCTCACTTTCACAAAAAGCGGGACAGTGTCTTCTAAATCAAGACATATAAATACATTAAATCCTATGGAAATGGAACCCGTCTACAACGGAATCCTGATTTAATCTTAAAAAAATTCATGGACCCTGTGCAATATAAATACCATAAGACTATACCTGCTAAGAAGGAAACCTGCCTAAAACACATTTTTCCACCGGTCATTTGGCACCAGTGTTTCCAGTCTCACTTTCACAAAAAGCGGGACAGTGTCTTCTAAATCAAGACATATAAATACATTAAATCCTATGGAAATGGAACCCGTCTACAACGGAATCCTGATTTAATCTTAAAAAAATTCATAGACCCTGTGCAATATAAATACCATAAGACTATACCTGCTAAGAAGGAAACCTGCCTAAAACACATTTTTCCACCGGTCATTTGGCACCAGTGTTTCCAGTCCCACTTTCACAAAAAGCGGGACAGTGTCTTCTAAATCAAGACATATAAATACATTAAATCCTATGGAAATGGAACCCGTCTACAACGGAATCCTGATTTAATCTTAAAAAAATTCATAGACCCTGTGCAATATAAATACCATAAGACTATACCTGCTAAGAAGGAAACCTGCCTAAAACACATTTTTCCACCGGTCATTTGGCACCAGTGTTTCCAGTCCCACTTTCACAAAAAGCGGGACAGTGTCTTCTAAATCAAGACATATAAATACATTAAATCCTATGGAAATGGAACCCGTCTACAACGGAATCCTGATTTAATCTTAAAAAAATTCATAGACCCGTGCAATATAAGTACCATAAGACTATACCTGCTAATAAGGAAACCTGCTTAAAACAGATTTTTCCACCGGTCATTTGGCACCAGTGTTTCCAGTCCCACTTTCACAAAAAGCGGGACAGTGTCTTCTAAATCAAAGCATATAAATACATTAAATCCTATGGAAATGGAACCCGTCTACAACGGAATCCTGATTTAATCTTAAAAAAATTCATAGACCCTGTGCAATATAAATACCATAAGACTATACCTGCTAAGAAGGAAACCTGCTTAAAACAGATTTTTCCACCGGTCATTTGGCACCAGTGTTTCCAGTCCCACTTTCACAAAAAGCGGGACAGTGTCTTCTAAATCAAGACATATAAATACATTAAATCCTATGGAAATGGAACCCGTCTACAACGGAATCCTGATTTAATCTTAAAAAAATTCCTAGACCCTGTGCAATATAAATACCATAAGACTATACCTGCTAAGAAGGAAACCTGCTTAAAACAGATTTTTCCACCGGTCATTTGGCACCAGTGTTTCCAGTCTCACTTTCACAAAAAGCGGGACAGTGTCTTCTAAATCAAGACATATAAATACATTAAATCCTATGGAAATGGAACCCGTCTACAACGGAATCCTGATTTAATCTTAAAAAAATTCATAGACCCTGTGCAATATAAATACCATAAGACTATACCTACTAAGAAGGAAACCTGCTTAAAACAGATTTTTCCACCGGTCATTTGGCACCAGTGTTTCCAGTCCCACTTTCACAAAAAGCGGGACAGTGTCTTCTAAATCAAGACATATAAATACATTAAATCCTATGGAAATGGAACCCGTCTACAACGGAATCCTGATTTAATCTTTAAAAAATTCCTAGACCATGTGCAATATAAATACCATAAGACTATACCTGCTAAGAAGGAAACCTGCTTAAAACAGATTTTTCCACCGGTCATTTGGCACCAGTGTTTCCAGTCTCACTTTCACAAAAAGCGGGACAGTGTCTTCTAAATCAAGACATATAAATACATTAAATCCTATGGAAATGGAACCCGTCTACAACGGAATCCTGATTTAATCTTAAAAAAATTCATAGACCCTGTGCAATATAAATACCATAAGACTATACCTGCTAAGAAGGAAACCTGCCTAAAACACATTTTTCCACCGGTCATTTGGCACCAGTGTTTCCAGTCCCACTTTCACAAAAAGCGGGACAGTGTCTTCTAAATCAAGACATATAAAAACATTAAATCCTATGGAAATGGAACCCGTCTACAACGGAATCCTGATTTAATCTTAAAAAAATTCATAGACCCTGTGCAATATAAATACCATAAGACAATACCTGCTAAGAAGGAAACCTGCCTAAAACACATTTTTCCACCGGTCATTTGGCACCAGTGTTTCCAGTCCCACTTTCACAAAAAGCGGGACAGTGTCTTCTAAATCAAGACATATAAATACATTAAATCCTATGGAAATGGAACCCGTCTACAACGGAATCCTGATTTAATCTTAAAAAAATTCATAGACCCTGTGCAATATAAATACCATAAGACTATACCTGCTAAGAAGGAAACCTGCCTAAAACACATTTTTCCACCGGTCATTTGGCACCAGTGTTTCCAGTCTCACTTTCACAAAAAGCGGGACAGTGTCTTCTAAATCAAGACATATAAATATATTAAATCCTATGGAAATGGAACCCGTCTACAACGGAATCCTGATTTAATCTTAAAAAAATTCATAGACCCTGTGCAATATAAATACCATAAGACTATACCTGCTAAGAAGGAAACCTGCCTAAAACACATTTTTCCGCCGGTCATTTGGCACCAGTGTTTCCAGTCCCACTTTCACAAAAAGCGGGACAGTGTCTTCTAAATCAAGACATATAAATACATTAAATCCTATGGAAATGGAACCCGTCTACAACGGAATCCTGATTTAATCTTAAAAAAATTCATAGACCCTGTGCAATATAAATACCATAAGACTATACCTGCTAAGAAGGAAACCTGCCTAAAACACATTTTTCCACCGGTCATTTGGCACCAGTGTTTCCAGTCCCACTTTCACAAAAAGCGGGACAGTGTCTTCTAAATCAAGACATATAAATACATTAAATCCTATGGAAATGGAACCCGTCTACAACGGAATCCTGATTTAATCTTAAAAAAATTCATAGACCCTGTGCAATATAAATACCATAAGACAATACCTGCTAAGAAGGAAACCTGCCTAAAACACATTTTTCCACCGGTCATTTGGCACCAGTGTTTCCAGTCCCACTTTCACAAAAAGCGGGACAGTGTCTTCTAAATCAAGACATATAAATACATTAAATCCTATGGAAATGGAACCCGTCTACAACGGAATCCTGATTTAATCTTAAAAAAATTCATAGACCCTGTGCAATATAAATACCATAAGACTATACCTGCTAAGAAGGAAACCTGCCTAAAACACATTTTTCCACCGGTCATTTGGCACCAGTGTTTCCAGTCTCACTTTCACAAAAAGCGGGACAGTGTCTTCTAAATCAAAACATATAAATACATTAAATCCTATGGAAATGGAACCCGTCTACAACGGAATCCTGATTTAATCTTTAAAAAATTCATAGACCCTGTGCAATATAAGTACCATAAGACTATACCTACTAAGAAGGAAACCTGCCTAAAACACATTTTTCCACCGGTCATTTGGCACCAGTGTTTCCAGTCTCACTTTCACAAAAAGCGGGACAGTGTCTTCTAAATCAAGACATATAAATACATTAAATCCTATGGAAATGGAACCCGTCTACAACGGAATCCTGATTTAATCTTAAAAAAATTCATAGACCCTGTGCAATATAAATACCATAAGACTATACCTGCTAAGAAGGAAACCTGCCTAAAACACATTTTTCCACCGGTCATTTGGCACCAGTGTTTCCAGTCCCACTTTCACAAAAAGCGGGACAGTGTCTTCTAAATCAAGACATATAAATACATTAAATCCTATGGAAATGGAACCCGTCTACAACGGAATCCTGATTTAATCTTAAAAAAATTCATAGACCCTGTGCAATATAAATACCATAAGACTATACCTGCTAAGAAGGAAACCTGCCTAAAACACATTTTTCCACCGGTCATTTGGCACCAGTGTTTCCAGTCCCACTTTCACAAAAAGCGGGACAGTGTCTTCTAAATCAAGACATATAAATACATTAAATCCTATGGAAATGGAACCCGTCTACAACGAAATCCTGATTTAATCTTTAAAATTTCATAGACCCTGTGTAATAAATACCATAAGACTATCCCTGCCAAGACGAAAACCTGCTTAAAACAGATTTTTTCACCGGTCATTGGGCACCAGTGTTTCCAGTCCCACTTTCACAAAAAGCGGAACAGCGTCTTTTACAAGACATATAAATACACTAAATCATATGGAAATGGAACCTATCTATAACAAAATCCTGACTTAAACAAAAATTTTTCATAGTGCCAAATGAATAAATACCATACAACTATGCCTGCTAAGACGGAAACCTGCCTAAAACGGAATTATCCATCATTCATTTGGCACTAGTGTCCCTAGCCTCACTTGCACAAACAAGTGGGACATGGAGACAAAAAAAGTCGGGACACTGGTTTCTATATCGAGACATAAAAATACAGGAACTTGTCTATAACGAAATCCTGACTTAAACGTAAAAAAAATTATAGTTTCTGTGGAATGAATATCATACAACTATGCTTGCTAAGGCGAAAACCTGCCTAAAACGGAATCTTTCACTCGTCATTTGAGATTCCCTTTTAGTAGGTTTTACTGTAGTAAATAAACACGATAATCTTACATAGAAACATCTTTGAAATCGCTAGGGACAAAATTCCATCTTTACTTACAAAAAACAAGATAAGTTAAGGGGTTTGGACACTTTTTTTTTTTTTTACTTTTTTTATTTCCTGTGACAAAAGAAAGCTTCAAAAGGCTTTCCTTGAAGAAGGTCAAGATATTCCTTTCTATGGTAATGGAATGCATTAAATTTATTGATGTACGACTTATACTAATATATTAAACTTTATTTGCATTTTTCTGAAAATGCAATTTCTTTATAATAAGACGAAATGTAATTTTTCACCTAGATTCAACATAAAATATATAATGTGAACATTAAAAATTTCACAATCTTACTTAAAAGGCGACTAATGCAGTGAAAAAGATGTTACAAGTTTAAAATATACATTTTATTTAAAAACTTCTTTGTACTTTCAAACTTTCCAGATTCATCATCAGAGAATATCTTGATAACTAAATGTTGTTTATTTATACAAATACGTCACTCTGTTTTAAAAATATCATAAAAGCATAAGTATAAAAGCAATCGAGTTTGTAACGACGCCCTATCGTACAATATCCCCAGTTTGTGGTTCAATATCCTGAAAATAAATCCTGAAAACCTGAGCAAAGTGACGTAATAAAGTTTAAAGTACAGAAGTTAAATATTTTCTTCTACCCATGGAAAGTGACGTATGAGAAACAAAGTGATGTCATAGAATAAATGAAACTACAATTAATAATAATAATATATATTTTCCTCTAATTAAATTCAATCCATGAAACTGCTACTGCTACTTCTACTTTCAACTCTAGTAATTATTAGCTCTCTCATTTTTAAAACAGAGTGACATATTTGTACAAATAAACAACATTTAGTTATCAAGATATTCTCTGATGATGAACCTGGAAGGTTTGAAAGTACTAAGAAGTTTTTAAGTAAAATGTATATTTTAAACTTGTAACATTTTTTTAATTACATTAGTCGCCTTTTAAGTAAGATTGTGAAATGTTTAATGTTCACATTATATATTTTACGCAATTTCTTTTTTTGCCTAAATGACCTTTTATCTCATAAACCACACAAGATGCACCTTTGAAATTGTTAACACACGTCTTTCTTTCATATGTACAGCCGTGGGAAAAAGAGGTAAACACCCCCTAATAACTCTAGAACTAATTATAATTAAAAAAAAATACAGGTACCAAACGGTTGAAAAATTGAAAAAGAACTAATATCTTTTGGATAACACTGCCAAAACTAACGTAGCAAAAGCGTTCAAACTGTAGATTATGATTAAGGGGTTATTGTAATAATTTGTGTTCATTTTTATGAGGATAGCATGTATACTCGAAGAGAAATTCAGGTTTTCATAAAAAAGAGTCTCAAATTTTGCCAAGTTTTTTGCTTATAATTTCAGACTTCTTAATGTAAGAACAAAGTTCTTTTCAGAAAATATGACAAATAACATTGTATACACTACGCTGCAATCAAAATTAAAATATAGTAAAATTTGCATGAAAAATGAGCAGGTTTACTAAATAATGTTTCACTGCGCATGCCCGAATGCAATCAAAATGTAATGTGCATAATGTGTTAGCTAAATGTATAGAGCAACTTTTGTAAAAGTCTCAAAACATAATTTGAAAATTCTGAAAATTATCGTTGATAGAATGAGCTCAAAATCCGTTGTTCCAAAAATGAAGCAAAAAGATGAGGGACTGTATCCATATATCCATTGATTAGTGCCAATATAGCATACGCACTGCACGTACTACTGTTTTTGGATACAGCCCCATCTTTTTTCTTGCTTTTGGGAATAACGGATTTTGAGCTTATTCTATCAACGATAATTTTCAGACTTTTCAAACTATGTTTTTGAGACTTTCACAAAAGTTACTCTATACATAAAGCATTACATTATGCAAATTATATTTTGATTACATTCGGGCATGCACAGTGAATCATTATTTAGTAAAACCTGCTCATTTTTCATAAAATTTTTATTATTCTTTATTCTGATTGCAGGGTATTGTGTACAATGTTGTTTGTCATATTTTCTGAAAATTATCTTTTTTTTTTATATTAAGAACTCTACAAATTATAAGCAAAAAACTTGCCAAAATTTAGGACTCTTTTTATAAAAACTTTAATTTCTCTTCGAGTATACATGCTATTCTCATAAAAATGAACACAGTTTATTACAATAATCCACTTAATCATAATCTACAGTTTGAACACTTTTCCTACATTAGTTTTTACAGGGTTATCCAAAAGATATTCGTGATTTTTCAATTTGTTGACGGTCCCCTATGGGGTTTCGCGAAAAAAATCCTCGTGGAAATATATGACCTGTACTATTTTGTTTACACACTTGGAGTTTCAGAATAATTCCTCATGTATTTTTCTAGATATTTAAGAAAACGTCTAAAATCGCAAGTCACTGGTCATCTTTGGCAATATAGTGTACATGTGATAATGTAATTATATTATAAGAGGTGATCCATAAAAGATGTCACACTTTTTTTCAATATTTTTTACCCTCTTCTCCCCTTTGTCACAAAATGTCACACATCACCATAGCCACCCCCCTCCCGTTGTCACATGTCACGCTATATTACGTAAACATATACTTGCTTTTTGAGAAATAAAGCACTACGTCATAGGTTATATTTCAAATTTTATTTTTGAACTTTAACTATGTGTTTTAATGACATTTGTGAGCATAACAATAAAAATGATTCATGTACTTATTTTGTATTAATAAGATTAAGGTTTACAACAAAAAACATGATTAATATACAATAGTAATAAAATATTAATATGAAAGAGCAATTGAAAACAGTAGTATTTTAGAATTTGAAATGGAATTTAATATATTTGATTTTGAAATCTTATATTTACTTTATGAACACAAAATACTTTAAAACAGATTGATTTTGAAGAAAAAGCCTCAATATTAGTTTTACTTAAATGGAATTGCCGTCACATTTCATTTGTCACATTAATATGAGCATTTATAAAGTTATATATTAAATCATAAAATAGAAATTACTCTGAATCATTTACTATTACGACTCTTCCTCCCTTGGAAAAGATATATGCTCGTCCATAGAGTACACAGACATTTTGACATCACTCTCATCCTCGGGGGATAGTAAGCCCTCTAATGTCAATACAATGTTAGTAAGCCCTCTAATGGTTAACCAAAATTAGTGATGTCACACTTCTTCTTACCCCCTCCACCCCCTTTTCATAAACTGTCACAATTTCACGAAACCCCTCCCCCCCTCCAAGTGTGACATCATTTCTGGATGGCCCCTAAGTACACGAATATAAAAAAAAGTAATTCTTGTATAAAAATTTTTATTTTTGTCCTATTTTGAAATATTTCGGTTAATTTTGAAGATATTGTAAAACTCCTAATTCAGTGCGCAGCTAAGTGTCATAGAATAAAGGAAATGGAAATAGATTTAGTTGAATTGAGTGTACGCTGTTTGGCGTAAATATGAAAATTCGCTAAAAATTATGGTAAAAATCCCACTTTTTAAAAATGTTGTGGAGATATTGCAAGGAATTTATGTTTTTTCATCATTCTGTATTGCAAGTGAACAAAAAATACTTAAATTTATTCTATATTGTACATAAAAAAGCGTTCCAAACCTAGGCAGATACCTTAAAAAGTAATTTGAAGTTTAATTCCTGAAAATGTTCTCACTCAATCGTTTGGAAGTTCCCCCAAAAAGATAAGTTTCAGCGCATAATTCACTCGTGAAACATTCTTTGCCAATGAAGTTCCTTTAATCGAGCTCTCAGCGGCTGTTAGTTTTTCTTCCATCAGTCCAATTAGGTAAGTAATGCCCATAGATTTTCAATGGCTTTCCATTCATCACCATTCGTCTACCTCGGGTGGCAGGGTGCCAAGTTAGGAAAGACCTGCTGATAGCCATTTTGTCTTTTGCTTTTTTCAGCAGCCACAAGTGTATTAACTTTTTGAGGAACAAAAGAGGGCAAAGGGTTTTAAGAGAAGGTTTTACTTCTTTGGTAGGTCAAAAATTTTGAATTTTTTTCATTTTTCAATTTTTGCATTCCTTAAATGTATAGATTGTTGCCCTGAAGTGGTTTCGTGATATTCGAATTACTTACAATAATTTTTTGCTCGTTGAATGTAATTCTATTGTAAAACTTTAAACATGTTTTTCTAGAAACCATGTTTTTCAAACAGGGAGATCCTTTTTCTCGAGAACTATTCGACCGATACTCTTCATTTTTACTTTTTTCTATCTTCAATCGAAATTTTTTTCGACTTCCTGGTTTTCGACGGATTTACACGTTTTAGAAGCCAGAGATCCCAAGAAACATATGTTTATACAAAATGCCGGTCTGTCCGTGAGTCCGTGTGTCGCTATTGTACCATCGAAAAGTGTATGAAGTTATGCATAGAATTGAACCAAATTTTTTTTTAATGTTTTTTGCTAAGGCCAGCAAGTCCTTCTTCAATTTGGAAATATTCCGCCGCAAGGGGACGCTGGAATAGTGATGTCTGTTAGAGGTCTGCACGGGTCGGAATTTCCAGGCCCGGGCCCGGCCCGTACAAAAATCAATGAAAACAGGCCCGGCCCGGCCCGGCCCGACTAAATGTCTACAAAAAATTCCGTTTTTTCTCGACATACAATTAAGATTCTTTTAATGAATACTACATGCATATTTATGGAAACATTTTACAGTATATTTTAAATTACTATGTGTTCGCAAAATAGAAAACACACAATAGTAAACGTTAACGATTACTTACAGTGTTTTAGTCAACGTCTCTACAGACGTTTCAAAATTTAAATAAGGGTTCATTAAAAGATTATTGTAGTTTAGAATAAGGGGTTAAAAAACATGATAACTTTTGAAGCTTATAATAAAAGGTAGATTTGTGAAAATATTTCTGTCATTTTTAAGGCTTTTCTCAAATCCAAAGGAGCTACATTTTGATACATTTATGAATTCATTTCTTTTCGGAAACGCATGAGATTGGCAGGTATTCTTATTCAGAACCATGTAAATGCCGTTTTTTTTTAGATAAAAGTAATATATCTTTCAGAAAATACTGCCAAAGTTAGCGTTTTGAATCGAATTTCCGGAAGCGATAGCACAGGAAAGGAGAAAACGTACAGTCACGTGACAAGAGTCTCTGTTATCTCTGTACGTAATTTATGAAAAATGGAAACGCTATTTGATCCCAATTGCCTTCAATACTCAGCCTGTCAATTTTATGCCTTTATAGCTAAAAATGAGTCAGAAAATGTGTCTGAGAGTTTCGCATTGTTGAGCAGTAAATATGAGAACCACCTTAAGGTACATTTCCAAAGATACTGTTAACAGAAGTTCATTATCGCTATTAATACTTTTACAAAACATAATGCCTGTCCTACACATCCTGAGAACGATTAAGACCAGTTCCGTCCCGGCACAAGTCTGCCGAAAAAAATTAAACCCGGAATCAGGCATCATGTAACTGTACGATGCCGATCTCTACGATGGACATGTTACATTTCTGTATTGATGTTGTTAAACTCGCATCGGCTCGTAACGCACATTTATACTTCTCGAAAAAGTCATATTCATTGGAAATGACCTCGTATTTTATCTGCTCCTCTCAAATTCTTATATCGGGCCGATAGGCCCGATTAATTTTTTTTATCGGCCTGGTCCGGCCCTTCAGGCCCGTTCAATTTTTTTGCCGGCCCGGCCCGTTCAAAAAATTGTCCTAATTCTGCCGGCCCGGCCCGTTTGAAAATTCTCCTCCATTCCGCCGGGCCGTTCCGGGCCGGGCCAAGCCCGGGCCCGTGCAGACCTCTAATGTCTGTACCATTTTCATTATTGTACCATCGAAAAGTGTATTAACTTATGCATAGAATTGAACCAAATTTTTTGCGTGCGTTTTTGGCTATGGCCAGTAGTTTCTCCTTGAATTTGAAAATATTCCGCCGGAAGGGTTCGTTGTAATAGCGATTTTTGTGACATTTTCTTTATTGTACTATCGAAAAGGGTATGAAGTTACGCATAGAATTTAACCAAATTTTTTTGCGTATGTTTTTGGCTGTAGCCAGGAGTTTCTCCTCGAATTTGAAAATATTCCGCTGGAAAGAAGCGTTGGGATAGCGATTTTTGTATAATTTTCTCGATTCTCCGTAGTTTCATTGTCCGTCGATGGCTCGTGCAGCGACGGGAACTCGCGTACTGCCCAGCCGGCTACTCGCAAACAGCTGCTGTACAACAGAATAATGAAGAACTATTGATTTTGATTAATATCATGCTTGAGATTAACTCTTTTTTACTCCAATTAACAGACTGAATCTGAAATTAAGATGAAAATCAAAGTTGGTATAGTCTTGAACTAATAATATTGAAGTGATAACATCTGTAACTGCTTTTTGAAATATTAAGATGCGTGAGATAGAAGAAAATTTTGGGATTGGCACATCCAACTAGTTTATTTTAGAAAAGGGTAATCGTTTTTGCTGACGCTTATACCACAAAAAAGTATAATTTTCATTGGTTAATTATTTTTTCGAACTCGCAAAAGGAAAAATAAAGGGGGGGGGGGGGGGCGGGGATGACCTTTTTGTTCAAAGCACCGCAATTTTTGTCAAATCAACTTTTTAAACAAAATGTTGGTATAACCGTCAGATAATTTAACGACTTCTCATAATTTGGTGACCCGGTTTATTTCGAATGCTTGTTACCGGCGAAAAACAATCTTGCGGTTAGCCGTTTTCATGCGCTATAACTTTATTCCATAGCTCTGTAACTAAGCAACATAGAAAAATATGTTATACACAAAAACCTCTCCCAAAAAATTACCTAACTGCAGCAATTTAAAAACCATAAACATCAGTTTAGCAGAACGCAAGTTATAAGTGCTCGAAATGAAATTCCATTCATATTCTGGTTGACCTAATTATATAACTTTCGCCTATAACTCTGTAACTAAGTAACGTAAAACTATGAGTTACACACTAAAACCTTCCACCAAAAATTGTCTAATTGACAATGCACTTCCCATAAAAAGCCGTTTAGCAGAATGGAGTTATAAGTGTTCGGAATTAAATTTCTATTCATAAACGGGTTGGCATAATTATAGAACTTGTTCCCACAACTCTATGACTAAGCAACATAGAATGACATGTTACACACCCAAAACCTTTCCCCGAAAATTTCACAACTGATAATGTAAGTCCGTGAAAAAAGACGTTTAGTAAAACGAGAGTTATCTCGAGTTCGTTACGAGAGTTCGTAATGAAATTCAATTTCCATTTTATACATATAATAGATAAGCATCATGTAAAACATAGTAACTGCCTTTTTTTAATGTATTACAATTTTCATTAAAAGTTATTTAACTGCATTCCCATATGCTTATGCTTATAAAAGTATAGGCAGGATTCTCGTTGCTGATTGCCATTGCACCCTTTTACAAAATCTTTCATTTGGCGCAAAACGAGAAATTGAAATAGTCAAATTATAAGAGTTGTTTTTTCTTTTTCTTTTTCTTTCGGCGCCACTTTGAATGATATTACTGAATGATTTAAAGTTTAAAGTGTAACTTATTCGTATTTTGATATGTTTTAAAACTCACTCACGTTATATATATATATACAGTAAAACTCGGATATAACGAGCGTTAAAAGCGGGAAAGCGTTAAATGCGGGAGAGGGTTTTTGGCATTTTAAAATTGAGAATATTAGATTATATACTTTAAATAATGCAGGGAATCGTTTTTGTGTATTATTTAAAATAGAAACTCCACAGCATAGGTACAAAAACGTTTCCTTCATTTAAAATATCACAAATTTGCATAGTGTTTACAAAGTGTATTATTATTTCAAATCAGAATAAGTAAAATAATTGTTAGCATTAAAACAAAAGCTACAAAATACGTTTAACATTTCTAATAGGAACATTTATCCTTATATTAAACATAAAATAAAATTATGAAAGAAACTAATAATAATTTTTTTAATGTAACATTTGTATTATTGAGCACTACTATGAGGACTGTACACTTTCACTTACTGCTTATTCTGTTTTAGAGAAAAACTCTTCGAGTTTCGTCTGACGGGTGGACGAACGACCACATAAAAGAGCATTTTCTGCTTTGTTTATGTGTCTTAATACATCTTCATGTGAAGTGGCAGTATCTACTAAAGCAGTGTATAGGCGGGTAGTGCTAAAAGCTTCCATTACTTCAGCTGTTGTTGGGATGCACTCTTGAACATCGCCATCAGCAACTTTATCAGGGTCTTCTTCTTCTGCGGTATCCTGTACAGTGTCCCCTATAATGTCGTCAATGCTCCTAATGTTGCTTGTGATAACGTCTTTATCAATGTTAAGATAGTTCTGAAGGCTTTGTGCGTTTTCTGCAAGATGCTCGCAAACAGCTTGCCAGTCCTCGTCGTCTATAGGATCCGACCCCTCTTCAGCCGCATCCATATCGTCATCGGCGTCCGTTATGAAGCCTGCCTTTTTAAAGCAATTTTGAATTATTTTAGGTTCGATTTCATCCCAAGCAGCATTAAGGAAGTTCATGGCGTCGAGGAGAGTTACAGAAGATCGACTACTTTTAATTTCCATTTCATGTAGAAATCGTTTCACTATACGTTTGCGATAATGTTGTTTTAAAACCTTTACGATGCCTTGATTCATCGGTTGAAGTACGCTTGTGGTGTTTGCAGGTAAAAATTCCAGAGAGACGTTTGAAATATCTGGTATTTCTTGGGGATGCGCTGCGCGATTTTGTACGAATGGTATGACATGCCTATTTTGCTTCCGCATCTCGACATCAAAATCAGAAACATATTCAATGAACTGGGGATCCGTCATCCAAACCTTACATTGATGTGCATAGTCACAGGGCAGTGGTTTGATGTGCTTGAAACAGGGAGGTTTGGCCGATTTTCCAATCACCAGAGGCTTGCGTTTGTGGCCGATTTTCCAATCACCAGAGGCTTGCGTTTGTAGCTTCCATCGGCGTCGGAACAAACATGCACAGTCACACGTTCTTTACTGAGCTTCCCTCCATAGCACTGCTCATCTTTTAATGTTAAGGATTTATCAGGCATCGCTTTAAAAAATAAGCCAAATTCGTCGGCGTTATAAATATCACAACTGGCATAATTTTTGATAAGCCTTGGAAGACTGTTCTTTTTTCAAAATTCTGCATTTTCTATATTCACGGCAGCAGATTCTCCGCAAATTTTCTTCTACACAACGTCGTGGCGAGTTCGAAATAGGTCTAATCACACATTAGACGTAAAATCTTCAATTGGGCTTTTGGGCTACTTCGGCACCTTTTTCTTTAACTATGGATTCGCTGATAGGTATGTTACAGAGTCTTGATTCAAGAAACCACTTCTACATAACTTTTTCTAAATCTTCATATTTTCCTGCTTTCACTCTCTTTTTCTTTGAGCCACTAATCTCAGCATTTTCTTCAATATCTTTTCTGTTTTGAAGAAGAGTCCGAAGAGACGACGCCGCGATATTCATAGATAACGCAAAATCTTTCTGGCTCAGAATAGGTGATTTTTTGTCATAATTTTTTAGAATTTCTAATTTTTTCGAAAGTGTCAGCGTCTTTCTTTTCACACTCTTAGCTTCCATGTAGCACCTAATTGGAGTCGGCAACGCCGCTACTTACTTATGTGCAAATGAAAAAAGAGAAAACAGTTTGTGTGAAGTAAGAGACAGACAGGTGAAGCTGAGATGGACGGCATAAATTCTTTTGTCCTCTGATCCCAAAGCACCAAAGCGTAATATTCGGGATTTCTTTGTTCAAAGGACCAACAAAAAACGCGTTAAGAGCGGGGAGCGTTAAAAGCGAGGAATTTTTACATTATTCTTATGGGTATGGTTCAAGGGACCGGGACAAATGAGCGCAAAAGGCGGGAAAGCGTTTTTAGCAGTGAGCGTTATATCCGAGTTTTACTGTATATATATTTGATTTATTTATTTGTTTTTATTTAACCAATTAACATGTTACCCTTAATACTGAATTAACTTGGGTTTTGCTTCATAATATTACAGTAAAATCTCCGTAACAGACACTCCCGAATAGCGGACATCCCCATTTATCTGATATTTATTTATAGCAAACAACTATTATTTGTATATTTGTACCCCTGAATAGTGGAAACATTCTGCGGTACCGAGATGTCCGTTATTCGGAGGTTTTGCTGTATTTATAAATAAATTGGATTATAATTGCTTTTATCGACTTTTCAAAGCATTTACAAATACATTTTTTTTATTATTTTCAATAACTGATAATTCAATTTAGATCAACTGCTCTAAAATCAATTACAAAAATTGGCTATTTAAACACATAATAAAAAGAAAAAAGCAAGTGCATTAGGAAATTTAAAGAATGGTTTTAGAATCAGTGTTCTATGACAAATCTATTGCTGACATTATTTAAATTTGGCTATAGTTTATCTTCGCCAAATTGCTAATGTTAGTTAACAGTCAAGGAGAACCATGAGTATAAGGTATATTTGAGCCATTCAGTGCACAAATCGATTAACTCCACTTATGAAAAATCTTAAATTTTAAGTTTCAAAGCACTTGGTAATGTCATTACTTTTTATGTGTGTAATAACTTTCCTGAATAATAAAGATTAATAACACCATTAAATGACAAATTTTTTTTGACTATTGAATAACAAATAATTTATTTCAGAGGCCATTTTGATTAACTCCATACACTAATGTAAATCGTTGCAATAAAGCAACTCAAATGCACTAGCAAGCATTGAATGCAAGCATAAATTTTGAAGAATGTAGATCAGCCTTTATTATATCCGAAAGGTAGAACTGTGACAAGGAAAACAAGTCGGAAATTGCTCGTCAAACGTGGCAAATGAGGTGCGTTCCTACTATAACTAGTTTTATAAATATTTTTTGCACCGCATGTTGCAATGAATGTATATTTTAATGCACTACATAAGTGCATATCCATTTCATTCTGTTCGAAAGGCTGTCACATCATTAAAATGCACTTGAAATAATTTTTCCCATTGGCCTTAATGTAACGGAAAACTTTTGACTGTCCCTGTAATTAAACTATAGATCCGATTTTCATCAAATTTGAAATGACTCGACAAAATTTTGCAACAATTATATATTTAAAATTTCAGACCATTCGGTTGGGTAGTCTTTGCTCTGTTATACGCGGACGGACGGACAGACAGACAGGCGGACGGACGGACCGAACGACGATTATAGGTACTACGTATTTATGTAATTACGAACGCACCTAAAAAAGAGAGACATGATGGACCTGCTAAAATTCATTTCTCCTGTTAAACATGATCGCTATAAAAACTTGACAACAAATCGAAATGATGAGTCCTCACATACACCTGATGAAGAAGACATTATTTATATTGCTGATGAATTAATCACAAATAATATAACAGAACTGTCAACATTCATTTTTATGGAAAACCTGTAATAAAAATATATAATAACTAACCTTTTCTGTAATACAAATCTTAAAAATTTAAACACTGAATTTAACTTTATTATTTTTTCAGTTGCCAAATAGATTAACTCCACTCATCACATAAAAATTGTTACATTACTGACGATTATTTCTTTGTCTATTCTTTCTTATTAATTTATATACCGTTAGATCAAAGGTATATCTGTATTTATGCATTCTACAATATATTTTTGTATTTATACTAGGGGGCTCGGCTCCCTACGAGCTACGCTCGCCAACCCCCGTTCAGACACCGCAGTTTCTAAAAGCACGCTAATTTGATCGGCTTTAAAAAGATTTTGAAAGAATTGAATTATAATTTAAAAAACAGTGGCGGTCTCCCTATAAACGGGTTTCTATTCATTTCTCTTTGATTGGGGAATTTTAAGGAAAAATCAGCTGCTGTTAAAAGTTACAATGGCTATTTTTCTCTTTGATTACATTTAAATCAGTTAAACATTTCAAAATAAGCTCATATAAAATTAATTAAGTAAACAGAGTCTTTGTTTCCCGGTATTTTCTAACAAAGCGAAAAGAAAGTTCTTTTAAATAAGACATTTTAAGCGGGCTCTCATGTCAATCCCACAAGTCGTATATTTGTTGGTCAATAAATAAATAAATAAATAAAATACATTTTAAATGTATTGTTTTTAATCTCACGTAATTTGCACCAAACTTTTCTTTCTCTTTTTAATATTCACGTGAAAATACTTTTGTTAGAAAGAAAATATTATTTGCGTTGTCCCAACAAAAATAGTTGAAAAGATCATCTCGAAATATCAAATAAATGTCTCGCACAGTTTTTAAATTTAAACTGTTTTGCAATATTATTTTTTGTTCATTTTACGTAATAAGTGTAATGTGACGTAAATGTGATGTAATTTCTCCTATTTAAGACTTCTAACGCATGTTAATGAATTTATTATTTTACAATATCCTTTCTCTGTTAGAATTCACGTGTAATTATAGATGAAGTAGTTTTCAATAAGTTCCTGCTTTTTATAGGTAATTATTTAATTCTAATTCGAAAGTTTTTTTTTTGTTTATAATAGTCACGTGTAAATAAATTTTTAATTTGAAGCAAACATTATTGTTTGCGCTATTTATAAAGTTGGCAACAGGTTAAATTAGTACAATTGTCTAAAATAAGTAAAAAATATCTCTCGAAATGCCGAAAATTTGAATTTAAAATAGAAATAAAAGCACAAAAGATGAGTAAAATTTAAAAACTAAATGCAATCTGCACACCGGGAAATTATAACGTATAAAATGATCTAAAAATGATTAAATTCCGATGTATAGTTTTTGCTCCTATAAAACTTTTTTAATGGAACGACTTTGTCCAAATTTAGCCTTAAATATCTCTTAAAATAATTCTTCGATTTGAAAACTGTCTGCATCAGCGTGTTTATTAAACATTTCTTTATAATACCGCCGATTTTCATATTTTTGTATGCAATATTTTTCTTATTATTAACGGAGAAAGACTTCCGGTCACAAAAAATCAAAACCGGCGACTCCGGTGGTGACAGTGGTAGTTACTTTTTTTTAGAACAGAGAGATTGTAAAAGGAATTTTAAAAAACAATGTACAGTCGTGGGGGAAAAAAAGTAAACACCCCCTACTAACTCCTCAACAAATCATCGTAGACGAAAGTTACTGGTACCAGACGATTGGAAATAAAGTCTTCTTTTAAATGATGTATATAAAATTTTCTTAGGGAGTCATCTATATATTAAAACGATTCCAAACTTCATTTTTTTCAATGGCAATACCCAATTTTAACGAGATATTTCAAATCTTAGGTTCAAACTATGCCTAGACACCAAATTTCAAGTCATTTGAATGATACGTTTTTGAATTATAAACATTCAAAATTTAGTGCTTCTAATGTTAAATTACATTTTCATATTTTTATTTATATCTCCTGAAATTATGCTCCTAATGTGCTAATTTTTTTTTTTTGTAGCAATAATACTAATATACCCAAACATAAGTACGCTGAATTTTCAATTTTTATAATTTTATTGTATGAATTAGGAACTATGAAATTAATATTCGAAAAAATTATGAATTGCAACCTACAATTTTTTTTGAAGGATTTAGATTTAAGTCCTGCTTTATAAAAAACCAAAATTTTACATTTTTCTTCCAAGTAGTTTTCAAATTATGCTTAAAAAACGGCAAAATGATGGTTTAAGGGGCCGTTTATGATGGAAGTGAATAGACATTTTGAAATTTATTCTGCTGTACTGTAATCTAACAGGCTTCATTGACTCCTGTAGTGGCGCTTAAGGTGCCTTGATCAAGAAAGGGGCTCTCTCTGTTAACAATCGAGTACGGAACTTCAGTTTGGATACAGCCCTTAAAATACGCTCGTTTTAAAATAATTAATTTCTCGGAAACTTATGGTACGAATTGCATAAAAATTCGCTTTTAGGCTAATTGAAGGGTGTAGAGTTTATTTATGCTGTCAGAATTGTGTACTGCCATTGAAAAAAACAAAGTTTGGGTTCGTTTTAATATGTAGATGGCCCCATAAGCAAATTTTATATACATCATTTAAAAGTAGACTTTATTTCCAATCGTTCGGTACCAATAACTTTCTTCTACTATAATATGTTGAAGAGTTAGTAGGGGGTGTTTACTTTTTTTTTTCCCCACGACTGTACATTATTTCATCGCATTTCTCAACTTCTTGTTTTATGGAGTTAATCGATTTGTGTACTCGGCGGCTCATTTATTACTCAATACATCCCATCATAGTCAAAGATAAATTTTAGATAAATGCAAGGCATTTTTATTATTAAAATTTAAGAGTCTCAAAAATAAAATCGATCAGAGAACTTGTCTGTTGTGGCCATCACAATTTATATATATATATATATATATAAATCAAATCGTCAACAATAGAAATTAAACGACAATCTATTCGTTTTTTAGGCACAGTTATCGCGGAAATTGTGAAAAACAGGGCATTATAGCAGCATCACCTGTTGGGCGGTATACACCGATACCTAATAAGGTTCTATTTATATCAAGGTCTTACAGAATAAGTTTGGTGAAATTCTGTGCATTAGCTCTTGAGATAGAGCTATTTCAGAAATCGGGAAAAATTCAGCATAGTAGCGCCACCTGTTGGACGATTTACACCAAAGAATAATCAGCACCAAATTATATTCAATTGGATATTGAATTATTATATGCAAATCAATATCCAAATTATATCACATTGATATCAAGTTATATCAAATTATATCAGCACCAAATTATATCAATTGATAATATAGAATTATATGTACATTATCAGTTACAATATTATTATATTGCAACTGAATCTGAAGTTTCATGAAAATCTGTGCATTAGTTCTTGAGATATAGCTATTGCGTAAATCTTGAAAAATGCAGCATAGTAGCACTACCTGCTGGAAAATGTACACCAAAATCTACTCAACATCAATTTATGTCCAGCTGTAACTGAATCTGAATTTTGATTACATTCCGTTCTTGACATAGAAGGCCCAGAAATTTTGTGTCACGTACCGACAGACACACAGACAGACATTTTCTAGAAACAGTCAAATCGTGTTCAGGAACTTCTAAAACGTATAAATCCGTCGGAAACCGGAAGTCAAAATTTTTCACGAATCCAGTACTTTCCTCTAGTAAAGATAGAAGTAAGTAAAAAATATTGCACATAGTTAACTGAAAGTTTTTTCTGAATAAATTAGCTGTTTTATAAGAAAGAAACATAATTGCTTTGCTTGTAGATTTTTTAAAGAGAACTTGAATACTGAATATCTGGAAACATGCTTTTTACTAGTTACTTTGTTTTACACCTGAATCTTTCATATCGCATTTATTTTCTTTTACAGGGAAATATCAAAAATTTCAATATAGCATAATCTATAGAGCAGAAATTACGAAATCATTTTTGCAGTATTATGAAATTTGCGCAAGCCTTTGTTGCCTTTCTCTTTTAAATTAGTCTTTAAAAGTAATTATCACTGAAACCTCTAAAAAGACTCCCTTTCCGCACATTCATCTACAACACCGCGTTTCCGTTTAATCTCTATTCGGCATAGGGAAAGAAGCCTTGCGTTTCAGGGTCAAACCATCCCTAGTTACAAGAAAGATGGCCATATGTTCAAAACGTCGAAGATGATTCGCTAAAACTATTTTCAAACAATGCATGTCAGAAGTTTTTATTTATTTAGAAAGACCAGAGTATTAAATCAATGTTAAGACAATATCAGGAGGTTTATTACACAACTAAAATAAATGAAGTGTATATGTGATATGAAGTACTGGCCAAACTATCATGGTAACAGGAAAATTTACACATAAATCAGCCTAGAAGTTAGTTTATTCTTTTGCATTTAATATTGGGTGAATACCATATGCATTACATACAATGAACATAGTTATAGATGTCCAGTCATGGCTTTTAGTACTTCGTATGTTCACCTTTAGCAGCTATGACTGCCTTTATACGTCTTGGCATCCCTTGAATGTACTTCTGAATCAGTCGTTTCATTTCATTACTATGAAGCCATACACGAATTAATCGCTCCAGTAGTTGAACTTTGTTTGGTGCTGAAATTTTGCTGACCCTGGTCTTCGAGTCAAGGAAATATCAGCAACAAACGAGGTTCAACTAACTGAGTGATTAATTTGTGCATGGTAATCATAGTAATGAAATGGAACGACTTATTCAGAAGAAGGGATGCCAAGACGTATAAAGGCAGTCATAGCTGCTAAAGGTGAACATACGAAGTACTAAAAGCCATGACTGGACATCTATAACTATGTTCATTGTAAGTAATGCATATTTATTTACCCAGTATTAAATGCAAAAGAATAAACTAACTTCTAGGCTGATTTATGTGTAAATTTTCCTGATACCATAATAATTTGGCCAGTACTTATATATGTATATTGTTTATGTACAGGGCGGCCAGAATTAAAACATCACTACTATGACCTTTATATATATTGAACTACTCAGTGTATATAAGCTTCAAATTTTGTACATATACTATTCAAGACATGGGGAAACCGATTTCGCGAAAAAAATAGTTCCAGAAATGACCGATAGATGGCATTATACAACTAGACATGTGCTGAAAACACATAAAAATACATTTTAAACACATTTTTGAAGATGTAAAATCTGCAATCTCTGGACAGCTTGTTAAACTGCGGATCGTAACTGGTCGGCTAAGATGCTTCGGACATGCAGTGTGACGCCTCCTCTCAAGTCTGTCAAGGTTACCAGATGTCCTCGAAAAATAAGATTTTTTTTAAGTGTTCCCACAGCCAAAAATCGCTCGGATTAAGATCCAGAGAACAAGAAGGGTAGGTAGTTGGAAAAGCACAACTGATTACTTTGTCATTAGTGAAATGTTTCCGAAGAAACTGTTGTACACAGAGTTCAATACGCGGAGGCGCTCCACATACGTCGCATATCACAGAGCCATTACGAGTAGCCTCTTCGAAAAAAAGGTCCAAGAATGAAGGTGGCTGTGGCTTCAAACATGACTGTAACTTTCGATGAGTGGACTGGAATCTCTCGGAAACTACAGGAGTTTTCCGTCTTCAAATCCGACAATTACGGGTGTTAATGTTCCACTGCGGTAGAAATGGGCCTCATCTCTCTATAAAATCTGCCATGGTTATTATGTATCCACTTCAATTCTAGCAAGAAATTCTAATGCAAAGGTTAGGCGCTTCTTTCTGTCGATGACGTGCAACTATTGATTACGACTACAGCTATTGATAATGACTGATTTTGCACGGAAAACAATGCAGTATTTTTCTCAGTACGTTCCACACTGTGGGAACAGTTATCGTGACACTGCACGTGCACTACTATACCTACAGTATTATCTGACTAAGCAACAATAAGCGGTATAGAAATATGTTCAATGACATCTGAACAAACCGTTATACGTCCTCGAGCCAGCATAACTCCAAAATGTTCTGTTTTCTCGAATCAAGCGATCATTCTTCAGAAAGTTTGTTGAAGAAATGGTCCTTTGCACGAACTCGTAATTCGACGAAACTCTCGAAGAGTAGCTATAACATTTCTTTTGTTTTCATAAAAGAGCTTCACAATCAAAGTTCGTTCTGGCAGCGTGACAGACATCACTGATAAGAATGACATTCCTCAGTTTTTATCCTTTTTTATCCGCAAAACATGGAGGCAAACCAAGGATTTATGCAAATTTTTGTGCTTCCAGTGCGAAATTGCAGTACAGAGGCAGTTTAAGCTTCTTTTCTTTTCTTTCTTTTTTTTTCTTTTTTTTTCTTTTTCTCCACAAGGGTAATAGAAATTTAAAAGGAAAAAATTCATTTCGCATGAGTGTTTTTTTATTAATATTTTTGTCTTTTTTTCACATTTTTTGTTGTAGAGCGCCATCTATTTTTTTTCTCTGGAACCAATTTCTTTTCACGTAATCCCTTTCTTCATGTATTTAATAGTAAGTATACAAATTTTGAAGCCTTTACATTGAGCAGTTCGAGATACTGGGAGATCACAGTAGGGGGTTTTAATTCTGGCCACCCAGTACGTTAGATTAAAAGAAATCTAAGCCTCGGAATGGATTGTTGATTTCAGCAAACACTCACGAGATATATAAAATCACCAAAAATACAATATTGTCAAAATAAAAAAATTGTCAGCTGAAAAAAAAATATTCAAATAACATCGGAAATGAAAGGTTTGTCCAGATGATTTAAAAATATGTTAAATTTATGAACAAAATTTTGTAGTTAAAAGGGTAGGGGGTAGCTGATTCTGTTTTCCAGTCTGTAATCTACACTGGCATCCAAAAGTTAAGTGACAAAGTGTAAAGCGGGTAACATAAAAAGTGTTTCCTTTACATTAGTGACACTTTCACAGGTCTTGAGGTATAATAAAAGACGCTAGTTTAAAAATGTACAAAGAACATTTTCAAAAAAATAAATAAAAAATATAGAGTAACACAAAAGTAGGATTTTTGACTTCTAGAAAGTTCAATGGCTGAAGTTTATGAAAATGGAAGGTGGTTACTTCTGCTGGTAGCACATGCCTCAACAGCATCGATTCATGGAAAGGAAAAGAAAATCTATTACAGATGGGGCATTTGAGTCCACACACAGTAAACACATGCTTTTAGATCTAAAAATTTCGAAGGGGGAATTGGGAGTGAATGTAAATACATCCCAAGCATGAAAAGCTGTTCAATGAGATTCAGTCTAGTAATCGTGATGTCATTCCATGCGAAATCGTTTTCTGTGCCTGAATATAAGACGTCATAAATCAATGACTGTACATTAGTTTGATTCACAAATAAAGCTGTATCACGGCAGGCTGTTTTCAGAAAGCTACATGCAGGTCAGTTGTAAGAAAGGAGATCTGTCTTTTGAGTTTAACCTAATGGATTCGAACAAAAGCAGCTGCACAAGGCTCAAGCTCACATCAACTGGATCCAACAACATTAGGATTCCGTGCTCTTTACCGACAAGTGCCGTTTTAGACTAGGACAGATTCCCGACGATTACCGATTTGGAGAAGCCCTGTAACTTGGTATCAGACAGAAAAATCCGTAAATTGCATGCATACAAGAATGAGCTGTGTGATTGTTTGATCCAAACTTATCCATCAATATTATATTTTGTATCCTTTTATAAAGCAAACTTTGGGATTCGATTTTTAAAAAAAACTAAAAATTTAAATATGAAATAGTTTGTTAAAAATACCGGTTGTCCCAAAAAGGACTGACTGATTTTAAAATTCAATAACTTCCAAACGGTGACAGATATTAAAAAAATTCTTGCAGGAGGGTTATGCATAAAGTCAAAAGTTTTTTTACAGTGATTTTCGATTTTAGTTCGAATTACAAACAATAGATGGCGCTGCGATCAATAGAGGCTCAATTCAGGCTCGATTTTTGGTACTTCGTGGCCCGGATAATACATTTCCATCTCCTTTTTCTGCATAGAACAAAATAAAGGACCCAAAATCGAACCTGTATTTAGCGACTATTGCTTACAGCGCCATCTATTGTTTGTAATTTGAACTAAAATCGAAAATCACTGGAATAAAACTTTTGACTTTATGCATAACCCTCCTGCAAGAATTTTTTTAATATCTGTCACCGTTTGGAAGTTATTGAATTTTAAAATCAGTCAGTCCTTTTTGGGACACCCGGTAATTATCACTGACAGTAAGTACATCGATTTTTTCACTGAAACGAAAAAAGGAAAGAGAGGGAAAAAATTCCAGCATGAGATGTCTAAGCGACCCGCTTTATTTCCATTACCCGAGGCTAACAAAGAAGACAGGCTGTCGCACTACATTTCGCGTTAGACCGCTAGAGTCCCATGATGCTGTTTTCGTGCACCTACGTTCGTGCATTCCAGCATCACGTGATTCAAGCGTCCGAAAAAAGTGACACGCGCAATGTACCGCCATCAGCCTGTCTTTTTCGTTAGCCTCGGCATTACCATAACAATGCAGGTGACATTATGGTCGGAAGCTTTTTTTTTTCATTTCCGGCTACGTAAGAGATAGATAGGGCAATGGTTCTCAACCGGTGCGTCGTGAGTTATGTCGCGAAAATTTTAAGTGGGGTTGTATCAATATTTTCACTAACAGAAATATATATCTAGCATTTCATATTTTACTATTTACATTTAAATGAAATTTAGTGTTATAAAGTTGTTATTTTTTGCTCTGGGCACGGAAAAATTCGGGCGAGTGTGTTACTTCATTTAAAGTAGAAGACAATCGCATCATTAGAATTACAAGGAGATAAACCCGGGCTTCCCGAGTTACAGAATATAGGTGAAAACCATCATATGTGTCACTTCTGATGTCAACATCCTTTTTCTCTGCACATACCAAAGGCACAACGATGGATGAGGTATTTTTCGAAAGGGTCTGAAAGCGATTTTTGACATAGTATACTTATATATCGTTAAAACACGTTGTTTGATAAAAAGAATTGCAGATAATAAAAAAAATAATGAAAAACATCTAAAAGATTGCGATGAGAAAGCCTCGCACGGGTCTACTGTTTCTCCTTCTTTTTAAATTGATAACACTAATAGATTTTTTACATTTTATATATTGAGAACGTGAGTTTCAAAACTCGCCTTATCCAAAATTTAAAAAATCGAGTTTTCCCTTTCAATCTATTCTATCTGTAAACCTGCACCGAAAAAACACTACAAACTAAAGAAATACTAGTTTTAACCTGTACAGGGTCATCGAAAAATAATGCATAGACTTAAAAAAATCATAACATCGAAACATTTTATGTTAAATGAGTAATTCTTTCACTACACGATAACTGGTGAACGCAAGTTTGGTTTTAGTTCACCAGAATTCGTTTGCGTATCTCTGTTATGCGCGGGTTAGTTGCGCAGTCGTCAAGGTCAGCCGACGCGCCAGACTGCAGCTGCTCAGTACGATGTTGACCGTGCAACAAAAGGCTCCGAAAAAGCCGCTGTACAGTGACTACTGACTTTGACTCCACATACCAAATCACGCACTGTGCTTTTTGTCGGTGTTTTGTCGGCTTTTGTTGTGTGCTTTTTCACGGTCAACATCGTGCTGAGCAGCTGCAGCCTGGCGCGTCGGCTGACCTTGACGACTGCGCATTTGATCCGCGCATAACATAGACACGCAAACGAATTCTGGTGAATTAAAACCAAACTCGCGTTCACCAGTTATCGTGTAGAGAAAGAATTACTCATTTAACATAAAAGGTTTCGATGTTATGATTTTTTTAAATCTAGGCATTATTTTTCGATGACCCTGTATTTTTGGCGTTGTAAAATCTTGGTTTACAATATAAACCAATGGGCACAGTCAGAGGTTTTTCGCGATTTCCTAAGATTTGATTTTCTGGATAATGAGAGTTTTGAAACTCACGTCCTCACATCTTTTAAAATGCCCACTAACAATAATACTAAAAACCATATTTATATGAAAAACAGCAATAATACGTTCAAATAAAGTTTTGAAATGTATTAAAAGCCATATTTTCAAATTGGTCTCCAGACAGGATTTAAAAGGCAAAGAGATCGCCAAAGATCAGCCATTCAGCCTTGTTCATTCGTTGCATTTCAGTGGTTTAAGCGTGAAATTCGATTACATGTCTTAAATTTGTGTTTTATTTATATTTTATCGTTTTTATAATTGATTAATGGATGTTTTAATTTCGTTGTAGAAAAGATGTAAACAAATTATGGGCCATTTATTACCCGACTGCCAAGAAGGGTTATGTGTTTCACGCGTATCTGGGTATGTGGATTTCTTTATACCCTCGAAACATCCCAACGGCTGGATGGATTTTAATGAATGAGGTCTCTATCGATTCGTCTTAATCGTCCGCTGGCTATAGACTAGGTTTTGTTTTTGTAAATTTAAAATGGCGGCCGTAAAATACAAAATGGCACTAGAGACGAAAAAGGATTTTTACGCACCCTATTGAGTGGCATATCATTGGATAGGTGTTTCAAAATGAAGACGATATTTCATTGACTATTTTACAGTCAGAAGCTCTGTTTAAATATTACACTACCTGGGAGTTGTGTAGGTAGGATCTCTAGCTTTACTACAACTCTAACCTTCATAGACATTGATAGGCCTCATCAAAAGAGTGTTTGTATATAGGAACTAACAATTAAACAGAGCTTAAAAGTCATCTATACAAGTAAAAAAAAATAGCTAAGTAATATAAAAAATAGTTTAACATTGATGAGAAACAATTAATTAGTTCGCTTTTTACGCAGTCGGGTTTTTTGATTTTTTAAATTTAATTTTTACTTGTATTAAATGGAAACTGATTCAACTTTTGCAATAGTCTGCATACGATAGAGATCGATTTGAAAAAAAAAATCATGTTTTAAAATTATTTTTAAAACAATGAAAATTGCATAAATTGTGATACAGTCTTCAAACAATTTGCGATGTAGTTTTCAGACAAATTGTATTTGAAGGTACATTTTTTTCCTTTACTCGATGTTGTAAAAGTGCTACGCTTAGAAGTTTAAAAAATTTTAAAAATTGCAGTAAAAGCGAAATTTTTTCGTCTGCCGTTGCCATTCGCAAAATGACGTCAACGTTACGCGCAAATACGTTTGTCCTTTATAATACAGTCGAACCTCGTTATAACGAACTCCAACGGACCAAAGGTTTTGTTCGCTATTTCCGAACCGTTAAGAAAAATGTTAGAGTTCACAAAATGTATAGCTCATTAGTTGCTATGTATATTCAATAACAATGTATTACAAAATGATACATAAAATCTATTAAAAATTATCATTAATTAATTAAATTTACTAAATCCATTACAATAAACTGACACAATACTGATTAAATTAACTAAAAATGAAGACAAATGGAAATAAATTCATTTTACCTTTAACTGTTGCTTTAATTGTTAGTCACATCTGCAGATTGGCTATCGTAAAAGGGAAAGTATGCAGATGTTTCTACCCTTTAATAAATAAACAGGCTTATCGCTGATTTGCACCGTGTTTCATTGACCGGCATACATTTTCTTATGAAATTAGAGTCGAAGTGCTGTTTTCACAACTGCGGAAAAGTTTTTAAAAAAAATCAGTGGTCGACTGAAAAAAATGTTTGTTTTAGCCGATTCTTAAGATTTCGGAGGTTCGCTATAAAATGATAAATTAGCATTAAATACAATAGGAAACCGGCGGGACCAAAATTTTCGTTCGTTATATACCGGGTTTGCTATAACGGGGTTTGACTTATAGATAGATATGTAGTTTTAATTTCGTGTAAAGCGTAGCAGAGGAATGTGTTACACAGTCCTTCGAAGTGAGTAACATATTTCTTGCTAACCTTGTATTTATGCATTAATTTTTTATATAAAAATCCATTATTCCTTTCAAAATATTTTCCACGATATTTAGAAGATTTCATAATTTTAAGCCCGAATTTAAATTTTGTTTTATGACTTTAGTAAATATTTACTCTTTTTGAAATAAAATTGCAGAATTTTGACAAGTAAAACACTTGAAAAGCTCAAAAAGGACTGCAGCAAAGATAACAAACACATGAAGTGTTTTGGATCATAGTTTATTAGTACAAACTTGTAAATTATGAAAAACAAGTTTGGACGAATTTTAATAGAATTCAAAACTCTAGTAACAAGTCTACATTGTCTATATCTTGTCCAATATTGCGGTCATTGGTTTGAAATATCGCCAAGTATCGAGATATTAACGACAGTTGGCTAATACTGCGTCCTTAACGTTTTCATTAATTTTTCCTTATTTCCTTTTGAAACACGAAAAAATGTTTATATTTTAAAATTTTGAACTTAGTTTCAGCATTCTTACAGTTTAATACAGTGAGGCGCGATTTATTTGTCAAATTAGAACTATTTTAAAAATTAGTGTATACAAAACTTATCAGCCATCTATTAACCCTTTATCTACTGACGATACTTATATGTACCATTAAAATAACTTGTTATAAAATTCATATTAATACATTGACTAGTAGTAATATAGTTTAGAATGAGTCATAGATACATTACTTTAACTTGTTCGAAAAGCATTATTGGTTACACAAAACAAAAGTATTTTTAAAAAGATGATTCCTTTTGCCTTTGCATCTTTTCAGCTTTCTTGGCGTTGGGGAGAGAGGGGGAAATTTTTCAATTCGGAAATAGTTCTATGTTTCTATTGCAAGAACATTATATTTGTATATTTCCTAATTCTATGAAATACTAAGAAATACATATAAAATAAAAGATTAAAATGGTGTTATAAATATTGCACAAAATCCCTGCAAATTCAAATTTAATTAATCCTTCTAAATCCTTTAATCCTTCTAAAATCCATTAAATGATTAAGTAAATCTTCTAATGTAGTTTAAACAATTCAAGAAAAATACTTTAGAAGATAAAATTTTCATGAATTCATAATTCAGTAGATAAAGGGTTAAACATGAAATGTTTGTTTTTTCCACTACGTTATTTCAAAGATAGCTTTCTGCTTGACTAGTATAAATCAAATACAATTAAAAGAAAAAAAGCTTTCGTAGAGTTATACAGAATGTCCAATTAGCAGGATTCTACCGTGTTTTGAAATCGATATTCGTACTCAAAAAGGCCTTATTTCGATGTTTTCGCAATATTTAAAGTTTTATGGGGAAATCAACATAAAATAGGACACTCTAGAACAAGTTTTGGTAAATTAAGGATGAGCTTAACACTCCAGTTCCCAAATTATGAATTAATGAAAACCTCACCTTTCAAAACATTTTTCCTACAAATTGTCCTACAATAGCTGTTGCCGTTTACTCATAACTTCAAAAAATGTCAGTCTATTTTAAAACGCCTTGTATATGGTCTTTGTAAAATTCACATAGCTTTGCTTCATATCTGTTATACTGGGAGTCCTAGTTAAAGCATGGGTCTTCTGGGTCGTAGACTGGCGCCCCTTGATTTTGAAGGCCTTCAAACTGCTCTGGACAGACATTCTAAATTTTGAGCTACTTATACATACAGTAGAATCCCGCTAATCCGAAATTTCGGTTAATCCGAACCGATTTTATTTTAGAAAATTATACTCGAACAAATTAACTGAGAAGATTAACTTAGAAAATTTTTGGGATTACAGCTGATGATGTCGGGAAAAACGTGTAGAAGTTAGAATTAAAAATAAAAGTACATAAAAGTACATAAATTAAAAATAAAAGTAAATGGCAATAGAAAATGTTTTTTGTTCTTTAAACAGCTTGAATAGAATAAAAAAAAAATACTCAATAATGTAAAAGTACAACATATGTACACGAATATAAAATAAAATCTTTTAAAATGCAAAATGTATTTAATTCAAATGACATTTTTTTTTTTTTTTTTTTTTTTTTTTTTTTTTACTTTCAACAATATGATTTTGCAAATAATCCACAGAAATGTTTCTTTCTTTCCTTCTCGTTGACATGGTAACTGAGCTATTTATAGATTCGCTATTTTGAACCGTTTGTAATGGTTTAGTACGTAATTCCACATTCTGAAGTCTCATTGTATTATTATAAATATCTGGATTGGTGAAACAACGAATACTATTTTTTGCGAAAGTCGTGCCAGATTTTCCAGCATGCCGGACCCTAGGATGCCGGATTATGGGATGTTTATTATGTTTACCGGGTGCTTATGACATACAATTTTTTAGCACGTATCTATTTCTTTTCTATTTTTATCGGTATTTCGGATAATCCGAATTTTTTGTAATCCGAACAGGCACCGGTCCCAATTAGTTCGGATTAGTGGGGTTCTACTGTATATCATAAACGAAATAAAATTATTTAAATTAATTCGACTAAACGGTAAAGCAACATTAACAAAACTATGTTCTTTTTTTTTTTCAACGCTTAAAGAGTATCATATATTTTATTTCGTAAAAATTAAACAAAACAAAAACAAGCGAAAAAGGGTTTAAATTTTTGGAAAGATTTTCAGAAGCATAACCCATTTTTATTTTTGAATGTTTATTTATTCTTTTTATGAGTTTATTTATTCCTTTTATTTCACACAAAACTCTTCCCTATTTAAAAAAATAATAATAACATCTTGAGTAATAATAATACGAGTACTTATGAAAGAAAACAGAATTCGTACACTACATAAAGTGATTTCCAGAAAAAAAGATCGATACATTGAAATTCTCAAAATATCTCATTCAATAGTGTTGTTTAGAACGTCTTCTTGGGGGCGGGAATGGGGAATGTCGTTGTGAATCAATATGACTGCATTCTTTCCCCTTCAATCGACATCTAAATTTAGAACTGTTGCCAATCAACATTTACTAAAGTATCTACAAAAGGTTTTATTTCGAAAAGCAATTATTATTCACAGTGAAGTTACCAGTATTCACTACGCATAGGAAGAAATGAATTAAGCTTTAACCAATGATAAAGCGAAATTTATAATTCCTGAATAATTTAAATAACAATGAAAAATTTTAATAATTATTTACTATTTCCATGCACATCTTTTTTAATTTTTGAACAATTGAACATTTAAACAACATTTTGGCAATTGAACGTTTGTGCGACATTTGAACAAAATTTTGACTATTGAACATTTGTACAACATTTGAACAGCATTTTAAACAACATTTTGAGCTGTTGCCATTCAACATTTATTAAAATAATCTATAAAAGGTTTCGTTTTGAAAAGAAATGACTATTATTCACAGTAAAGTCACTAGTAATCACTACGCATATGCAGAAATGAATTAAGCCTTAACCAATGACAAGACGTAATTTATAATTCCTGAATAATTTAAATGACCCTGATAAATTTGAATAATCGTTTACCATTTTCATGCATATCTTCTTTAATTTTTGAACAATTGAACATTTTAAACAGCATTTTGAAATGTTGCTATTTAACATTTATTAAAAGTATCTATAAAAGGTTTTATCTTGAAAAGAAATAAATATTATTCACAGTAAAGTCACTAGTATTCACTACACATAGGCAGAAATGAATTAAGCCTTAACCAATGACAAGACGAGATTAATAATTCCTGAATAATTAAAATGATGCTGATAAATTTTAATAATAATTTACCGTTTTCATGAATATCTTTTTTTAAGTTTTGAACAATTGAACTTTTGCACAACATTTGAAAAATTGAACATTTGAACAACATTATAACAATTGAACATTTGAATAACATTTTAAACAACATTTTGAACTGTTGCCATTCAACATGTATTAAAAGTAAAAGTGTATTAAAAGGTTTTATCTTGAAAAGAAATGACTATTATCTACAGTAAAGTCACTAGTATTCACTACGAATAGACAGAAATGAATTTAGTCTTAACCAAGGACAAGACGAAATTTATAATTCCTGAATAATTTAAATGACGCTGATAAGCTTATAATAATTCAAATGTAAGTAAGTACGAGTAATAAGTCTTATTTACGTCCACTAATAAACATATCACAATATATATTTCAAACGGAAAAGTCAAAACATATATTAAAATATTTATTTGCTTAAAAGACGTCACTAAAAACACATTAAAAGTAAATTAAAAACCTATATTGACATGTTTAAACTCCTTGACTGAATCGTCATCAGATATATAGGTTATACATAGGTTTATATAATATAGGTTTTTAATTTACTTTTAATGTGTTTTTAGTAACGTCTTTTAATTGTATTCGATGATTTTTTTTTTTCCATTTTTCATATGCATTGTATTTGTAATGCCTGTTATACATTCTGATGACGACCCAGTGATGGAGTTGAAACATGTCAATATAGGTTTTTAATTGACTTTTAATGTGTTTTTAGTAACGTCTTTTAAGCAAATAAATATTTTAATATATATTTTCAATTTCCCGTTTGGAATATATATTGTAATATACTTTTAATAATTATTTACCATTTTCATGAATACCTTTTTTTAATTTTTGAACATTTATTATTTTTATGTTACATTTATTTTATATTAAAATTATCCATATCTAAAATAATGACTTCCTGGGCATTAATATTACTTATGTAATTGCTTGAACAATAATAATTCTTATTCGTACACTTTATAAGAAAAATTCGAGAAAAAATCAATAGATTGAAAATTTCTTAAAATATATCATTGACTAGTGTTCTTTAGAACGTCTTCTTTGTGTGGGGGGAGGAGGGTGTCGTTCTGAATCAATATCACTGCATTCTTCCCCGTTCAATCGACTTCTAATTTTAGAACGGTTGCCATTCAAGATTTGATAAAGGATTTATGAAAGATTTACTCGCAGCGGTGGATGTACGCAGGCAGAGACGGACTAAGCTTTAAACAATGACAATAGAACGTTATAATCTCTCAATAATATAAGTTAAATGGCGCTGATCAAATTTAATAATCATTTTGCATTTTTATATATACAGTAGAGTCCCGATTATCCGAGTTAATATGGACCAAACTCACCTCGGATAAACCGGATTTACACAAATTGTCACCAACTAAGGAGATGAAATATAAATTTTCACTTATTGCATTAATTTTTATGGTACTAGCAACATTTCTTTGATGTACATTTCCGTTACTTCTAAGAAAAACGGGGAATGAAACTGTTTATTTGAAAAAGCCCTTGATAGTTTTTTGTTTGTTGTGAATGACAATTTTGCTGCAGTTTTTTTTTTTGTGTGTGTGTGTGTGCAGAATTAAGCTACTGCATAGCTACCAATTTCTAAGATTTTTTCTTACCACTAAAACTTACCAGTAAATTTTGCCTAATTCAATCGCCGAAATCTAACAATTGTCAACGATCAATTAAATATGGCAAAAAATTTTATTAAATTTTAGAGGCAACAAAACCGTACAAATTGGCAGCTATGTGATTCCATAAGTGTCATGAAAATTGCAGGTGTAGCCTCTTCTTTCTGCTCAAAGTATTAAATAGTTTTTTTTTCAATCGAACTTATACCTTTGGAATGGATCATTTTCTTCTGATGGATTGATAGCTTCCATTTTTATGAAACAGTCATTATAAATGAAGTGTTAGGTGAAGATGAAACTTTGGTTTTCTGGTCAGAATGGGGGGGGGGGGGGGGGGAGAAATGGCCATAATTTAAAAAAAAAAAAAAAAAAAAGCCTTTTTTTTTTTTTTCACTTTTTTCTGACAAGAATGTAGGTTTTTTGAAGGCTATCCTTTCTGAAGTAAACATTTTCATTTGTTCAACAAACAGACTTTACAAACAAACATGATAAAGTAACAGCATTAACATTAATGTTAATAGTAATATTATTTTGTTACTCTCGGATGTATAGATCCATTTGCGCAGCTGAAAATGTTCAATTGAGAATTGATAGCATCGGAAAAACCAATATTCTGGTAAGAGAAATCCGATTAATACGCTTTAAAAACTACTCGGAAACATTCCCGAAATACAGTGGCAGCAAAAGAAACTTTGTTTTTATAAATACTTTTTTAAAACCTCAAAAATATAGTAGTTTCGAGGTTTCTAAAGATAAAGAACATTTTTCGGAATTGTAGGTAACTCGGAACAGGTTATTGTATATTTTCATTTGTAGTTATACGGTATGTCCGTAAAAGAATGTCTCAGTTATAAATTTTAATAGTATCAATTGTAAGCATTGTAGAGTGTTGGTTCAGGGTCACAAATAAAGAGTCACTCAAACAGTTTTAGATAAGCGCATGCGCGAGTATTGCTTTGTTATGGACTCGCTTGCAATGCCACATTACACAAAATAGCGACACTTGAGTGTAAAGCGTTATTGCTAGACTGAAGATTTAAAAACCGTTAGAGCCATGCTATTTTTTTTTCTTTTGGAGCTTTATCGTGTCTACGTTCCGCCGCTACCTAATGATTTGCCAGAGTTGAGACACAGAACTGAAGAGGTTATTTGCTTCCATTACTCCCGACTTGTTAAGGGGCTGGTCACTCAGCTTCGGAATTCTCCTCCGTAATGTTAAGTCTGTGGACTTTTGATACTTTCGTATATTTAAAATATCTTCTCGGGAGATTCATATTTGTAACATCTTTTTTCTGTGTACTCTCCTTAAAGTAGAGGTGCACAACCTTGTTGAAAGAAGGGCCACTTGCAAAAATGTTTGGGTTGTCGAGGCCCACATCAGTAATACAGACAGGATTCTATATCGGGAGGTTGGGGGGAGGTAATAATTCTTTATTCTTGAAGAGTAAGGAATTTTTGAATATAAAAAATAAACAAATAGAAATAAGTAATTTTATGCAGGGATTCTTCACATCTGTATTCATATCCATCTGTAATTATACAACACTTTATGAAGACTAACTGTTCTTTCTTGATAAATGGAAAATTTTGACAAAATTCCCAATTTTTTTCCCACGAGCGATTGAAGAATTTCGCAATATTTTTGTGATCAATTGACAAAAGTTTCCATAAGTTGTCGAAATACGTGATTTCTTTTTTTTCCGCGACAGAGTGTCAAAATTCGCGATTTTTTCTCGCGATAAATTGACGAAATTCGCGATTTTTCCGCAGCCGATCACCGAAATCTCAGATTCTTCCGCGCCTGATTGGCAAATTTCGTGATTATTTTCTCCCCGATCAACGAAACTCGTGATTCTTAACTGACTGACGAAATTTGTAATTTTTTCCCGCGGAAAATTGACAAAATCAACGATTTTTTTCTTGCGATAAACTGACGAAACTCGCGATTTTTCCGCGGCCGATCAACGAAATTTGCAATTTTCCGCGCCTCATCGACAAAATTCGCGATTTTTCTGTGCTCGATTAGCGAAATTTGAGACTTTTCAACTCCAAATCGGCAAAATTCGGGATTTTCCCGCACTCGATAAACGAAATTCGAGATTTTTGCGCGCCCGATCAACCAAATTCGCGATTCTTAACTGACTATGACGAAATTTGTAATTTTTCCCCGATGAACTGAATAAACTCGCGATTTTTTCGCAGATGATATACGGAATTTCAGATTTTTTTTCACACATGATCGAGAAAATTCGCGATTTTTTTCAAACCCGATCAACGAAATTCGTTATTCTTAACTGACTGACGAAATTTGTAATTTTTTTCCCGCGGAAAATTGACGAAATTCGCAATTTTTTTCTCGAGATAAAATGACGAAACTTGTTATTTTTCCAAATCCGATCAACGAAATTTGGAATTTTTGAGCACCTCATCAAAATTCGCGATTTTTCCGCACTCGATCAACGAAATTCGCGATTTTTCTGCACCCAGTCAATGAAATTCGCAATTCTTATCTGATTCTGACGAAATTGCAATGTTTTCCAGCGAGAAATTGACAAAATTACCGATTTTTTCCAGCAACATATGGACAAAAATTGCAATTTTTCCCAGTTATAAATTTTCGAAATTCGCCGGCCACAAGTTAACCCATCGCGGGCCACTTTTGGCTCGCGGGCCACAGATTGTGCATCCCTACAAAGGATGTCTCTTTTTTCTTAGTTTTCAAAATATTTCTAAAATAAATTCTGAATTTAATATTTTATGTGCTAAAAGCGGGCGACTGTGAGTGAGATTTTAACACTTCCTATAAAATTAAGTCTATACTTTAGAAATATTTTGAGAACTAAGAAAAAAAGAGACATCTTTTAGGAAGAGTACACAAAAAATAGAAGTTAAAAATATTAATTTCCCGAGAGATATTTTAAATATACGAATGCATCCAACAGGCCCCGATCATGACTAATTGGGGGCCTGGGCAAAGATAAATTAGAGGGCCCCATTCGAATTGGTGCAACATTATTCAGATAGAACTGATGGTCAGTCATATGTGTAATGCATAAACAATATTTTTGCACCTTGGATTTTAAATAGAAGAAAATTCTTAGCTCCGTCAATTCTAAATTAAATAGGTATCTTAATTAATAAAAATACTTTTTTTCTTAGTACGTAACAAAACCCTTTTATATAACTTTAGCAACTTGTTATATTATTTTAAAATTCATTTAATAACTTCTACTTATGGTAGAGTGTCAAATACTCTAACATGTAAATATGAGTTTATAAAGTTAGTTTCTTTTACATCTTTTTAAGTTGTACTGCACACAATATAATATCAAATCAAATACATTCTATTTCACAAATAAAAAGTGTTTTTTTCAATAAATCTAAAAAAAGTGTCAATTTTTATGGGGATTGCTTTTCATATTTACTCAAAGTTGAAAAAACTTTGAATACAGAAGAAAATTTAGCTCACGAAAGTTAGAACTGATTATTTTCAACTACTAAAGTTTAGATACCATTTAAGTTCATTGCTAATACAATCTATTAAAATTAACATGTTATTTCTTATTTAATAGTTGTTGAGGTTAGCTTTGCGAAAGCATTGAGTTCTGTGTGTTCAAAATGAAATGTTTTTCTGTGAAAAATACTAGTAGAATCTTTTAAAGATGACATTTGTGTTTTGTATTTGAAAATTTTCAGAGCTAGAATTGGGGGGAAAAGTAAATATTTTATAAATTAATACAGTCGGACCTTGTTATCCCGACACCCGGTTTTCACGACACTCCGCTTATGACGTCAGGTTTTCAAAGTCCCGATTTTCTGTATATGATTTTAATGTAAATACACCCCGGATTTTACGTCGTTGAATAATTTTCAACTCCGGATATCCCGACGGTTACTGAAAATTGTCCATTTTTCATAATCCATCTTATAAGCACGGAAATAAAGCGATAAGAAATGTTTTAGATAAACTTTTCACAGAAGTTTACCCATTGAGATAAGTGAGAAATTTTACTTCAATCCTTTTTCTGAATAAATAAACCCACATACTATAAATAACCCATTTAAGCTCCAGATAGACATATGTCTACTCGCGGTCTTATTGTTCTGGTCAGGTGGTTACACGGCGTTTTTCATCCAGCTAAAACCAAAGCATTGCATTGCATTGAAACAATCAGAAATTATCTAACACGAATATTGATTACAATTCACTGTATAATATTGAAAAAGGAATTATAGGAAGCACATCTAGGGATAAGCAAATCTTAATATATCAGTATTCCATGTAACAAGAAAAAAACAAGCCATCTTAAATCTGATTTTTATTCTTTTCAATTTTGTTTTTGTGTGTGTTTTGTTTAATAATAATGTTTTATTGCTTAAAACTGCAAGAACAGTTATGAATTTAAAATTGTCTTAAATTAATTAAAAATAAAGCTTTTCATAAACAGATTTTTCTCCAACTCCGGTTACCGTGACACCCCGGTTATGACGACACTTTTATCTGGTCATTAGAGTGTCGGGATAACGAGGTTCGACTGTATATGGATTTGGGCCCCTGGGCAAAGTCCCGATTTGCCCATGCAATAATAAGGGCCATTGGGTCTGAGGCATCCAATGCTCACAGACTTTACATTAGTGAGGGGAAATCGGAAGCTGAGTGACCAGCCCGAAGTGTCGGAACAATTGGACTTCAGGTCGGATCTGTGTGTATAACTAAAGGTGCACATATTGAGCATAAGTAATAAAAACTATGTTTACCTTTAATTTGATGTACGATTTGTTGTAAATAGTCTAAATTAAATTGTTATACTATACAATTGGAACTGGGACATTCTTTTATGGAAACACTGTACTATATTTTCGTAAATTAAGAGAGATTTGCCGTTTTTTTACAGCGAATACTACTTCGTTTCTTAAAAAATAACATCGTGTGAAATTGTGTTATTTGTTCATGTATTACATAATATAATTTAACAACATTTCGAGACATATCTCATTCAATACTGCTGTTTAAAACGTCTTATTGTAAAAAAAAAAAAAAAAAAAAATCTTTTATGGAAACCCTGTACTATTCGTAAATTAAGAGAGATTTGCCGTTTTTTTACAGCGAATACTACTTTGTTTCGTAAAAAATAACATCGTGTGAAATTGTGTTATTTGTTCATGTATTAATATAATTTAACAACATTTCTCGACATATCTCATTCAATACTGTTGTTTAAAACGTCTTATTGTAAAAAAAAAAAATCTTTTATGGAAACCCTGTATTATATTTTCGTAAATTAAGAGAGATTTGCCGTTTTTTTACAGCGAATACTACTTTGTTTCTTAAAAAATAACATCGTGTGAAATTGTGTTATTTGTTCATGTATTACATAATATAATTTAACAACATTTCTCGACATATCTCATTCAATACTGTTGTTTAAAACGTCTTATTGTAAAAAAAAAAAAAAAAAAAAAATCTTTTATGGAAACCCTGTATTATATTTTCGTAAATTAAGAGAGATTTGCCGTTTTTTTACAGCGAATACTACTTTGTTTCTTAAAAAATAACATCGTGTGAAATTGTGTTATTTGTTCATGTATTACATAATATAATTTAACAACATTTCTCGACATATCTCATTCAATACTGTTGTTTAAAACGTCTTATTGTGAAAAAAAAAAAAAAAAAAAAAAAAAAAAAAAAAAAACTTTTATGGAAACCCTGTATTATATTTTCGTAAATTAAGAGAGATTTGCCGTTTTTTTACAGCGAATACTACTTTGTTTCTTAAAAAATAACATCGTGTGAAATTGTGTTATTTGTTCATGTATTACATAATATAATTTAACAACATTTCTTGACATATCTCATTCAATACTGTTGTTCAAAACGTCTTATTGTAAAAAAAAAAAAAAAAAAAAATCTTTTATGGAAACCCTGTATTATATTTTCGTAAATTAAGAGAGATTTGCCGTTTTTTTACAGCGAATACTACTTTGTTTCGTAAAAAATAACATCGTGTGAAATTGTGTTATTTGTTCATGTATTAATATAATTTAACAACATTTCTTGACATATCTCATTCAATACTGTTGTTTAAAACGTCTTATTGTAAAAAAAAAAAAAAAAAATCTTTTATGGAAACCCTGTACTATATTTTCGTAAATTAAGAGAGATTTGCCGTTTTTTTACAGCGAATACTACTTTGTTTCTTAAAAAATAACATCGTGTGAAATTGTGTTATTTGTTCATGTATTACAAAATATAATTTAACAACATTTCTCGACATATCTCATTCTTCAATACTGTTGTTTAAAACGTCTTATTGTAAAAAAAAAAAAAAAAAAAAAAAAAATCTATGGAAACCCTGTATTATATTTTCGTAAATTAAGAGCGATTTGCCGTTTTTTTTTTTTTTTTTTACAGCGAATAGTACTTTGTTTCTTAAAAAATAACATAGTGTGAAATTGTGTTATTTGTTCGTGCATTACATAATATAATTTAACAACATTTATCGACATATCTCATTCAATACTGTTGCTTAAAACGTCTTATTGTAAAAAAAAAAAAAAAATCTTTTATGGAAACCCTGTGTTATATTTTCGTAAATTAAGAGAGATTTGCCGTTTTTTTACAGCGAATACTACTTTGTTTCTTAAAAAATAACATCGCGTGAAATTTTGTTATTTGCTCATGCATTGCATAATATAATTTAACAACATTTCTCGACACATCTCATTCAATACTGTTGTTTAAAACGTCTTATTGTAAAAAAATAATAATAATAAAAAAATAAAAAAAATAAGAAAAAGCAATTTATCAAATTACAACGACCATTTGGAAAACGATTTTTTTAAGACTACAATTTAAAACATAAAAAATCGCACGGAGTTGATCATACATTACGTACGCCATGAATTAAACATTAATAGTGTTATGACACGCAAAAATTGCAAGCCAAAAATATCGCCTGCGACCCGTCAGATTTCATGAAACTTAAGTATTATCCACCTGAAACTTACGTAAATATCCAAGCATTTCATTGGCTGTTCGGGAAAAGGCTTTTCCATCGTCAGATTTCCAAGAAATCTGACGGCCAATTTTAAATGAAATTTCATTCTTAAACTTCTAAACATCCGACAATATTACTTTTTACACCGTCGGATAGAAAAAAAAAAGTACTTTTAAATGCAATTTGTTTGAAAGCTGTATCTCAATTTTTTTCTGGGTTATTATTATTTTTTGTGATTTTTATTACTTTTTTGTCATAGTGGCAACAGAAAGTATTAATCGTTGTTGAAATTAAAGGGAAATACAGATTACTGTATAGACCAATCAGAAAACGAATAAATTGCGGATTAAACCAATGAAAACCTTCAGATATGCTTTTCATTTCCCATCCTGACGAGAACAATAACCATTTTTCCAAATGGTTAAAAAAAAAAAAAGTCTTCGAAATCAATATGACTGTATTTTTCCTCATTCAATTGTGTTCAAATTTTAGAACTGTTACCATTCAATATTTGATAAAAGATTTATGAAGAAGTACAGTGAAACTTCTTTTAAAGGCCACCCCTATTCAAGGGCCACTTCTATTAACGGCCAAAATTTTTAGGAACGAAAATTTTTCCCATAGACATAATGTTAAATTTACTCCTATTAGAGGCCGTACATACCCCTCATAAAGTAAATTTTTTTCACATGTGCCTTAAATCCTAACCAGGTGTATTGAATTCCTGAACCAAAAGATAAGAGTTCAGCAAACAACCGCACTTGCAACAAAGAAGGCAGGGGGAGATGGGGAGGATTTAGTAACGCAATGAAGGACCACAAACGTTTCCACAAGTGAGACAAAAAGGTGTTCCTCACACTTTATTTGACTTTTCACTCTGTACAGGTTGGGTTGGAGGGTAAACTTGACCCTTTGTTGTGGGCACACAAAGGATAACAGGTTATCTAGAAAAACTGATTCTACATTTACTAAAACTGTGAATGCATATTGAAACACAATTTCTACGCTAGAAATTTTATGCCCAGGTTTATGTAAAATTTTAAATTATGGCACCCAAATCAAGCCAAAGAATACATTTGGATTTGAATGACAAAATCAAAGTTCTTAATTGTCACGATCAAGGAACATCTGCAAGAAAATTGGCTTCACAGTTTAATTGCAGCAAGAATAATATAAACAATATTGTTAAAAAAAAAGAGAACTTACTTAAAGAATATGCAGATTTGAAAAATTGCGGGATAAAAAGAAAGAAAAATAATAAAATTGATCACTCCTCTTCAAGGGCCACCCCGCATAAGGGCCAATCTTTAATGGAACGACAAGTGGCCCTTATAGAGAGGTTTCAGTGTATTTAGAAAAGCTTTTATCTTAAAAAGAAAAAAAAAAGACTAGCGTTCACAGCACTGGCTATGAACTCTGAAGTATTAAGCTGTAACCAATGACAAAAATGAAAAGTATTAAGCTGTAACCAATGACAAAAATAGAAAGTATAATCTCAGAATAATTTTAGCGAAATGGTGCTGATCAACTTTAATAACACTTTATCCCATGTAAATGAATGCGGAGGCGTATAACGCCCACCTTCATTGATGAAAAGTATGAATAATACAGAATTAATGACGATATAAAGAAAGAGATAGAATATAATTTCTAACAAAATAAAAGACGGAGAATTCTAATTATCTCTACAGTTATATTTGCATGATGTAGGTCATACATTTATACTTCCATGCAGGTGTATATGCATATTATATATAATATATGTGTACCGCGCTGGTTGAATTTAAATAAGCACAAACTCGTCAATAACACACAACACTTAATAAATAACAAAGTGAACTGTATCACACGTTTAATTATAAACCCTCTTGGTTTCACACTCTTAGAATAGAATAAATTACATGTCAACAAAAAGGAACGTTGCCATTTGTTGCAAATTAAACTTACACAAAAATGCTCGCACTGAACCTTGTCAGACGATAAATAAATTTCGATACTACTCTATATAAATTCTACTTTTTACATTATATAAAGTAGTAGCCGATATAAAGAAAGAGATAGAATATAATTTCTAACAAAATAAAAGACGGAGAATTCTAATTATCCCTACAGTTATATTTGCATGATGTAGGTCATACATTTATACTTCCATGCAGGTGTATATGCATATTATATATAATATATGTTTGCACTACTATCTTTTCAAATATCTCTTAAATTTTTTAAATCTGTTTCCCAAAATTCAAAATCCCTTAAAAATATCATTTTATTTAGTCAGTTTTAATCAGAAAATATAATAGTCCAATTTCCAATTTAAAGACAAAATAAATAAGCGTTACGATTTGAGAAATTTGATTTTCGGAGGTGGGGGAAGGATAGGGAATGTGTTAAACCATTTCTGTTTTTTTTTTTTTTTTTTTTTTTCACTGTTAAAGATTTGCATCAAACTGTCCAGGCATTCGACCGTGTCTATAGACAACTGTTACATAATTGTAATTTAACTCTATTCTGACCATAATATATGCGATAATATGGTCAGATTACGATTGTGTATAACCGTTTTCTTGTAAAACTGTCGGATGACTGGACAGTTTGATGCAAATTTTTAACAGTGTGTAAAGAGAATTAAGAGAACTTTGATGATATTTATTATTATTATTACTAAATGTTGAAACATAAATGAAATAATAATAATAAATCTATAGGCATGTTCTACCAATACTACATGCAGATAATAAAAACAAGAAAGAAAAAATCATGTGTCAAGCATAGATTATAAAACACTTTCAAGCACATTCAGAATAATGATACAAAACTGCACTGTTTAGTAAGTTAAAATAATATGCCTAAAACAACAATATGGAAATGCATAACACATCTGAAAACCCAATTTTAGCTATCCCCATCTACAATCGGGAAATTATCCGAATTCTTTGATAAGCCCTGTATATATTATATTGCTCTATTGTATAATAATCATCTTAGAGTAAAATTCAGTGATTTATATCAATTTCAATAATTTGAAATAGTGTAATATCATTAAAATACACTGCAAACTGTTTTTCCCATTGACTATAATGTAATGGAATTCTTTTGAATGCCTTGTACATGAACTATTAATCCCACATACTTCATATACAATACCGAATATGGCTTGGTGACCCTAAATAATGTTTATCAATTGCATGAAAATCCGAGTCTACCTACGGGAGGTGGACAGACGGCCAGAACAAACAGAGCGGTTTTTCCGCATTGACTATAATGTAATGGATTTCTTTTGAATGCCCTGTAAATGAACTATTAATCCCACATACTGCATATGCAATACCGAATATGCCTTGGTGACCCTAAATAATGTTTATCAATTGCATGAAAATCCGAGTCTACTTACGGGAGGTGGACAGACGGCCAGAACAAACCGAGCGGTTTTTCCGCATTGACTATAATGTAATGGATTTCTTTTGAATGCCCTGTAAATGAACTATTAATCCCACATACTTCATATACAATACCAAATATGCCTTGGTGACCCTAAATAATGTTTATCAATTGCATGAAAATCCAAGTCTACTTACGGGAGGTGGACAGACGGCCAGAACAAACCGAGCGGTTTTTCCGCATTGACTATAATGTAATGGATTTCTTTTGAATGCCCTGTAAATGAGCTATTAATCCCACATACTTCATATACAATACCATATATGCCTTGGTGACCCTAAATAATGTTTATCAATTGCATGAAAATCCAAGTCTACTTACGGGAGGTGGACAGACGGCCAGAACAAACCGAGCGGTTTTTCCGCATTGACTATAATGTAATGGATTTCTTTTGAATGCCCTGTAAATGAGCTATTAATCCCACATACTTCATATACAATACCATATATGCCTTGGTGACCCTAAATAATGTTTATCAATTGCATGAAAATCCAAGTCTACTTACGGGAGGTGGACAGACGGCCAGAACAAACCGAGCGGTTTTTCCGCATTGACTATAATGTAATGGATTTCTTTTGAATGCCCTGTAAATGAACTGTTAATCCCACATACTTCATATACAATACCGAATATGCCTTGGTGACCCTAAATAATGTTTATCAATTGCATGAAAATCCGATTCTACTTACGGGAGGTGGACAGACGGCCAGAACAAACCGAGCGGTTTTTCCGCATTGACTATAATGTAATGGATTTCTTTTGAATGCCCTGTAAATGAACTGTTAATCCCACATACTTCATATACAATACCGAATATGCCTTGGTGACCCTAAATAATGTTTATCAATTGCATGAAAATCCGATTCTACTTACGGGAGGTGGACAGACGGCCAGAACAAACCGAGCGGTTTTTCCGCATTGACTATAATGTAATGGATTTCTTTTGAATGCCCTGTAAATGAACTGTTAATCCCACATACTTCATATACAATACCGAATATGCCTTGGTGACCCTATATAATGTTTATCAATTGCATGAAAATCCGAGTATATTTACGGGAGTTAGAGCGTGGACAGATGGACAGAAAAACCGAATGCATAAACACTTTTCAACTTTTAAAGGTATATATAAATATTATACAGACATACATACAATAAATACAACAAACCCAACTGGAGTGACCTTTTCCTGGCTCTGGCTAATTTTTCACTCCAGTTGGGTTTATTGTATTTATCGTATGTATGTCTGTATAATATTTATATATACCTTTAACTGTTGAAAGCAGGCGTTATTTATGTGTGTATGTGTGTTTTAATATATATTGTAGTATGTGTGTTTTATTATACTTTTCAACTTTGTTGGAAAGTGTTAAAAACGATTGTTGTGAACTGTACAAAATTTGCAACAAACTGTTTAACCATTTGACCGTTTTATAGAGAATGATTACATAACCTTAATTTATAACTATTATGACTATAATTTGGTCATATGGACAGGTATGCTTTAAATTATGGTCAAGTAGCCGTTATTTTTAAAACGGTCGAATGATTGGACAGTTTGTTGCAGATTTTTAACTACAGTGTGACAAAATGAACTAATCGGATGCATCAATACCAAAGCTTTCTTCTATCTCATGCATGCCTACCCCTCGGGATTGCACTAACACTCTAAAGCGAAAGCTGAGTTCCCGAGGTGGTCATCGCTGTCATCGCTATCTCATGCATGTTAATACTTCAAAATTCGCTATCTCCGTGACAAAATTAAATGACAATCTATACCCATCATAAGGGTTCTAAAGGTATAGGTTCGTTGAATGGTGTGTATTTAAAAAGGAGATGATAAGCATCGCATCTTTCAAACAAATCATTGAATTTCGGAATCCACCCTCTTAGACGTTTGCAACAAAAATTCCCAAACGAAAGAGCATAAAAGCAACAACTGTCGCGCAGTATACACCAAAGCCTAATAAAATAAGGATCTATTTATGTGAAGGTGTAACAGAATATGAAGTTTGATTAAATTTCGTGCATTAGTTTTGAGTTATTGCAAAAACCGTGAAAAATACAGCATAGCAGCACTATTTACTACGCGATTTACTCCAAAACCTAATCAGCAACAACTTATGTCAACTTATAACTGAATCTAAAGTTTGATGAAAATCCGAGCATTAGTTCTTGAGATAGAACCATTGCAGAAATCGATAAAAATTCAGCATAGCAGCGTCGCCTGTTGAGCGATTTACTCCAAAATCTAATCAGCAACAACTTATGCCAACGTTTTACTAATTCTGAAGTTTAATGAAAATCCGTGCTTTAGGTGCTGGTTAACGGGAGGTGCTGGTTTCGAAACCAATCGCGCTTGTCGGCCTAATCGTTCGGAGTTTTCTGTGGTTTTCTTCAAAACTTGGATTTCCTTGCGTAAATACGAGTTAGGTTCTCTTAGAAAGACCCCCACGGAGAGCAGACCCCCCCCCCCCTTTCGGGCTCATATCCCACGTGTAGATAATTGGCCGTCATTAAACAACACAATACACCGTGCATTAGTTCTTGAGGTAGTGCTATGGAGATAATAGTGAAAAGTCAGCATAGAAGCGCCACCTGTTGTTCAATTTACACCAAAAACTAATCAGCTCCAAATTATATCAAGGTCTAACTGAATCTAAAGTTTTATTAAATTCCATCCATTGGTTTTTGAGATAGAGTGCCCACAGAATTTTTGTCACATACAGACAGATTCATAGATTCACAAACAGGCATTTTCTAAAAACAGTCAAAACGTGTCCAGGACAACTCTAAAACGAATAAATCCGTCGAAAACCGGAAGTCAAAAATTTTCACGAACCCAATACTTTCTTCTTGTAAAGATAGAAAATAAGTAAAAATCTAGTAATATAACGACAGAACCACACGGGTTAGGTATACGGCAAGATATATAGATAAATTCATATAACTGCCCTTTTCTTAAAGTTATGTCGGAAGTTTTTTAAAGTGTCTACAAAGTTTGATATTTTACAAAATTTTGCCAATTTTTACTTTCTTCTATCTGCAATAGAAGAAAGTACTGTAATCAACATTTTTTTCGACTTCCAGTTTTCGACGGATTTACACGTTTTAGGGGTCAGAGATCCCATAAAACATGTTTATACAAAATGTCTGTCTGTCTGTCCGTGTGTCGCCATTGTACCATCGAAAAGTGTGTGAAGTTATACATAGAATTGAACTAAATTTTTTGAGTATATATTTCACTGTGGCAAGCAGGTCCTCCTTCAATTTAGAAATATTCTGCCGGAAGGCGGCGCTGTAATAGCAATTTTTGTGCTATTTTTATTATTGTACCATCGAAAAGTGTATGAAGTTATGCATAGAATTGAATCAAATTTTTTGTGCATGTTTTTGGCTATGGCCAACAGGTCCTCCCTGAATTTGAAAAAAATCTGCCAAAAGGGGGCACTGTAATAGCGATTTTTGTGCCATTTTCATTATTACACCATTAATAAGTGTATGGAATTATGCATAGAATTGAACCAAATTAGCGAAAAGCTGTTGATATTACTAAATAGCATGATCGAGATTAACTCGTTTTTTACTCCGATTAACTGATTAATTGACTGAAACAGAAATTTAAGATGAAAATCAAAGTTGGTGTAGTATTGAACTAATAATATTTATCTGTAACAACTTTTTGAAATGTTAAGATTTATGAGATAGAAGAAAGTTTTGGGATTGGCACATCCAACTAGTTTTCGGATAAAATTAAAATTTAACCGACATATTTTTACACTAAAACTATTGAATACTGCTGTCGAAATATTTTACACTAAATGACGAAACAAAAAATCTAGTAATATGACAACAAACCCACACTAGTTCGATAGACGGCGAGATAGATAGATAAATTCATAGAATTACCCTTTTCTTAATGTGACATCGGAAGTTTTTTTTAAATGAGTATAAAGTTTCATATTTTATGAAACATTTTCATTTTTTTCCGATAAAATTGAATTTTATCGGTCTATTTTACACTAAAACTATCGAATATTACTGTCGAAATATTTTACACTAAAATTTTCTTTCTTTATATAATAATAATTTTATAAACTAAATCGCCGATTTTTAATATCTTGCGAAAATTTTGACTGGCAGAAAAGTTGAATTGTTGTAAAAGTGAAAAAGCTTAAAATGTATTCCCAACCATTAACAACAGTAACTATTTCATAAAATAGTCAAATTTCGATAATGGAAAAAACGATATTTCTCCTTCATTTATTTCCTCAACAGTCTCTGCGAAACTACGTCCAGAATCGATAAAATTGTACAATTGTCAAAAAAGAGAGAGAATAAATTCCCCATACTAAATTTGTTACAAATTATCGTATAAAATGTTATTAGTACCAATCGATTAGTAATAAGGTCTACTAATTAATATCATGCTTATTAATTAGTCAAGAGGCCGCCTACATGTAGAAATTTACAAAACTTTAATACCTACTTTTGACATCCTATTTGAATGATTCGATAAATTTTACATTAGGATACCAATTCAGCCAAGTAGTTTAGGAATTATGCAAGTTTAAAGTTTAGAACGGCTAATGTTAGATTCCTAGATTGTTATGTAGGTAGCTTTTTAAGCATAAAAAAGTAGTACTTGCCAGAATAGTTGTAATTTTGGTTTTGCATATTTGAACCGTGTGGAAATCAACTGCTCTGCTCAACCAGCGCAAAACATTTTGATGCATTTACAAATTCATTTTTAGCGGAAAGATATAAAATTGGAAGTTCTGACTATAGAAGCGATTTGGAATCAAACTGTGTTTTGCATTTTTAGATAAATTACCTATTGAGTTATAAGCGATTTTGATCACGTGACAAACACGTTTTTCGCCCTTTCTTGAGTGGTTATTATTCTTTCGCATGGAAATTTGGTTCAAAACGCCCACTTTGACACAGCTCGATTACATAGTTTCTTAACAACAACACCTGCTCGTTTCATGCATTTCCGAACAAAAATAAATCAAAACTTGTGTCATAAAGTTGCCTTTTTGGATTTGAGAACAGCCTTAACCGCTTGAAGAGCGGTGGTATTTTTATGAAACCGCTTAATTTTAATTCCCAAATGCCACAATGGCACCAGAATTTACGTAAAAAAATTTTTCGGTGTATTATATACGCGAAATATTGCTTTTTCTTACTTACAAATGAATTTGTTTTCAAATTCAGGTGCCATTCATTAAGTTCAGCACATTCGCAATGAAATTGCTTTGCGCCTGAAAGGGTTAACAGATTCATATTTTTTCGAAAATTAAATTCGAAACTATACATATCTTGAAAATAATTTTCGGAAAAAGTATGTAGTGTAACCTATAAGTGGTTTCAAAATAAAACAATATATGACAGCTTCAAATATGAAAATTCAAAATTACAGCTCATTCTTCCAAGTAGTTTTTGATTTATGCTTGAAAAACACACTGAAATCTGTTTTGCAACTTTTCTCAGTCGTAGCAAACTCAACCACAGATATAGGTATCACGAAAATTATGAAAACCCACCACATCAGCGTCCTTTGTTGCGCGATGGGCACTTGACGCTAATAAACACCAATTTATATTAAGGGGGTCCGGACACAAAAATCTTCAAATTTACTATAAAATATGTATTGCATTAAACATTTCTCTGTTTTATGTTTCTGCTTAAAATGATGTTTAAATCATGTTTCTATCTTAATTAGAACAAGAAATATTAAATTTTTCGTTTTGGTTTGTTTTCAAAATCTATCTTTCAAGCAATGGTTGTCATGGAAACGACTTCTTGTGAAAATGCGTTTTTCTTCATGATGGGTTTTTTCACCATTTCTCGTATTTAAATTGTTACAAGTCAAGAATCGTTAAAGATAAATGCTTCAAACTTGGAACATGTCTTTTTTCAATTGTTTTACTCTAATATTGATTCAGCAAATTTGAAAAAAATATTTACTTATGAAAATATGATTTTTTTTTTTTTTAAAGTTACATCATTTTCTTTCAAAATTTTACTTTAAATATACTTAATTTTTTTTAATTAATATTTTTTAAATGCTGGATCAGAATTAAAACATATATATTTGTGTTTATTTAAGGGGTCTCAGAACTCTTAAAATTGGAAAAAATGAAAAAAAATGACCATTTTCAACATTTAATATCTTAAAATGTATTTGATATTAAGACACAATTTTAAATGGGGATGAAAGATACAAGTATTTTCTTTCATTTCAAATATTTGAAAAATTGCAAGATGCAGAATTAGCATTTACAGGGAGCTCCAAACTGTCAGACATTGGACGAACAGAAAATCGTCATAACAGGTTATGCGCACGATTACAAAATAAATTTTGCAACTAGAATGGAAATTTTGGTGCCTACGTATACCTCAAATTATAATAATTACACTGAACCTGAATAAATTTGTATTTAAAGCATTTTTATATTTTTAATACAAAGTTGTATTTAGCTAATGCAAAATTTAGAAAATTTCAACAATATAAACCCCTAAAAAAATATTTTCTTTTTACAATAAAAAGGAAAGTTTATGTTCAGTTTATACAGACTAACATGAAACATATGTTTTGAAAATTTCATGAAAAAATATTCAGAAGTTTTTGAGATATCGTGCGCGTTATGCCCAAAAACGTCATTCAGAAAAAAAATGACTGCAAAGTTTCGAAAACACCGCTTCAGCTATTGGGCGAAAATAATTCTAAATGCCATAACTTCTCTTCTAATGGGAATTTCAAGATAAAAATTATATCAAAATGTTCAGAAAACATAGAAGTTTAGCATCTAAAATAATTAAAATTTCGAAAATTTTAGAGCTTTAAGAGTCCTGAGACCCCTTAAATGAAAAAGAAAATTAAATTCTACAAATAATATTTCGAGTTATAACGATTTTAAATTACCCTAGTTTTTTAATAGATTTAAAATTAAAAAAAAAATTTAAACATTATGAGATATGGTTAACCATCACAAAATAAATCAAAATTTTAACTCAATAAATAAAAAATATTTTAAAATGTGTCCCGAACCCCCCCCCCCCCCCCCCCGCCTCTTAAGGTCTAAAAGAACATGAAATTTGAGAAAATACGTGCATTAGCTTTTCACATAGAGTACCCACAAATTTGTACACATACAGACACGAAACAGATAGGCATTTTCCAAAAATAGTTAATCGTCTAATCACAAATTTGTATACATACAGACGCGAGACAGATAGACAGTTTCCAAAAGTAGTTAATCGTATAATCAGGTCACCCCAAAGCATGCAAATATATCAGAAAATGGATGTGGAAAAGTTTCACATTCTAATACTTTCTTTTTATTTTACAGAAGAAATTATATGAAAACTATCACTTTAAATTAGAACAATTTAATAAAATATACAATAAAATCACATAAAAAACATTAAAGAGCATGTAGACGTTTCGGACAAACATAAGTACCTCGTCAGAACAGTAGTAAAAGTTCAAGTCATAAAAGATGAAATAAAAAGCATCTAATATAAGAGACCATGTCAAAACAATTAAAATAGAAGTTAACGTCATAGCAAAACAGTATACTTTGAAGGAACATGCTTCATAACGGTGAAACTAGAAAACAGGAATTATGCTTTTCCAGAATTTAGTGTCGCCCCCGATGAAAAAAAAAAAAATATATATATATATATATAAATGTAGATGGTACAAAACATATTTCAGTTTTAAGACTTAAAATACCCGCTTTTATTTTATATAAAATGATGTGATTTTCATCCGCTGAAGAATTCCCTATTTACGATCCAGTCTTAAATAAATTTATAGAAAAGTATGTATATCATGTCACTATCGCGGAATAATACACAAACCAAGCAAAAAACGATGTAGTCATTCCCGAAACTCTACAAAAAATTGGGTTTCCAATGATTCGTAAGCCTTTATTTGTTTGTAACATTAATATGAATACTGGAAATTAAATATAGTTTATAGTAGTTTCATGTTTTATCAGAAATCATTCATTTATAATTTTTCAAAATTCGGAAAATGTGTTCACAGAAAACACAGATTAATAAAATTGCATTATTTCAGCTTTTTGGTAGGAATTAAGTAAATGCGAAGAAAAAAAGTTACACATATATATTTTAAAATACATTTTTATAGCAGTCTATATTCTTGACATAGCATGTATTTTTTTTTCAGTTTTTATGAGAAAATGGCAACAAAAAGATGTAGTAATCGACTATTTTCAAACAAATTGCATTTAAAAGTACTTTTCTTCCTATACGACGGTGTAAAAATTGAAATACATAGAAGTTAAAAAAATTGCAGTAGAAATTATCAGTATTTAACCGTACAATGATTCATCTGCTTCGTTTTACGGCTGGCTCATGTAACGGAATTTTATTTTTTAGGGACGACACCTTAACCCTTTGCACTCGAAGGGTGACTCTCTCTCACCATTAGTGTTACCAGATGTTCCGCGTAAATCGTTTTTCCAAATACTCTTGACACCAGTATTTTAAAGCAATTTTTTTTGCCTAATCTAATGACAGAATTATCTGCGATTAAAGATGGCGAAATAAACTGTAAAACTTTAGTGGTGTCCATAGCATTTGGAGAAACGATTTAACAGCTGGCAGCACTAGTGGTGATTGAGAATCACCTCTCGAGTGCAAAGGGTTAATTGTTGCCCGTAAGAAATAGTATATCGGCTGCTAATAAATAATCTTGTATACCAGACCTCAGCAAAAAGGCGGCTTACGGATGGATTGCAATTCAGTTTAATTATGGTAGAGTTCGCAAAATCCGAGATGTCTGTATCCAAGGCGTAGACAACTATTTTGGAGTTTAAATTTCCGGTCTTGAATGCATATTAATGTCTCTCCAGTCTAATTTCAAAGACGTGTTCTGCTCATCTATTGGTATGTTATGAAGTAAAATGTAGCTTGTAAGTTTGTATACAGGCATACCTCGACTTACATAATACTCGACTTACGTAAATTCGCACTTACGTAAGAAATTTCGAAAATTATATTTAGGAACATACTAGCGCGTTTGATACGCATTTGAATACTTTTGATAATTGTTTTATAAATAAAATATGCAGATAAAAACCACAACAATAATATAGTTTTATATATTAGATATAGTTATATTTTTATTGGGATATAAAGTCAAATCTTTAACAAAACAAACACAAATCTGATGAAAATGAGCCAAAAAAACTCTGTTGAACCGTTACAATTTTAAAACACCGAATAAAATAAATTAAGACAGACTTGAGCACAGTTAAAAAATAAAATTTATAAAGAATATACTTAAAAACAATTAAAAATACAATATGTAAACGTTTCGCCAAGAGACACGTTTACATGTACGTTACAATTTTGTTAGCTGAATTCAAACCATAACGAAACCTAATTTTAAAGTTTCGGTGAAGAGGAACGAGTGCATTTTTTCTTCCAGCTTCAGAGCTGTTCATTTGATGTAGATTCAAAATTGATATAAACTAATTCATCAATGTTAAATTTATAAATCCCATATTCCACAAGATACTTTTTATTTAAAAAGTGTTCTTTCAGTTTGTTTTTATATTTTTTCATACTTTTATAGATTATATCCAAGTAAATACTACTGCATGCTACTTTATTTATAAAATAATACCGTGTAAATAATGTATATATTATATATATATAATAAATATTGCAGTTTCTGACGAAATTTTACTTAAGGAATTTACAAATTCGACTTACGTAAAATTCGACTCACGCAAAAGTTTACGGAACGCATTACTTACGTAAGTCGGGGGATGCCTGTATATCAATTTAAGAGTTATTTTTACTGAAAAATACATAATTCTTTTTTTAATTCATGTTTTGTAAACAAAATTTAGTATATGGTAGTAAATTTAAGAGGTATTGCAAATCTTTTGCTTCAGAACACAGGTAAGTGGTTTGCTAATATATTGTTGAAAAAAAAGTGAAATATATTGAATAGACTTCGTTATAGAAGGTTTGGCACAAACGCAATTCTTTATTAAAATTTGACACTCTAATAAAAATTCCTTTAAAAATTTATATGAATTCATTGTTTTATTCCCTGTTTTAACTAAAAACTGATAAGAATTTCATATTTTTCAAGAAAAGCGTCCCGAAGGTAGCACATGCTTTAATGTTTTAATGTGATTTTATTGTGCATTGCATTAAACTGTCTGAATTTAAAGTATTAGTTTTCATATAATTGATTTAATCAGATTTAGTATGCTCACCTATCTTATATATAGAAGAAAGTAAAAATACATCTAATGTCAATCTTTGACGTTTTGCCAAAATTTTGACGACCATAAAAGTGGAATGTTTTCATCAATAAAGTTAAAAAAAAAAAAAAAAAAAAAAAGTTGAAAATAAATTCTAACTACTAATGACAGTTCTATTTCATAAAATAGTCAAAGATCGATAATAGAAAAAAAAAATACGAAAATATTTCTCATTCATTAATTTCTCCAACAGTGTCTGCGAAACAAAAAAACGGAGTCCCGAATCGATAGAACTATACATTCGCCCTGTAGTTGAATAGTACCAGCAAAAATAAGAGTTGCGTTGCCATTCCGCATTCTGTCATTAATAGCTATAGCGTGCAGACTATCTGACGCCAACGCAATCACTATGAATAATAATTATTTCGTGACTTCATGGAGAGGTTTCGATTCTCTATAGATCAATTGGATTTCCTTTTTCGGACACTTGAAACTATTTTTGATTCTCCCTCCCCTCTTATCGAATTTCTCCTCGTGTCACATTTATTCATGTAACGGATTGGCGATTATTATCATTACAATAGATATTGGATTGTGCATCACAATAATAAAATAAGAATTGGAAATTGTATCTCAATAATTGATAAGATTGTGGAAGATATGTTGGTACTTGTTATAGAAAGTGTCATAGTACTCAGGTTCTGGGCTCAAATATAGTGTATAAAGTTGGTTTTATTTTTTACGTGACAGAAATTTTTATTGCTTTTAATGTCTGGGGAAAAAACGTCGTATCATTTATGATAAAAATACTTCGTGATTTCGTAGAAAGGTTTTGATTCTCTGTAGATCAATCGGATTTCCTTTTTCGGACACTTGAAACTATTTTTCATTTTCAATCCTCTCTTATCAAATTTCTTCTCGTGTCACATTTATTGATGTAACGGATTGGCGATTGTTAGCATTATCTTAGATTTTGGATTATGCATCACAATAATAAAATGAGAATTGGAAATTGTATCTCAATAATTGATAAGATTAAGGAAGGTATGTTGGCACTTGTTATAGAAAGTGTCATAGCACTCAGGTTCTGGGCTAAGATATGGTGTAAAAAGTGCATTTTATTTTTTACGCGACATAATTTCTTTAATGTCTGGGGGGAAAAACTTCGTATTATTTATGATAAAAATACTTCGTGATTTTGTAGAGAGGTTTTGATTCTCTATAAATCAAGCAGATTTCCTTTTTCGGATATTTGACACTATTTTTGATTCTCAATCCCCTCTTATTAAATTTCTCCTGGTGTCACATTTGTCGATATAACGGATTGGCAATTATTAGCATTATCTTAGATTTTGGATTGTGCATTACAATAATAAAATGAGATTTGGAAATTGTATCTCAATAATTGATAAGATTAAGGAAGATATGTATGTTGTTGATATGATAGTATGTTGGCACTTGTTATGGAAAGTGTCATAGTACTCAGGTTCTGGGCTCAAATATGGCGTTCAAAGTGGATTTTATTGTTTATGTGACAGAATTTAGGTCAACTGGATTTCCTTTTTCGGACACTTGAAACTATTTTTGATTCTGACTCCCCTCTTATCAAATTTCGATTTTTGTCATATTTATTGATGTAGCGGATTAGCAATTATTATCATTATCTTAGATTTTGGATTGTGCATCACAATAATAAAATGAGAATTGGAAATTGTATCTCAATAATTGATAAGATTAAGGAAGATATTTTGGCTGTTGTTACAGAAAGTGTAATAGTACGCAGGTTCTGGGCTCAAATATGGTGCATAAGGTGAATTTTATTTTTTACGTGACAGAAGTTCTTTAATGTCTGGGGAAAAAACGTCGTATCATTTATGATAAAAGCACTTCGTGATTTCGTAGAGAGGTTTTGATTCTCTATATATCAATCGAATTTCCTTTTTCGGACACTTGAAACTATTTTTGATTTTCCATCCTCTGTTATCGAATTTCTCTTCGTGTCACATTTATTGATGTAACGGATTGGTGGTTATTAGCATTATCTTAGGTTCTGGATTATGCATCCCAATAATAAAATGAGAATTGGAAATTGTATCTCAATAATTGATAAAATTAAGGAAGATATGTTGGCACTTGTTATAGAAAGTGCCATAGTACTCAGGTTCTGGGCTCAAATATGGTGTATAAAGTGGTATTTAATTTTTTACGTGAGAGAATTTCTTTAATGTCTGGGGAAAAACGTCGTATCATTTATGATAAAAATACTTCGGGATTTCGTATAGATGTTTTGATTCTCTATAGAACATTAGATTTCTTTTTTTTTTTTTTTTTTTTTGACACTTGAAACTGTTTTTGATTCTCCCTCCCTTCTTATCATATTTCTCTTTCTGTCACATTTATTGATGTAACAGATTGGCGATTATTAGAATTATGAGAGTGTGAGAAATTTATTTCCTTTTACGTGACATAGTTTCTTGTTGTAAAGCATTGGCGATTGTTACCATTATTCTAGATTTTGGATTATGCATCACAGAGATAAAATGAGTATTGGGGAATGCATCTTAATAATTGATATGATTAAGGAAGATTATGTTGGTACTTTTACGAAAAGTACCATAGAAGGCAAGTTCTTGCCAAATATGGTGCAAACAGTGAATTTCTTTTTATGTGACAGAGTTCCTTATTGCTTCCAATCGCCTAAAAATAGGTCATATCATTTATGATAAAAATAAATCGTGGAGACGTTTCAATTCTCTGTAGATCAATTGGATTTCCTTTTTCGGACACTCGAAACTATTTTTAATTCTCCGTCCCCTGTTATCAAATTTCTTTTTATGCCACATTTATTGGTGTAATAGATTGGCTATTATTAGCATTATCTTAGATTTTGGATTGTACATCACAGTGGCGTACGAAAGGGGGGTTCAAGGGGCTCACCCCCCCCCCCTCCCATTGGAAATCAAGTCAGAAATGATTATGTTCCAAATTATCCAAAAATTCCGACAATTTCGTCAAAAGATTGCGGAAAAACGCGAATTTCGTCAAAGAATCGCAGAAAAACACGAATTTCGTCAAAGACTCGCGAAAAAGAACTTAGCAAATTTTGTCAAGGGATCGCAGAAAAACGCAAATTTCCTCAGATAATTGCGGAAAACTTGAATTTCGTCAAAGGATCGCAAACACACTCGAATTTTGGTAAAGGATCACGGAAAGAAACGCGACTTTCGTCAAAGGATCACGAAAAAACGCGAATTTTGTTAAATGATCTCGGAAAAAATACAAATTTCGTCAAAGGATCGCGGAAAAAACATGAATTTCGTCAAATGATCAGGAAGAAAACGTTAATTTCTTCAAACAATCGCGAGAAAAAACGCGAATTTCGTCAAAGGATCGCGGAAAAAACGCAAATTTCATCAGATGATTGTGCAAATCGCGGATTTCATCAAGGGGTCGCAAAAAATGCGAATTTCGTCCAAGGATCGCGGAAAAACACGAATTTCGTCAAACGATCACGGAAAATATCGCGAATTACGTCAAAGCACAATTAATGCGCATAATTAGCACCACATTAGATGCCGGAATAATTAGCACCTTTAGGAGATACCCCCGTCTCCCGTTTGCTGTGAAATTTTACTGTGAATTCCAGAATTTTTTTTATTCAGAATTACCCTGAATCAAGTCTTTTTCTTTCATATAAAAATCTTCCGAATATCTTAAAAAGAGAAATCGAAATGCGGGTTGAAAAATGGTTTTCCTCAGGCAAAGAAGAAAGATCAAGTACTGCAATACAGTCCTTATCATGATGTAATATGGCTGTTTAGCCCAACATCATGAAATTGTTGAAAGTTCTATTAACACTTCCAGTCTCAATAGCTACTTTAGAAAGAACATACTCTACACCGAGGCGATCAAAAACATATCTTAGGAACACTATGCGTAATTCTCGGCTTTCTGGACTTGCATTCATGAACATCCATCGAGAAATACAAGCAGATGCCGAATCCATCTTGAACGGAATATCAGTGAAGGGCACTTACCTTGTGTTATTATGCCAAAATTTGTAAGTGCATTTTTCTTTCTTTTTTTAAGTACTATGAAGGAAATAATTCTTTCGAACTCTGCTGTCATATTTCGCAAAATGTTTACATTGAAATATTTCGCATACACATTTTTAATTATGAATAAAATTAAATAATCAATAAAATAAATAAATTAATTGATTAATGTGCATAATTACTTATTAATTAAATGCTTTATCATTGTTTTTCTCAGTTTCACAGTTAGTTTGAGCAAACTGAGTTAAAACTATTTGACCCCGCCCCCATAATTTTTAAATTGCTACGCTACTGGTACATAAAAATGATAAAATAAGTATTGGGAAATGCATGACATTGATAAAATGAGCACTGAAAAATTATCTCAGTAGTTGATATGTTTAAGCAATGTAACTTCTTTGTCCTAAAAATCCAGTGATTTTTGTGTTTTTTTTTTTTTTTTTTTTTTTTTTTTTTTTTTTTTTTTTTTTGTTACCAAAAAAATAAAAAAAAATAAAAAAAATAAATAAATAAATAAATAAATAAATAAAAGATAAAACCTTCAGACTTTTTGCATTACATTTATTGACATTTACTTTATATATTTAAACTTTTGTGTGAAAAAATTTTAATGATACACCTTATGCGACAGTGACGAAGCATATCTGCAGGTGCACGCCGTGAACTTCCGAGACCGTTTTCCTCAGGTCGCATACATCTGAAAGAGATTTTGTCTCCAAATCATGAAAGGGCATTAAAATCTCGGGGTTTTTTAACAACACTTAGTTTAAAAATTGATTTTTGAAAAAAAAAAAAGCGCTTGTTTTTTTCGCCATTTTTTTTCTTTTACCTTTTGTGAACTCAAAAAAATAATTAATCATTGAAAATTATACTTTTCGGTGGTATAATCTCCAGCAAAAATGATACTACATTTCTTTTAAATAAAACTAGAATGTTGTGGAAATCACAAAATTTTCTTCTATATAAATCACATCAATTAAATCATTTAAATAGTAGAAGAAATTACATCAATTTAGCACCAATTTATATCAAAGTATATCTGAATTTGAAGTTTGATGAACATTTGTGCATTAGTTCTTGAGATAGAGCTATAGTGAAAATTCTGAAAAATGCAGCATAGCAGCGCCACCTGTTGAGCGATTTGCACGAAAACATAAATAGCACTAATTGATATCAAGGTGTACCTGAATCTGAAGTTTGATGAAAATTCCTGCATTAGTTATTGAGATAGAACTATAGTGGAAATTCTGAAAAATGCAGCATAGCAGTGCCACTTGTTGAGTGATTTGCATGAAAACATAAACAGCACTAATTCATATCAAGGTAACCTGAATCTGAAGTTTGTTGAAAATCCAAGCATTAGTTTTTGAGATAGAGCTATTGCGGAAATCGCAAAAAATGCAGCATAGCAGCGCCACCTGTTGGGCGATTTACACCAAAAAGTAAACAGTACTAACTCATATCCAGGTATACTTGAATCTGAAGTTTGTTGAAAATCCAAGCATTAGTTCTTGAGATAGAACTATTGCGGAAATCGAAAAAATACAGCATAGCAGCACCACCTGTTGAGCGATTTACACCAAAATGTACAAAACGTCAATTCATGTTAAGGAGTAACCGAACCTGGAGTTTGATAAAAAATCTATGCATTAGTTCTGTAGATTGAGTTATTGTGGAAATCGCGAAAAATGCTGAATAGCAGCGCCACCTGTTGAGCGATTTACACCAAAAACTAATCAGCACCAATTTATATCAGGGGGTAACTGAATATAAATTTTTATTAAATTCCGTGCATTAGTTCTTGAGATAGAACGCCCACAAAATTTGTGTCACATACATATAGACAGAGAGAGTCACAGACTCACATACAGACATTTTGTAAAAACATGTTTTTCGGAATCTCTGACTCCTAAAACGTGTAAATCCGTCGAAAACCAAAAGTCAAAAAATTTCACGAATCCAATACTTTCTTCTTGTAAAGATCGAAGAATGTAAAAATGAAGGAAATCGGTCAAGACGTTCTCGAGAAAAAGTGTAGTGCAGTTTTAAAAACGTAGTTTCGAGGGGGGGAAAGTTTACAGTTTTACAAAAGCGTTACGTTCAACGAACTGAAAAGATTATCAGGAACTGGAATATCATGAAACCCCTTAAGGGAAACAATCCACACACTTGAGGGGTGCAAAAATTGCAAAATGATACAAAATCGAAAATTTGACCTAAAAGAGTAGAATCTCCCCTTAAGAAAAATGCATTGTACATATCATGGAAAGTGCCATAGTAGAGATATGATACATACATAAGCCAACATAGAAGTTCTGTGCTCACATATGGTGTAAAAAGTGGATTTCTTTTTAATGACAGATACACTATATATATTATGGAAAGTGCCATAGTAGAGATATGATACATACATAAGCCAACATAGAAGTTCTATGCTCAGATATGATGTAAAAAGTGGATTTCTTTTTAATGACAGATACACTATATATATTATGGAAAGTGCCATAGTAGACAAGTTCTGTGGTCAGATATGGTGTAAAAAGTGAATTTCCTTTTAATGACAGATACATTGTATATATTATGGAAAGTGCCATAGTGGACAAGGCCTGTGCTCAGATATGGTGTAAAAAGTGGATTTCTTTTTAATGACAGATATACATTGTATATATTATGGAAAGTGCCATAGTAGACAAGTTCTGTGCTCAAATATGGTGTAAAAAGTGGGTTTCTTTTTAATGACAGATACATTGTACATGTTATGGAAAGTGCCATACTGGAAGAGTTCTGTGCTCCAATATGGCGCACAAAGTGGATTTCTTTTTAACGACAGATACATTGTACATGTTATGGAAAGTGCCCTAATGGACAAGTTCTGTGCTCAAATATGACGTAAAAAGTTGTTTTTGTTTTTAATGACAGGGTTTTCATCATTTTTAATCGCCAAAAAAAGTATCATTTATATAAAATTACTTCGGACTTCGCTCTATTAGTCAGCTTTTGCTATCTTTTAGAGCGTGCTGTAGTTTGCAAGATGTCTTACGTGCTGATTCTAGTTAGAGGCCCAGCTGTAGGTATTTTATGCAGTTAGGCCAGTTGCTCTGTGCTATGGCGCGCAATCTATATACACAAGGTAACAAATAGAGAAGAACAAATATATAAATTCAATATTTTTAAAGATATTAAACTTTTTAAAACCGCATATGGGGTTGGTAATTTCGTGAAAAAATACAAATGAAATTAGAAAAAAAAGAGGAGGGAATTTTATGAAAAGCGAATGATTCTCATGCAGAGGCTATCTCTAACACATCGTAGAAATCAGCGAAGAATACAGTTGCCTTATTTTTCTGCCTGTCCCTAAGTTCATTGACGTCACTGAGGCAGAATTGGCCTTACCTCTGGTATGTCACGGCTGTGGTCTCAGTCGGTGGGGCGAGAGACTGTGGTTTTAGTCACGGTTGGCAGAACTAGACAAACGATAGGGTCCACACGAGTGTTTCTTTTCTCCTTATCGCGATATTTGGTTCCTATGGTCTAGGATAACGCAGTTTTTGCTTTGTATAAAACTTTCACTTTTAAAAAAGATATTATAAATATATTTAATATCCTGTATTTGTATGATTAATTTGGGGGACACTTGGAACATCAACTAACCGAGTATTTTAAAATTCAAGTAATGTATTTTTATATCTTAATTTTTTAGTTTTAAAGTGTCCATTTTCTATTTATATTTGGTTTTTTGGAAGTATTAGTTTCAACGCAGCTATCAATAATTTATTCAAAAGCGTTTTCAGAAAAAGCAGAAGTTTCCCAACCTTTGCTTTTTTATTTTTAGATTTTAAATATAATCTTTTCATAATAACGTTGTTTGAATTCCGCTTTAATTCAAAATACTTTGAGAAAGCTCCGAAATTTTTCACTTGAATTCATAAAGCTTTGAGAAAAATGCCTTTATAGTTAACTTGTGTTCTATTTAACATGGTTTTACCCTAGAGTGGGGCGTTTCCTTTGTGCCAAGGAGAGTACATAAAAGATTACTTTCTGCATACACAAAAAATGTGAAGTAATTTAGAAGATAGGTACTTTTTATATCTTAGATACCCATATAGAAAGGAATTTCGTGATTCTTTAAGATTCTACAGATACGCTCTACAGATATCCCTGTTCAACCTATTGTGGACTGTTTTAGCTTTTCTGTGCACCTTAAAAATTGTGAAATGATTTAGAAGATGGGTACTTTTTAGAATTTAGGTATCCGTAAAGACAGGAGTTTTATGAAAATTTAAGGGCAGTCTGAAGGCAAAAACGTTGAAAAATATCGATTTTCAATTATTTTAATATTGTTATTCATTTCCCCCCCCCCGACCCCTTTTTTAACGATATATTACATTTGTTTCTACGGCAATAAAAATTTCGAAAACTACTTTAAGCAATTTCGTTTGGTTACATTTGGTCATACTCCTTGAACACTTGGTTACTTCAAATTGAGTTTTCTTAAAATGTTGGTTTTTGAATGATGTACCTTTTTACAGCTACTGCTATACATTATTTGTAATTTTGCCTAAGGATTCTACAGCTATCCCTGTTTAACCTGAAATGAACTGTTTTAGTTTTCTGTGGTACACGGAAAGAACGATTTTGTTAAAACAACATAAAAATAGTTGTGCCAACCAAATTTTGCCCATCCAAATATTTTTGTTGGATTGACAAAATCATTTTGTTAATTCAATAAAATTTTATTGAACGAACAAAATAATTTGATTAGTCGAACCAACATTTGGTCAGTCCAACCAAACATTTTCGCTGGGCTATATTAACTAAATCTTTTCTTCCGTGTACCTTTTATAACTTAAGTAAGCACAAAGAAAGGATTTTCAAAATTATAATAAGAGTAATCAGTGGCAGCACAGAAAATTTTGTTTTTATAAACGTTTCTTTAAATCTCGAAAATATATAAATTTCTGTGGTTTCTAAAGATTAAAAACATTTTTTGTAATCATTAGTAACTCGGAAGACGTTTCCAGGACTTTTCGAAAAACTCAGACATTGCACTTTTTCACTTTTGCGTACACTTAATCGCCACTCCTCCAATAAAATTGAAAGATCTAGTTAGTGCCAAAATAGACCCGATCCCGAAAGATGAAGTTTTTTGAGTATATGTAATTCCACTGAAAACGGAAAATATTTATCTCGAATACATAGGAAGGACTTCTCGTAAACTTAAAGATCGTATTACAGAACATTTGAGAGATTTGAAGTAGAACCGGCCAATAACAACCCTGTCAAGACTTAACCAGAAGCAGAATATACACGTTAATTTCGAAGATACAAAAATTATATGCCCCTTAAAGAATTATCAAGATTTTATCATCCGTGAATCAATAGAAATTATTACTAAATAAAATACTGTTTGTAACATACCCAGAATTTGACTCAGCTTGCTTAAAGAATCATAAAACACGTAATATTCCACTTCCCTCTATATCCAGATTTCATTTTCCCAACGTTTTCCGGATCTAAAAATTGACTTTCACTTTCACTACTTTCGACACCAACTACATGAAATTTGAAAATAAGACGTTAATAACAGTATTTTTGTATTGTCTGACGAAGGCTATGTATATAGTTGAAAGTACTAAGAAGTATTAAAGTAATTTAACACATATTTAAATATTTTATCATCTAAGTAATTTGCACATAGTGTAATTTTAAGTTTAACTTTTTAAAGATGAATTTAGCATTCTACTTATTTATTTTCTGATGTTATTGTACATTTTTCTTCGTGGTTATAGTAGGGCGAAACCCCAGTTGCTACTGACACCTAACCAGTGACTGACACTTCAGCAAAAATCTAAGTAAAATAAGCATTTTCTTATAAAATTCTGAAAGTAATGCACTATCTAGTGGCAACTTAGACACTTATTTTATCATGGAGTTAATTTATTCACCACTAGTAGGCCAAGGATATATTCAATGAGGAAGAAACTTTTGAGAACACTAGGGTTGGGGGGATATTATCCTAATCTGTTTATGATGAACTTATTTCAGGTACTGACAATAAAAGTAGTGCATATTTAAACTTCATTTGGCATTTCATAAAACTAAATTCAGCGTAGTAATAATTATTTCTTTTTACAGTGTAGCTAAAACAAAACACTTGTTCAAAGTTTAAACTTGACATTGTGCTAAGCGCGCTTCCAAAGGAGGTCGCAAATTGCTACACCGCCTTGGTCCGTGCCGCGTTTTTCCAGGTACATTTCTAATTGACTTTTAAAGACACGGGAGACGTATTGAGAAATCCACTGAATGCAAACTAGTCGCGAATCCCATAGTATTTATGTGATTAATTCTAATTAAATTAGTCTATTTTTAGCAATTTGACGTTTATTGCTTTTTTATTGCTATTGTGCATTGCATTGCACAAATATATCATTAAAAGTTGTTATCTAGGCTTTAAAAGCCGATAGTAGATAGTGTACGCCACCCTTGTCATTATGCATGTCCAAACCGTCCGTGTTTTTAAGGGTTAATATCTCGACTAATTACCGACGATTTTTTTTCGAAAATCAAAATCAACGATGTTTTTATACTTCTGTTACGATGGGTACCTCCAGCGCTCCTCAACACCTTTTCTCAACGCCCGTAAATTGAAATTTGTGTATAACAGAAAAATGCGCTTTTTTCAAAAACTATGCGACCTAGAGTAATCGCTATAATTTCCATGCAAAATTTAAATTAACGTCTATTATCTCTAATTTTTTCATTATTTTAGTTTCACTAGATTCGTAAATGGATGAGGGGGGGGGGGCATATTTTTGCACTACATTTTCGACGATATCTGTTAAAATATAATACCTAAAGTTAAAAGAAATGTATTTTTGACTTCAGCATTACGACACCTTTCACATTATACCCCACATGATATACAAAGAAAAGATTTTTTTTTAAGTAACTTAATTAGCCCCTCTGCATTTTTCCTAAATATATTTGTGAATGTTTAATAATCTGTAAATATGTGGGTTAGTAGTATTTATTACATCCCCCAATTTGAATTTTCCACGTTCTATAGTTTAAGAGTAAAATGGTTGTGACAGACAGACACAGGAGTGATCTTATAATGGTTCTGTTTTTACTTTTTAAGTACGAACCCTAATAAAGACAACTATAAAATCGATTTATAATTTTGTAATAGGAATTTGAACAAGAAATAATCCGTACGGTGTTAGTTACTGGTACTGGTAGGATGTCAGTTATTGAGGGTTTCACCTTATATTTTCTGCATCTTTTACATTGCATGATAATCTTGATTTATTCCGAATTTGTTATCGTGCTACCCGAAATCATTTTATAACTATGGCAGAAGGTTACAAAAACGTAAAATTTGCATTTTAAAGTCAGAAAGTCTAAACAGTATCAATTTATCAGTCTTCTGTGACACGATCTGTTGAATTTTTTAGAAGAGTTCGGTGTTATCCGGTCAACCAAAGAAATCTAACTTGTAGAATTGGGCAACGTTCCAGGTGATTCACTGTCGAACACGTAGTATGGTAAAAAAAATGAGAAGATAAATGGCTTTTTAAGTAGTATTTAAAAGATCTATCGGAAAAAGATAATGTATTTGGCAAATATTATCAAACTTTGGTATACAGTGAAACCTACCTGTGCGACCACCTCCTTGAACGACCATTTTTTCATGGAACGAAATTTGTTTCCGTAGGCTTAATGCTAATTTTACCTCTATTCAGAGAGAATTCCCAGTGGAAATACCTCCATGAGCGACTAGTTTTTTTGTAGAAAGTGAAGTGATGCAGTTTCTTGGATAACGTCCTTTTGGAATAATGTAGAAATTCCAACAATCATGAGATGTTTTAAAGCTTGGGGATTGTCAAATGAGTCAATAGAAAACGTTATTGATTTGGCAAACATTGATCCTGTATAAGAAGAATCCATCAAACTCTATCCCAATGTGTTTGAATATGAAAAACACTTGAATGTTACGGCGATTTGCATGAAAATTGGGAAGAGCGCGTATTTCATTAAAATTTTGAACCAGGTTTGTAAGAATTTAATTTTAACTTTTTAGAAATTTTTTTATTCTGGTAACTTTTAAATGTAAAACATCTTTGTACCTTTTCAGGCAATGAATCTAATTTTGATGACGAATCAAGAGTTTCGGACAATAAACCCCCTGTCCTATCCTGTCAGGAAACTCTAAAAAAAGTACTAGGTTAATGGAATCGTCATAATATTTTAAAGACGAGAAAATTTTGCATCTATTAACTACGAAAAGGTTTGAAAAAAAAATTATTTAAAGATAAACTTGTAAAATCAAAGCAAACGTCAATATTTACATCTTTTAAAACGTTGTAGTAATTAACTTGTGTAATTAAATTAATATTTTGTTTTGGTACTTATATTTTTATATTTTTTTCGTAATGTGAACGATAAATTTTCATAACACTACTTGTTTCCATATTTTCAACAATCAAAAACTAGATTTAAATGTTACCTCCGTTCAGAGAATACCTCTCGGAGCGACTAATTTTTATTGGAAAGGAACATGGTCGCTTTAGGGAGGTTTTACTGTAGTTAGTACAAGTAGACTTGAGTTTTTGACGTCAAATCTTTTTTTTTCTATCATGCAGGTGTGTAAATAGGATTCGAGAATGAGTGTTTATCTATGGGAATTTGTTACTTTCAGTCATTATGACCAATCAATTTTTATCGAATATTTTTATTTCAACCTAAACGACTTGGTACTTTGCATTTACTCGTAAATCAAAAATCATCGGAAAATTGAACATTTAATTCTATATTCTGGAATATTAAATTGGAAAAAAATAAATTTATCAATCATAAAAAAAATAATTTCAATAAATGCAAAGTTTTATCAAATATTATTATCTGAAATCAGCCCCTAAACAACTAGAGATTTTTTATTTATCCGTAAATCAAATATCACCGAATGCAAAAATGAAATTTTTAGTCTTAATGACAAATTAATTTTAATCAATGCAAAGTTTATCGGCTATTTTCTTTTTAATCATCTCCTAAACAACTAGAGATTTTTTACTTACCCAACAGCATCAAACATAATCGCAAAAAAGAACATTTAAGGGCTCAAAATTCTATTTTTTTTTTATTTTTGAGATTTTGATATGAAATTTTTTTTCTGAAATATGTTTTAATATAATAAGAATATTGCATGTAAGAAAATCTGGAAAATTTTAAATATTTGTATAAAAAAAATTAAATTAAAAAATTTTAAACGTATTTAATTTTTGATATAACTCTGGAAGTACTTACTCGATTTACAAACTTTTTACACTTATGTGTACAGAAAATGTGCCATTTTAATTTGTCTTCAGTATTTCTTAAAATATTGATTATAAATTTTATGAAAAAGTTTAAGTAATACAATGAACTTTTTTATAAGTGAATTTTGCATTAATTAGCATATTTTCACAATTATCACTCAAAACTGAAAATACTGAAGATAATTTGTTAGAAATATAGCATAAAATCTCTGTTGAAAATTTCCTACATATATCTGGCAAGGAACTTTAGATATATTCTTTTAAAGTTGACAAATCGTGAAAAAATTCATTCTGAGATAAATGAAGTTAAAATTCTCGTCAGAGGGTAGCTGATGCATCGCTTCCCAAGGCAAAAGGTGTTATATCTCTGGATCTAATGAAGATAAAAGCGTGCGGTTTGCTATATTTAACGCTAAAAACTCAGTTTTTTTTTTTATTGTTTTTTACCCAATTAAAAAAAAAAAAAATGCATTTTTTTGAAAATTTTTATCCCCGGACCCCCTTAATTCTATATTTTGAAATACCAAATTTGCAACAATTAAACTCTCAGTTATAGTGGCAAATTAATTTTTATCGATGCAAAGCTTTACCGATTACTGCTATTAGAAATGCTCCTAAAAAACTAGAGACTTTTTATTCATCCGTAAATCAAAAATCATCGAAAAATCGATCATTTAATTCTACAGGGTGCGGAGAAAGTATTGATAGTAAAATCAATCTCTACTACAACGCCATAGATACAATTATTTCAATAATTTTTATTGCGTAACATTAACAACTAAGTATGAATTGATATTCTATCGTTCATTTTCGATTCGGTCTTCTTTTGCCTTGATATACTCGCGGAGAAAGTGCGGGAAGGCATCCACGGTGCGCCGCAAGTAGTCCGCATCGAGACCGTTCCATTTACGCGTCAGAGCAGCTTTTAACGAAGTGATATCTTTGTGAGGATTAGCACAGGCTCTTGCTTGCAACACTCCCATACTGAGTAATCAAGTGGATTAAAATCCAGAGTATTCGGAGACCAGTCTTGAGATGAAATGAAACCAAGAAGATTTGCTTGGCACCACCACCGTTGCGTTTGGCAAGACTTATGGGCTGGTACTGAATCTTGTTGGAACATATATGGATTGTTTCCAAAATGAGAATTTAGCCATGGAAGGACCTCCTTTAGAATATCGTTGAGATAATTGATCTGATTAATCTTGACACCAGCATTATCAAAGACCAAAGGGGGTTTCCCATTGCTTTTGATGCAGCCAAAAACCATCATGCTGGCTGGATGAGCTTTTCTGGCTACTATGCCACCACTTGATTAGTAGTTTTACTGTTTTGGGCTAATATGCAGTCATTCTGATGGTTAACAGCTTATTCAATAGTGAACAGTTTTTCGGCACAGAAAACGATATGCAAACAATAACCCAAAAATACTTACTTATAATGCAATATTTAGATTATAAAGAGCAAATATACACAAAAAATATAATTCTATAACATTTAAAAGACACACACAAACATTAAGAAAAAATTATCAATACTTTCTCCGCACCCTGTATATTCTGGATTATTAAATTTGCAAAAATAAAGCTTTCAGTTATAGCGACAAATTCATTTTTATCGATGAAAAAATATTAATGAAATATTATTGTTTGAAATCGGATCCTGCACCACTAGAGACTTTTTATTTACTCATAAATCAAAATCGTAAATGAAAAGTTTCTCTATTCTGCACAAAACAATGGGATAGCTCTCCACCCCCACCCCATTTTTTCCCTACAATTTTTTAAAAAGGATTGAAAATATATTGTTTTATAATTCTGGTATTAATGAATGATACAGCTCAGCTTGTCATGACTTTTTTAAAAATGTAACATACACCTTTTATGTAGCACTTAAGCGAGAAACTGAAAACGAACTTCATTTTTAACCATCACGTCAGAATTTTTCACAAATGGTAAATTTCAAGTTTAAAAATTAAAAAAATATATATAGCGAAAATATGATGCTATAAAACATATGTAAAACTTTTTTTATTCAATTAAATTCTATTTAATTCAATAATTGATTCAATTTTGTGGCTTATAATAGGGATTCTTACAATTAAACAGCTCGAGGGTACGATGAGGGCTGGGGAGAGGGATTTAATTTTAACTTTGAAATTTACGATTTTCGAAAAGGCCTGACGTGATGGTCAAAATGAAGGTCATTTTCGGATTCAGCGTTAAAAAATAAATGAAAGTCAATTATTTAAAAAGAACAACCATCACATCTACTTTATAGTATCAAATTTGAGCTATTTTTTTACTTTTTGACTTTAAAATTTACGTTTGAAAAATTTGACTTGATGGTAAAAAATTAAGGTTATTTTCGGATTCAGCGCTACTAAATACATACGAATTAATTATCGAAAGCTACACAACATGACACAACCCAAATTTTGCCGGCCAGTGTTATTTAAACTATCTATTCGGGATTCTAAATTGTTTTTGTAAGTTATAACCGTAATTTAATTAATACTAATCTACCGGGTGTACTAAAAAAGACTGAGAAAATTCAATAACTTGCAAACGGTGACGGATATTTAAAAATTCTTGCAGGAGAGTTATGTATGACGTCAGAAGTTTTTTTTTACTGTGATTCTCGAATTTAGTTCGAATTACAAACAATAGATGGCGCTGCGAGCAATATGCGCTAAATCCAGGCCCGATTTTTGGTACTTCGGGACCCATTCAATGCTTTTTAGCTCACAGGCTATCAAAGCCTGAGAGCTAATGTGCCCGCCCGTTCTGTATGTATGTATGTATGTATGTATGTATGTACGTAAAGCGATAACTCTTGATAGAAACATCCGATTTGCTTCAAAATTTTTTCCTAGGTTCATTGTGATAAGGCGCTTCCCTGATTAGTTTTGGGAGTTCATTGGTTAAGGATAAAGGGGGAAAACGGGGTTAGTCCAACCCCTTAATTCAGATAAATGGGTTTTTCATGCAGAATCAATCGATTTGCTCCGAATTTAGTATACCGGTTTATTATGTTAAGGAACTTCCCTTATTAGTTTTCGGGGTTCATTGGTTAAGGATAAAGGGGGAAAAGGGGGGTTAGTCCACTATACGTATGTATGCATGTATGTATTTATGTATCTACGTAACGAGATAACTCTTGATAGAAACATCCGATTTGCTTCAAAAATTTTTTCTAGGTTCACTGTGATAAGGCGCTTTGATGATTAGTTTTGGGAGTTCATCGGTTAAAGATAAACGGGGAAAAACGGGGTTAGTCCAACACCTTAATTCAGATAAATGGGTTTTTCATGCAGAATCATTCGATTTGTTCCGAATTTGGTATACCGGTTTATTATGTTAAGGAAATTCCCTGATTAGTTTTGGGGGTTCATTGGTTAAGGATAAAGGGGGAAAAGGGGGGTTAGTCCACCCCCTTAATTCTGATAAATGGGTTTTTCATGCAGAATCATTCGATTTGCTCCGAATTTGGTATACCGGTTTATTATGTTAAGGAACTTCCCTGATTAGTTTTGGGGGTTCATTGGTTAAGGATAAAGGGGGGAAAGGGGGGTTAGTCCACCCCCTTAATTCTGATAAATGGGTTTTTCATGCAGAATCATTCGATTTGCTCCGAATTTGGTATACCGGTTTATTATGTTAAGGAACTTCGCTCATTAGTTTTGGGGGTTCATTGGTTAAGGATAAAGGGGGGTTAGTCCACCCCTTTTAATTCAGATAAATTGGTTTTTCATGCAGAATGATTCGATTTGCTCCGAATTTGGTATACCGGTTTATTATGTTAAGGAACTTCCCTGATTAGTTTTGGGAGTTCATTGATTAAGGATAAAGGGGGAAAAACGTGGTTAGTCCACCCCCCTTAATTCAGATAAATGGGTTTTTCATGCAGAATCATTCGATTTGCTCCGAATTTGGTATACCGGTTTATTATGTTAAGGAACTTCCCTGATTAGTTTTGGGGGTTCATTGGTTAAGGATAAAGGGGGGAAAGGGGGGTTAGTCCACCCCCTTAATTCAGATAAATGGGTTTTTCATGCAGAATCATTCAATTTTCTCCGAATTTGGTATACCGGTTTATTATGTTAAGGAACTTCGCTCATTAGTTTTGGGTGTTCTTTGGTTAAGGATAAAGGGGGAAAAGGGGGGTTAGTCCACCCCTTTTAATTCAGATAAATTGGTTTTTCATGCAGAATGATTCGATTTGCTCCTAATTTGGTATACCGGTTTATTATGTTAAGGAACTTCCCTGATTAGTTTTGGGGGTTCATTGGTTAAGGATAAAGGGGGAAAAGGAGGGTTAGTCCACCCCCTTTATTCAGATAAATGGGTTTTTCATGAAGAATCATTCGATTTGCTCCGAATTTGGTATACCGGTTTATTATGTTAAGGAACTTCCCTGATTAGTTTTGGGGGTTCACTGGTTAAGGATAAAGGGGGGAAAGGGAGGTTAGACCGCTACTCTTAATTTAGATAAATGTGTTTTTCATGCAGAATTATTCGCTTAGCTCCAAATTTGGTATACCGGTTTATTATGTTAAGGAGCTTACCTGATTCGTTTTAGGGATTAATTGGTTAAGGATAAAGGGGGGCTAGCCCACCCCCTTAATTTAGATAAATGGTTTTTTTTTGCAGGATTATTCGATTTGCTCCAAATTTGGTATACCGGTTTATTATGATAAGGAGCTTCCCTGATTAGATTTGGAGGTTCACTGGTTAAGTATAAAGTGGGAAACGGCGGCTAATTCCCCTTCACGTATTTTTTGAGGGGCATTATTCTTTAAAATAAGAGTATAATATGCAATTAGTGTGAATAGCCTGTGAGCTCAATGCCATCAGTTTAGCTGGGCACTTTTCTTTTTTATTAATCTCATTTTTTGGCATGGGAGAAAAGGAAGGCCAAAAAATCCATCTTGAATTTAGCGCCTATTGTTTGCAGCACCATCTATTGTTTGTAATTCGAACTAAATTCGAGAATCACAATTTTTAAAAAAACTCCTGACATCATACATAACTCTCCTGCAAGATTTTTTTTTATATACTATCTGTCATCGTTTGCGAGTTATTGAATTTAAAATCAGTCAGTCCTTTTTAAGACACCCGGTATTTACTAATAATTAAATTCTTAAAAGACTTTATTGTATTCGATAGCATACTACTTTCTAGAACTCCGGCACATATGAAATGGGTGATAAATAAATTATAAAATTCCATGTTTACATGCATGAACCAAGTTAAGTTAAAGGGAGATTTTGGCTTCAGAAGGCCGAAAAGAAGTTTTTTAGCATTTTTTTTTTTTTTTTTTTTTTTTTTTTTTTTTTTTTTTTTTCTAAAATAAGAATAAAGATTTATCTCCGGGTTTTTAACATGTTATTTATTATCATTTAAAAAGCCTTTCAAAAGTTAAAAAAAAGAAATATATATATATATATATGATGATGGGGCTAGAGTTGCGTGGGTGGATGCCTTAATGTGTGCATCGTGCACTTCCAATCGGGCAGAATCCGATAGATGGCCAGAGTCTTTTATGATCAATTTTCCGTAACGGGTCTCGGGACTCTTAAAGCTTCAAAATTTTCGAAATTTCATTTTATTTTTTTAGATGTTAAACTCCTATCTTTTCTGAATCTTTGGATATAATTGTTTCCTTGAAATTCCCATTAGAACAGAAGTTATGGCTCTTAGAATTATACCCGCTCTGTAGCTAGCGGCGTTTCTGAAACTTTGAAGTCATTTTTTTTCCAAATGACGTTTTTGGGCATAACGCGCAGGATATCTCAAAAACTTCTGAATATTTTTTCATGCAATTTTTAAAACATATGTTTCATGTTAGTTTGTATAAATTGAACCTAAAATTTTCTTTTTATTGTTCATAAAAAGTATTTTTTTAGGCGAATATACTGTTGAAACTTTCTAAATTTTGTATTAACTAAATACAACTTTGTATTAAATATATAAAAATGCTTTAAATACACATTTCTTTAGATTCGGGGTAATTAAAATAATCTGAAGTATAAGGAGGCACCAAAATTTCCATTCTAGTTACAATATTTATTTTGTAATCCTACGCTTAATCTGTTATACCAATTTTTTGATGATCAAATATCTGACAGTTTGGAGTTCCCTATAAATGCTAATTCTGTATCTGGCAATTTAGTACATGAAATGAAAGAGCATCCTTATATCGTTGATTCCCATGAAAAATTGTGTTTTAAAATCATATGTATTTTAAAATATTAAATGTTGAAAATGGTCCTTTTTTTCACTTTTTCCAATTTTAACAGTCCTGGGACCCCTTAAGGATTATGAAATTAGATAATATTGTCTGGAACTTTAAGTACTTTGAGGTCAAAAAGTTAAAAATGAACAAAGTGGAAACATTTGGAGAATTGAAAAAAAAAAAAAAAAAAAAAAAAAAAGTTTATTTCTAACCCTTTTTTTTGCACTTTGGCATGCTTCTAAAAATATTTATTTTCTATAAAAATCGCTGAAAGTTTCCAAGCTCCAATAAATTATATTACCTTTATTTATTTCTTTTTAAATAGCAAGAGCGGTTTAATATTTTTTGCGTTCTGATTCCACCCAGTTTGAAAAAAGTTATTTTGCGTAAAATGCGTTTAAGTGCTTTAAAACAACGTAATCCTATGGGCGCGTTGTTATAAAGCACTAAATAATTACGAAAGAACTTCTAATTTGGCCAAATCAGGGATAATCTATAAACTACAGGAAATAGAAAATGTGAAAAAAAAAATCAACCCTGTTAAAATTCGTGCGCGTATCTATGTAACCTCAAAAACTCGGAAACCACAAGACGCAGGCTACGAAATTTGGCACACGGGTTGCTGGTAAGGAGCCCATGAACGATTGAGGGAAAAAAATCGAAAATTTTAAATAGATTTTTTTTAAATGTTTTTGTCGATTTTTTTCCTTTTTTTATGTTTAACCTGTAATCGGCGTATTCTAACCATTTCTAAATGTTTACTGTAATGTGAGATATACATATTACGTACGCCACGCTGCAATACTAAGAAGCTCTAGAGAGTATTACGATAATTCTTTTATCTCACATACAAAAAATTAGAGATTATTTAATTACGCTTAATTATTACCTTTTGTAAAAAATAAAGAAAAACATTTTATCACAAGCATCAACAAAACTTTTTAGTCTATTTATTCCCTTATTCCAAAGATATCGTTTTATCGTCTGCTACCATAGCAACATGATAAGTTAAATTTCATTTTAAAAAATGAGTAGTAGAAAAATATTTTTCTAAGTCGAATAGTTATTCTTAATTTTGGTTTTAGAATTAAATTCATGAACTCCCATGCGTAGGACGGGTTAAAGAGCTACTAATAATAAAAAAAATCGATTATTTTTAACAAAAAAAAAGCAAATTCCTCTAAAATAAAAACGTGTAGAAACATAGCGAAAACTCAATCAAAAACTTACATGCAGAAAAAAATATCAGCTCGTTTGAAAGTTTTCATCGAACTTTTGTTTAATAAAGGAAAATCGACAGATAAGTACATATGTTTAAAAGGAAAAAATAAAGTTGATAAATATTCAGTTAGCAAAAGTTCTTTTTTTTTTTTTTAAGGATTATTAACTCAAATTCGAAGAAACTTCGTGAAAAGTTTATAACTCACAGTTAATTTTGTTCGCTGATTAAAATCAGAGATAGCCATGGTATTAAAACCGCAAGATGCAGATTACAAGAAAAAAATAATTAATTATAAAAAAAAAAGCTTTTTATCTCGAAAAGTAGCGGGCAAAATTATTTTAGTTACTCAAACAAAAAAAATAATAGATAGAATAAATAGATAGAATAAATAAAATGATAAAAATATCATAATCAACCCACGTTATCCGAAAATTAAAATGCATTGTTTAAAAGAATATTAAAAAAATAAAAATAGATAATATAATGTTTAGTTTTCGTTTATTGTAAATTACCTTAACTATTTTAAATTGGAAGTTAAGTTGAAAATTTTCCAAATCAGTCAAGGTATTTTTGAAATAACTGTTTTTCTATATTTAGCAATATTAATGATTCAAAAGTTTACAATAAAAAATTAACATGAAATAGTCACATAGCTTTAGATTTTATAAAAGTTATAATTTTTAACTCATGATATATTCTTATGCGGAATTTGGTCATAAGTTTATTTAAATACTTTACGAGAACTGAAATATGTTTTTATAGTATTTCGTAATATACCGAAATCTGCTTTAATTGTGAAGTCATTTCATATTGTATACAACATGCCACATTTAAGTAAGAAATGCGGGTTGTTGTTGTTGTTGTTTTTTTTGTTTTTTTTTGGGGGGGGGGGGGGGGGGATCAATAAAATAGATGTAACTCTTTCATAGTAAACATAACCTGTATAAAATCTAACTATATGCAAACAAGTACTTTAATTTTAATAATCTAAATGTTTGCATAAGTATCTAAAGCATTTCCATAATCTAACTACAGTAGAACTCCACTAATCCGAACTAATTGGGACCAGTAGGGTAAGATGCCCTATTATGGTCTCCCAGTCACTTTTAGGCCCTTGGAAGTTATAATTTTCAGTGAAAATCTACCAAATTTGGATTTTAGATGGACTAACTACTCACACGCATAGAAATATGGGCAAATATCTTACAAAAAAATTTTAACAATGTAAAAAAAAAAAAAATTCAAAAGTATTTCAAAAATGCAAAGGGAAAAAAAAAAGGTCACAATTTCGTCCTCCAAAATAATCCAGTACGCAGAGACTTAACTTATAACTAAATCAAAAACTTATAACTAAATCAAGATTTATTTCTAAATGAGTAAGTAATTTAATTTACATTAAAGTAATTCACAAATAAATGTACTAAATACCAGTGGAAGAATAACATAACAGAACATTAGCCATCCAAACATGAGGGAAAAAATTGAAAAAATGTCATGAAAAAGCATTCCTAATTTCGTCCCCAGGACGAAAATAAGAACTGCAAGGGGGACGAAATCGGGACCACGCTACTTCCCAATATGACAGAGCTTCAGTTCCCGTAAGATGAACAGAGCGTCCTAAAACTCACTGTATGCTACTATCAGCATCTTACCAACGTAAAATACATGCAATGCTTAAGAAATAAATACTTACAGTACAGTAAATAACGTTCTATAAACGACATAATAAGAACTCAGGTCTTCTAAAAATAGGAAATTCGCCGTCTTTGATTTATGTATGCGTCTTGGCGAATGACACTTTCAATACTGGCCCCTTTTACTTTCCGCCCCCTGTGCCTTGCGCCATAAGTGGCGCCACTTTCGCAGAAGCGGAGAAGTTAAGGGGGACGAAATTAGGAGAGGGGATGGAATATGGGCACTTTACCCTACCTGTTTGGATTACAAAAAATTCGGATTATTTGAATTTCCGATAAAAATAGAAAAGAAAAAGATGCGTGGCAAAAAAAAAAAAAAAAAAAAGCAATTTATAAGTAGTCAGTAGTACAATATAGGTCTTCTAATCCGGCATCCCAAGGTCCGGCAAGCTGGATAATCGGTCACGACTTTCGGAAAAAATAGTATTCCTTGTTTAATTACTCCTGATGTTTATAATAATCTAATGGAACTACAGAATGAGGAATTAAGTTACAATCCGTTACAAAAATCGCGAATCTATAAATTGCTCAGTCACCACGTCGACGAGGGGGAAGAAAAAACATTTCTATAGATAATTTGCGAAATCAAACTGTTCAAAGGAAAAATAAATTTTATCATCTAAATTAAATATTTGTTTGTATTTTAGAAAAGAATTTTATAGTGACTGGCAAACAAACTGATATTCGATATTATTACTTTCTTCTATCTTTACAAGAAGAAAGTATTGGATTAATGAAAAATTTCAAATTCCGGTTTTTGACGGATTTACACGTTTTATGGGTCAGAGAACCCGAAAAACATGTTTTTACAAAATGTCTGTCTGTGAGTCTGTCTGTCTGTCCGTCTGTCTGTGTGTCTGTGTGTGACACAAATTTTGTGGGCGCTCTATCTCAAGAACTAATGCACGGAATTTAATAAAAATTCATATTCAGTTAGTCCCTGATACAAATTGATGCTGATTAGTTTTTGGTGTAAATCGCTCAACAGGTGGCGCTGCTATGCTGCAATTTTTACGATTTCGAAAATGGCTATATCTCAAGAACTAATGCACGGATTTTCATGAAACTTCAGATTCAATTAATCCTTGATATGGCTTGATGCTGATTACGTGTTGGTGTAAATCGCTCAACAGGTGGTGCTGCTTTGTTGCATTTTTTCGATTCCCGCAATGGCTCTATCTCAAGAACTAATGCACGGATTTTCATCAAACTTCATATTCAGTTAGTCCTTGATATGACGATGCTGATTATGTGTTGCTGTAAATCGCTCAACAGGTGGCGCTGCTGTACTGTATTTTGGACGATTCCCACAATAGCTCTATTTCAAAAACTAATGCACGAATTTTCATCTAACTTCAGATTTAGATAGATGTTAACACAAGTTGTTGCTGATTAGGTTTTGGTATTAATCGTCCAATAGATGGCGCAGCTATGCTGGAATTTTCATGATTTTCGCAATAATTCTATCTCAAAAACAAATGCACGGATTTCCCCCAAACTTCCGATTCAGTTAGACTTTGACGTAAGTGATTCCTTGGTCGTTTTGGTTTAACATAGGTTTTGGTGTAAAGCACCCAATATGTGGCGCTGCTAGGCTGAACGTTGCTGGATTAACTTCCTTTCAGAGATAACCATATCTCAAGAACTAATGCACGGAATTTCATATCTATAGAATCCTCATGATGGGCATAGATTGTCGTTTAATTTTGGCAGTGTGATAGCGAATTTTCAAGTATTAACATGCATGAGATAGAAGAAAGTTTTGGGATTGGTAGATACGACTAGTTTTTAAGATGGCTTCTACGAGTAGGCCTACAGTGCACGTTTTCATTTTATATTCGTATACATATGTTGCACTTTTACATTACTGATTATTATTTTTAATCTATTCAAGTTGTTTAAAGAATAAAAAACATGCTTTGTCCATTTTTTTGTTTAATTCTAACTTCTATCCGTTTTTCCTGACATTCATCCTGTAATCCGGAAAATTTCGAAAGTTAATCTTTTCAATTAATCTGTTTAAGTATAAATTTTGAAAATTAAATTGGTTCGGATTAACCGGAATTTCGGATTAGCGAGGTTCGGATTAGCGGGGTTCTATTATATGCAAACAAGTACTTTAATTTTACCGACATATAAACTTTATTATCTAACATTGAGTAATTTAATTCTCTTTCATCAATAAAAAATTATATGAGTAATATCAGTTTTAAGAAGAACTTTTAATCTTCTGAGGTTGACGTTATGTATCTAAAGTTGAATTATGTAAAATCTGATTCGACAAGATTTTCACCAGATATTTTATTTTATATTATTGACACACAATCTATATCGATTTGAATAAAAATAGTAATTTATCTCTGCAATCAATACTAACATATTATATATCAATAAACATTTACCCTTCAAAGGTAGACTGTAAAATAATCTTTCTTGTGAATAAACTTGATGCATAATGAAAACTACTTTACAGTTAAAATGTTACTTAAAATCTAACTTTAGATAATTTTCAAGAATACCTAATTATTAATAGTATTGATACACAACCGCATTATTTTAAATAAAAAATATGATTTTTCAATCAGTAATCCAAACTGATAGAATTAATATTTGTTATCTGTATTTTTTTTTCTCAAGGATACACAGTATATATTTGCCAATAAACCACTTTGCCAAAATACCAACATTTGCCAATAAAATATATAAATATATAAATACATTTCCATTAAACATCTTTCGTAAAATCTACCTAAAATACGGCCAAATACTTTAATTTCATTTTTTAATTACTTTTTATCTATACACAACATTTATTATTCAAAATTAAAAAATAATAATAATACTCTTCCAGTTACCAAAACTGATATAAGTTACAACAGTAAACTACATTTTTTCTTCTACATTTAACTGTAAAATAATCTTTCTTGTCGACGAAGTTCATATTTTGTAAAAATCACTGTTTCATTAAAAATGAACTACATGAAACCTGACGTCAGGTATTTCAACTATTATTATTGTTATTATTATAAATGTGATTGATTGATCAGTAATCAGAACTTATATAATTAATATTTATAAACAGCATTTATTCCTCTAATTGTGAAATATATAAATTCTGACTTGGCCGGCTTTTTACACAAAGCTTTTATTATTATTATTGTCATATAAGCTATATTAATTTAAATTTAAAAAAAAATAACTCCTGGATCTGTGATCAGAACTTGTATAATAAACATTTATAAATTGCATATATTCATATAAACTGTACAACCACCTTTCTTGTCGATAAACTTGCTATAAACTATTCTACGTGAACACAACCCATGTAAATTCTAATTAATATGCAAAAACGTACTTTAATTTTATTTTTGCGTTATTTGCACTTAATCTTTATTATTTAAAATTAAAAATTTAATTATCTTTGTGTAATCAAAAACTGTTATAAGTAGTATCAATAAATTGCATCTATTCTTCTAAGGTTGCATGTAAAACTATCTTCCTTGTAGGCAAACTTTATACATAGTTAAAATCACTTTACTGAAGGGTGTTCTCAAATCTAAACGGGCAACAAGTTTTAATTTATTTTTGTTCGGAAATGCATGAAACTAGCCGTTGTTGTTGTTCAGAAAGTATGTCATCGAGCTGTTTTTTCCGTTTTTTTCCAAACGCAATAGATTTTTCAGAAAAGAGTGTCAAAGTGGGCGTTTTGAGCCGAATTTCCTAGCGGAAAGAGAAAACTCACTCAAGAAAGGATGAAAAACGTGTTTGTCACGTGAACAAAATCGCTTATAAATTAACAGGTAATTTATTGATCAAAAAATGAAAAACACAGTTCAATTCCAAATCGCTTCCATGGTCAGGCTTTCCAATATCTTTCCGTTAAAAAATGAAATTGTAAATGTGTCAAAACGTTTTCCGCTTCTTGAGCAGAGTAGTTGAGAACAGCCTGATCACGTGACAAAGACGTGACAAATTTTTTGACTAAAATTTGAAGTAAACTATCCCCTTAAGGCTGTTCTGAACTGCTCTGCTCAACAAGCGCAAAATGTTTTGACACATTTACAAATTCATTTTTGAACGGAAAGATATAAAATTGGAAAGCCTGACCATGGAAGCGATTTGGAATCGAACTGTGTTTTCCATTTTTTGATAAATAAATTACCTGTTGAGTTGTAAGCGATTTTGTTCATGTGACAAACATGTTTTTCGCCGTTTCTTGAGTGGTTATTCTACTTTCGCGCGTATATTCGGTTCAAAATGCCTACTTTGACACTATTTTCTAAAAAACCTGTTGCGTTTGAAAAAAAAAAAAAAAAAAAAAAAAAAAAAAAAAAAACAGCTTGATGACATAGTTTCTGAACAACATCACCTGATAATTTCATGCATTTCTGAACAAAAATAAATTAAAACTTATGTCATGAAGTTGCCCTCTTGGATTTGAGAACAGCCTTAGAAATTTCTATACAGAAATAAAGCGTCAATTGACTGTTTCATCATACTGCACTTTTTTTTTTTCGTTGTTGTTTATTGATAAAAGCTTTTAAATCTCGAACATGGTAAAATGGTACTATTTTTTCTCAGCAATTAAAATTGGTATATTTAACATGAGTGAACTACATTTATTCTCCTTAAGTTGTCTGTAAAACTATCTTTTTTGCAGATAAACTTCAGATGTAATAAAAATCACTTTACAGTACGGAATCAGTTTACAGAAATAGAACCTCGCTTGACAGTTTCTGAATACTATACTTTAACTTTGTTTTTTGTAATTAATAATATAAAATTCTCAAAATTTTAAACTTATGAAAAAATTTATTATTTTTCTCAGCAATTGAAACTTGTGCATGTGCATCATCAGTAAACTACGTACATTTATTCTTTTAAAGTTGCCTGTAAAAGTTTATTTTTCGTAGATAAACTTCAGATGTAATAAAAATGACTTTACAGAAAGGAATCATTTTACAAAAATAAAGCCTCACTTGACAGTTTCTTCATACTATTTTTACTTTACTCTTTTTTTTTTTTTTTTTGTACTTAATGAAATAAAATCTTATAATTTTAAACTTACGTATATTTTTTTCAGCGATGAAACTGACGTATTTCGTATCAGTAAACTACATTTATTATTCTAAAGTTGCCTATAAAATTATTTTTTCGTATAAATAAACTTCAGATTTAGTAAAAATGATGTTACAGTAAGGAATCACTTTACAAAAATAAAGCTTCACTTGATTGTTTCTTCGTATACTATACTTTAGTTTTATTTTTTGTATTTATTTATATAAAACTTTCAAAATGTTAAACTTGTGTAATTTTTTTCAGCAATTGAAACTGACGTATTTAATATCAGTAAACTACATTTATTATTCTAAAGTTGTCTGTGAAACTATCTTTCATGTAAATAAATTTCATATACAGTAAAAATGATGTTACACTAAGGAATCACAGAAATAAAGCCTCACTTGACAGTATCTACATACTATACTTTATTTTTGTTTTTTGTATTTAATGAAATGTAACCTTAAAATTTTAAACTTATGAAAAAGGTTATTAATCTTTTCCGCAATTGAAACTGATGTATTTAATATCAGTAAACAATAATTATTATTCTTAAGTTTCTTATAAAACTATCTTCCATGTAAATAAATTTCATATATACTAAAAATGATGTTACAGTAAGGAATAACTTTACAGAAGTTAAGTTTCACTTGACTGTTTCTCCATTTACTATATCTTATTTTTGTTTCTTGTACTTAGAGATATAAAATCTAGGTAAATAGACTTCTACTTCACATATGGTTAAATCCATGTTACAATAAGGAATCACTTTTCTGTTTTTTGTACTTATTGATATAAAACATTCCAAATTTTAAACTTATGATTAAGTTATTATCAGTAAACTACATTTATTTTTCTAAAGTTACCGGTAAAGCGATCTTTCTTGTAGATAAACTTCAGATGTAATAAAAATCACTTTACTTAAGTACTGCTTCACTTGATTGTGTTCTAACAATACTTACTTTTTTTTTTTATCTTCTTAATAAAAAATTTTAAAATTTTAAACTTATGGAAAAAGTTATTACTTTTCTAGAAATTGAAACTGATGTCTTTAATATCAGTAAACTACATTTATTATTCTAAAGTTGTCTGTAAAACTATCTTTCGTCTAAATGAATTTCATATATAGTAAAAATGGCCTTGGAGTAAGGAATCACTTTACCGAAATAAAGCTTCACTTTACTGATTCTTCATATGCTATACTTTATTTTTGTTTTTGTTTTTTACTTATTGATATAAAGCTTATTGGGTATTTACTGATATAATTCAAATTTTAAACTTATGAAAAATTTATTATTTTTTTCAACAATGAAATCTGATGTGTTTAAGGTTAGTAAATTGCATCTATTCTTCTAAGGTTACCAGCAAAACAATCTTTCTTGTCATTAACCATCACATATAGTGAAAATCCCTTAACAGGAATAAAGCCTCACTTAGCAGTTATTTTGCCCTATACTTTTTATATGCTTATATATATATATATATATATATATATATAAATGTATATATATAGCCATTATATAATTACAAATCATCATCTATTTCCAATTACTAAAATTAAATTAATAAATTAATAAATTTAGCTTCAATTCATAACACTCACATTATACAAAATAAAGAATATATATGTATGTAAAACCTTTGAAATTTAAACATTCGATTTTTTAAAAACAATTAAAACTGATATATTCAATATTACGAAACTACATTTACTGTTCAAAGATAGAGTGAAAAATTATCTTTCTTGTAAATAAACTTAATATATACTAAAAACTACTTTACGGTAAAAAGAACCACATAAGATCTGATTTGACAGGTTTTTCAGTTAATAATTTATTATTATTATTATTATTATTATTATTATTGATAGGTAATCTTTTTTTTTTCTTTTTACACAAAAAATATAATTTTTCTATCTCTAATGAAAACTGGCAGAATTAATGTCTGAAAACTGAATTCATTCCTCTAAGGTGCACCATAAACCATCATTAAACTTGGCACCATGCCATTAAACTTAATATCTATTAAAAAAAAAAAAAAAAAAAAAAAAAACCGTAAAGATTACTCATGTAAAATCTAATCAAGTGCTTTATTTTTTCCATTATTAATACATAATATTTATTATTTAAAATTTCAGAATTAATTGCTCTTCCGCAATCAAAACTGATCAACATAATATTAGTAAACAACATTTATACTTTTAACTTCGATCAAATTCAAACATAGTAAAAATCACTTTACACTGAAAAAGAAATATATAAAGTCTCACTTGACTGATACGTTAATTTTATATACATATATATATTCATTAATTAATATTTTCATTAATATATTAATATAATTCATATTAATATTTTCATTAATTATATATAAAATATATAATATATATATATATATATATATATATATATATATATATATATATATATATTAATCTTAGTCTTAATTCACGACACATAATTTCTGATATTGAAATGTATATTGAAATTTTCAGTAATCAAAGCAATTATAATTGTACAGAATTTTTATCATTAGCATTAAAAAAGCTAAAAATTTGACTTTTCAATAAATTTTGTAATTATTCTTGTCATAATGAAACATTATGATTATAATAACTCATGGAATTTGCATAGTTAAAAGCATTTTTTTTTTGCTCCGATTAATATAAAACTTTATTTTTTATAAATCAATTAAAACGTAAGCAAAACAGCTAATAGGAAATCATATTATTCTGAACCCTTTACTATTATCACAAGCCATAACCCTTAAAATATTTAATATTATAATACTTGTTCAGTAATCAAATCAATACCAGTTCTGATTTAGCAAAATTACTTCATTTCATCACTTTAGATTTTTTAAATAATTATTAATTTATTTTTCAATAATCAATTATGAAATAATTAATATCAGTAGTAGATATTTATTCTCTGTAATTGTAAAACTATCTTCCTTCTCAATAAAGCTGATTTTCATTGAAACTGTTTTATCGGGAAAAAAACAATGTTGTGATATGACTGTAAAACTGGCTTTCTTGTCGATAATGTAGATCAGCGGCAAAACTACTTTACACGAAAAAACATTTCTTTTTTTTTTTTTTTTCCTTCTTCCTCTTCTTTTTTTCACCCGACGAACTTTTTTTAATCATTATTATCATTTAAGCTAAAATGAATTATATAAAAATATATATGTAATTATTTTTGCAGTACTAATTAAATTATACTGTGAGTATAATAACACAAGAAATTTGCACCAATAAAATACTCCTTTTTTTTTTCATTTTCTTTCTATCGTTTTCTTCATTTTTGGAACTCACATTAACTATAAAAGTACGTTTTTTATATATCAAAATAAAAATTTAACAAAAACACAAGGAAGAAAAATGCGCAAATTTATTCAGCATCATTTTCTATTACGACAAACTGAAAACAAGAAAATTTCAATCAAAAACATAATAATTATGATCAGTAGAATGTATTTATTCTCTGTAATATGACTGTATTACTATCTTTCTTGTCAATAAAACAACGCTGTAATATGACTGTAAAACTATCTTTCTTGTCGATAAGGTAGAGTATCTGCAGAACTATTTTACACGAAAAAACAACATCTCAAAATCTGACTTTTTTTCCGAGCCCACGAATTTTTTTATTTATTTTTTATCTTTTTTTTAAATCACTAATATCACTTAAATTAAAAGCTATATCTTAAAAAATAAGTACTTTTGCCATAATTAAATGATACTATGAGCATTACAATAATTCATGCAATGTATAAAAATTAATGTCTCCTCCTTTTTACTTTCTTTCTTTCCTTTTTTTTTTTTTTTTTTTTTTTTTTTTTTGGTTCTAATATTAACCGTTAAATTACTTTTTTTGTAGATCAAATTAAACTTTAAATGTAAAACTATCTTTCTTCTCGATAAAGTAGATTGTCAGAAAAACTATTTTATAGAAAAAAACAGCGTTTCAAAATCTGTTTTTTTTTTTTTTTTTTTTTAATTCAACGGATATTTCTTTAACATTACTATCACTTAACCTGAAAGCTATATTAAGAAAATTTATAATTACTTTTGACATAATTAAATGATATTATGAGCATTGCAAAAATACATGCAGTTTATACCAATAAATGAATCCTCCTTTTTACTTTCTCTCTTTCTCTCTCTCTTCTTTGTAACATTAACTATAAAAGTTCATTTTCTGTAGATCAAAATTAAACTTTGAATTTAAAACTATTTTTCTTCTCGATAACGTAGATTATCAAAAAACTGCTTTACACGGGAAAAAAAATTACAAAATCTGATTTTTTTTTTTTTTTTTTTTTTTTTTTTTTTTTTTTTAATTCAACGGATATTTTTTTTAACATTACTATCGCTTAAGCTGACAACTAAATTAAGAAAATTTAGTAAATGACACTATGACGTAAATGACACTATGAGCATTACAATAATACATGTAATTTGTATCAATAAATGACTCCCCCTTTTTACTTTCTTTCTCTCTCTCTCTCTCTCTCTTTTTTTTTTTTTTTTTTTTTTTTTTTTTTTGTAACATTAACAATTCAAAATCATCTCCTGTAGATCATATTAAACTTTAAATTTAAATCTCTTTCTTCTCGATAGCGTTGATTATCAGAAAAATGTTTTACACAAAAAAAAAGCTTCATCTGTTTTTTTTTTTTTGTTTTTTTTTAAACGGATACTTTTTAAACATTACTATCACTTAAGCTAAAAGCTATATTTAAAAAAATTGCAATTATTTTTGACATAAGTAAATGATACTATGAGCATAATAACATATGCAATTTGTACCAATAAAAAAGTCTTCTGTTGTTGGTTGTTATTTTTTTTCTTTCTTTTTTTTTAAGTGAATATAAGTTTTTTTTTTTTTTTTTTTTTTTTTTTTTTTTAAGAAAAGTTGTTAAAAGGAAATATTAAAAACAAATGGGGGTCAATTTGACTATATTTATTCCCCTAAGAGAGTTATAAAATTACCTTACTTGTCGATAAACTTCATAATTAACAAACTACTTTAGGGGGGGGGGGGAATAAAGCAGGTTTCGATTGGGCTTTTACCTCACACCACCACATATCTTTAAAAATCACTATATATATATATATATGTGTGTGTGTGTGTGTATGTGTGTGTGTTTATTTAACTTTTGATAATGCCTTTAAACAATTATAAAATCTTTATTGATAGATTATACTTATTTAAAAAATGTAACAGTAAAACCCTTTTTTTTCTACATAAAATTTTATAATTAGACACCTTTAAAAGGAAGAAGCATGATGTTAATTACTGGAAGTTTAATTTAACAAGATTTTTTTTTTCCTTCTCACTTTTTTTTACCGTTTTATCATATATTTAAAAAGTATTTTAATACTTTTTTAAAATAAAAGTGTTTTAAAAAAGAAAAAGAAAAAACGAATGCGAAAAAAACAGATGGGTGACAATTAACACTACTTAACTTTATTTATTTCCTTAAAATTATTACAAAACTACTTTTAATGTCGATAAACCTGACAGTTATCAGAACCACTTTATAGGATGGAAGAAAGAAAAGAAAATCTGTTTAGGAGTTCATCTCACCACTGCATTTCTTTAAGGGGTCTTAGGGGGTTAGGTCTAAATCTTCAAAATTTTCGATTTTTTTTTTTTTTTTTTTTTTTTTTTTTTTTAGATGTTAAACTCCTATCAGTTCTGAATATTTTGATATAATTGTTTCCTTGAAATTCCCATTAGAACAGAAGTTATGGCTTTTATAATTATACCCGCACAATAGCTGAAGCGGAATTTCCGAAACTTTGAAGTCATTTTTCTTCAAGTGACATTTTTGGGCATAACGCGAAGGATCTCAAAAAATTCTGAATATTTTTTCATGGAATTTTCAAAACATATATTGCACGTTAGTCTGTATAAACTTAACCTAAAATTTCGTTTGTATTATAAAAAAAAAAAAAATTAGATGATTACATTATTGAAATTTTCAAAACTTTGTATTAGCTAAATACAACTTTGTAGTAAAAATATAAAAATGCCTTAAATACAAACTTATTTAGATTTAGGGTAATTACTACAGTCTGAAGTACAATTAGGCACAAAAAAAATTTATTCTAATTGCAAAATTATTTTTTTTATCCTGCGCGTAAGCTGTTATACCAGTTTTCTGCACGATAAATGTCTGACATTTTGTAGCGCCCTATAAATACTAATTCAGCATCTTACAATTTTTAAAAACATGAAATGAAAGAACATATTTATATCTTTCATCCCAATAAAAAGTGTGTTTTTAAATCATGTTCATTTTAAGATATTAAGTATTGAAAATGATCTTTTTTGTTTCATTTTCTTTCCGATATTAAGAGTCCTGACACCCCTTAAATATCGTTATTATTTATTTTTCATAGTACATATAAAAACTTGTAAAATCAGTATTTCTAAACAATATTTATCTAAAAAAGATTAACAACAAAACCAATTTTATTGTACATAAATATGTTGATCAGATGTCTTTAGAGGAAAGAGGAGAAATTTTGATAATAGGAATTTTAATATAACAAGATTATTTTTTCGCTTCATCTTTTTTTGTACTATATGTATTTCCTCACATAATTAAAAAAAAATTTAAAGTATCATTTTTAATTTATTCAAGGGGTCACAGGTCCTTTGTGTTTATCGAAACGATCAGAATCATCGCCTTTTTCTAAGCACCAAAATACAAATAAAATGCAATTAAGATTTTTTCCCCCTTTCTGCGTAAAGTATGTGTTCTTAACTATATTATCCAGAAAAATAAACGTTGTATTACAAAATTAATATTTATAAAAATTCATCTCACTAATGCGTTAATCATAATGATTAAGTGCTACGAGCATAATAAAATTCTAAATTATGAATATAGAAAACAATTTTTTGAACAAAATAGAATCATAACATACCTACTTCTAAATTAAAACCAAAATATGCACACAAAAAAGTTTCTTAAAAAATTTAATTTTAGCTCAAAATAAAAAAAAAAAATTCAAAAATTTCAAAACTTTTTTTAAGTGCAAAAAAATAAATAAACAAAAAATGTGATTTTTTTTTTTTTTTTTTTTTTTTTTTTTTTTTTTAGCATGTAGTTTATAAAGACACTCATATTTACTTAATTTAGCTTATATAGTTTGAAATGAACAGTGTGCACAATCCTTAAATTTACTAATCTGAGAAAACGCGTTTTAAAGTTTCAATATCTACGGACCTTCATTTGTACTTCATCGTCTCTAAATGACTATAACTCAATAAATAATGCAGATTTTTAAATGAGGTTTCTTCATATTATTGGTAAATTTAAAAAAAAAATCAGAATAAAACAAAAACTGAAAACTGATTGGTCCTGTGCCCTCTTAAGAGAAAAGTATTTAAACAAAGGAAAAATAAAGAAAGTTATGGGTGCCAATTAACACAGGTTGGCTAAATTATTTATTCCTCTACAATGACTGTAAAACTATCTTTCTTGTCGATAAACTTGATAGTTCGCAAAACCACTTTACAGGATGAAGAAACAAAGCAAATTTTGATTAGACTTTTATCTCACAGCCATATTTATTAAATATATTTATATAGCTTTATTTTTTTATCTTTTAACATTCTCCATAGAACATTAAAAAAAATTTTAAATACACATCACTGGACCTTTTTTCTTCTTCTTTAAAAAAGCTCTTTTATTGTACATAAAATTTATAATCAACCTCCTTTATAAAAAAAGAAAAGGAGTTTTAACTACTTAAATTTTAATTTGTCGATACCGGGTTTTTTTTTTTTTTTTTTTTTTTTTTTTTTTTTTGCTGCACCTTTTTTACTTTATTTTTACCGCTTATTAAAAAAAAAAAAAATTAAGTATGCATATTAAAATTTAAATTCATACTAAAAAAATATTTTAATATATTTGATTTTCTTGAAATGAAAGTATTTAAAAAAAAAAAAAAAGAAAGAAAAAGCAATGAAGGAATGGGATGGAAAACAGATAGATGCCAATTAACCCTACGTAACTATATTTATTCCCCTTATTTGATTGTAAAATTAACATTCTTGTCGATAAACTTGATAGTTAGCAAAACCAGTTTACAGGATGAAGAAAGGAAGAAAATTTTGATTAGGATTTTATCTCACCTCCACATTTCTTTAAATATCGTTACAGAATCATTTTTTTTTCAACTATTTTTCATAGTACATATAAAAAACTCTTAAAATCAATATTTCTGGGCAATATTCATTTTAAAAAGATAAACATTAAAAAACACTCTTATTTTACATAAATTTGATAATCAGAAGTCTTTAGAAGATAGAAGAGGAATTGTGATTATGGTAATTTTAATTTAACAATTTTATGTTCTTTCTTCAATTTTTATGTATAATTTTTTATCACATAATTTTTAAAACAATAAAAACATTTTGAATTTTTTTAAAGAGAGGAAAAATAAAGAAATAGGCAAGAACGATATGGGCACAAATTAACACAGACTGGCTACAATATGTATCCCACTACGATGACTGTTAAACAAACTTTTTGGTCGATAAACATGATAGTTAACAAAACCATTTGATAGGACGAAGAAACAAAATAAGTTTTGATTAGGAATTTATCTCACTACCACATTTCTTTAAATATCGTTACAAAACCATTATTTTTCTTTTAAATTTTTTCATAACGCATGTAAAAAATACTCATAAAATCAATATTGCTGGCCAATATTCATTTTAAGAAGATTAAAAATAAAAAAATACTTTTATTGTGCACAAATTTGATAATTAGACGAATTTAGAATAAAGAAGAGGCATTTTCATTATGAGAATTTTAATTTAAAAAGTTTTATTTTTTTATTTTTGTGTATTATACTTTTTATCACATAATTTTTAAAAAATTTAAAACACTTTGAATTTTTTTAGGTGAAAAATATTTAAACGGAGGAAAAATAACGAAATTGGCAAAAAAGATATGGGTTTCAATTAACACAGACTGGCTATATAATTTATTCCTCTACAATGACTGTAAAACTACCTTTCTTGTCGATAAACTTGATAGTTATCAAAACCACTTTACAGGATGAAGAAACAAAGAAAATTTTGATCAGTATTTTATCTCAACACCACATTTCTTTAAATATCGTTACAAAATCATATTTTTTTTTTTTTTTTTTTTTGCAAAAAATTTCCATAGTACATACAAAAAACTCGTAAAATCGTTTTAAAAAAGATCAACAATAAATACATTGCTTATTGCACATAAATTTGATAATTAGACACTTTTAGAAGAAAGAGGAGAGATTTAGATTATGGGAATTTTAATTTAACACGTTTATTTTTTCTATGCATCTTATTTTATATTACATTATTTTATCACATAATTAAAAAAACTGAAAAATGTCATTTTATTATTTTTTAAGGGCTTACAGGACGTTTAAGTTTCTCGAAACGACCAAAAGCATCGCCTTTTTCTAAGTACCCAAACGCAAATAAAATACAATTAACATCTTTTTCTTTTCCATACTTACTATAGTATATCTCTTAACTATATTATCAAAAAAAAATAAATACTGTATATACAAACTCAATATTTAAATTTTAAATTTAAAAATTCATCTCGCTAATGTGGGAATTAAAATTATTAAGTGCTGCGCGCACAATAGAACTCTAAATTACGCATACAGAATACATTTTTGAACAAAGTAGAATCACAACACACCTACTTCTAAATTAAAACCAAAATATACACAAAAGTTTTGTTTAAAATTTAATTTCAGCAGAAAATTAAAAGCAATTCAGAAATTCAAAACTTTTTTCAAGTTTTTCAATTGCAAAAAAAAAAAATAAATAAATAAAATATGTGTTTTTATATTTTTTTAACATATAGACTATAAAAAACTCATATTTGGTTTATTTTTAAGCTTTAGATTATATAGTTTGAAAGTAACAGTATGCGCAACCCTTAAATTTACTAATCTGAGAAAACGAAATTATATTTTTCATTTTTTTTAATTATGTGATAAAAAGATGGAGAGAAAAAATAAACTTGTTAAATTAAAATTCCAGTTATCAAAATTGCTCCTCTTTTAAAGTTTCAATATCTACGGACCTTCAGTTGTACTTCACCGTCTTTAAATGATTATAATCCAAGAAAAAATGCAAATTTTTAAATGTTTTATATATATATATATATATATATATATATATATATATATATATATATATATATATATATATATATATATATATATATATATTATTGGGAAATTAAATTGAGGAAAAATAAAGAAATGGGCAAGAAAGATATGGATGCCAATTAACACAGACTGGCTATTTTATTTATCCCTGTAAAACTATATTTTTTGTCGAAAAAGTTGATAGTTACTAAACCAGGGGTTACAGGATGAAGAAACGAAGCAAATTTTGAATTAGCTTTTATCTTAGCGGCACATTTCATTAAATATCGTTATATAAATTTATTATTTTACTTTTTAACAATCTCCATAATACTTTTAAAAAACTTTTAAAATGCACATTTTTTTTTTTTTTTTTTTTTTTTTTTTTTTTTAAGAAAGAACATTTTTATTGTACATAAAATTTATAATCAACTACCTTTAGAAAGAAGAAGAGAATTTTAATTACTTGAATTTTAATTTGCCAAGATCAGTTATTTTTCTCTTAACATTTGTTATATTATTTTTATCGCATATTATAAAAGCATTTTAATATATTTTGATTTTCTTTAAATGAAAGAATTTTTTTAAGGTAGAAAACAGATGGATACCAATTAACACTGCTTAACTATATTTATTCCCCTAAGATGATTGTAAAATTATCATTCTTGTCGATAAACTTGATAGTTAGGAAAACCACTTTACAGTTATAAAAGAAGAAAGCAAGTTTTGATTAGGCTTTTATCTCACTGTGTCATTTCTTTAAATATCCTAACATAGCCATTTTTTTCATAATGTCTTTTAAAAAGTCCTTTAATTGCTATTATTTTAAAAAGATAAAAAAAATTAATGTTCATAAATTTAATGCTCAGCCACTTTTAGAAGAAAGAACAGGAATTATGATTACTTAACCCTTAAATGCCTGGTGTTGCTTTTCGGCAACATACCCAATTTAGGCTCTAAAATACTATTAGAATAATATTGAAGCTATAATGCCTAATGTTGCCAACAAAATACATTCTGAAAATATTATTAAATCGATTTTCAACATGTAGATGGCAACACTTGTGCTGTTTAAGAATAAAGATAAATTTATTTTTTCAAATGTTGCTACTTGTTCTTTTTGTTTTGTTTGGAAGCTTGCGAAATACCCTATTTTGGCCTGCAGTGAGCAAGTAAAATTTATTTCTTATTATAGTTCCTAAAATTTTTGTGTGTTTAATATTATAGAATTTTATCAAGGGAAATTATTTTTTCAATTAAACACCAATATTGCCGATTAGCAAGAAACTGTTTTTTAGCCGTAAACTATACTTAAAATAAAATATGATTTTTTAAAGTATTTTTCCCATGATTTTTTTAAAAAATGAAAGCCGAAAAACATTATTACAATGATTTTTGAAAAATCCGGCATTTAAGGGTTAAGGGCACATAGAACATCTCGACAAGTATAATACAGCAGTTTTTGCGAACTATTCAACATCATGTATTTTACTTAAAGACAGAGATAGAAATGAAAAACAAATTACAGTAAATCTATACATTATAGCCCATATATAAATCAAAAGAAATTAATTTCATGCATAAATTATTTTTAAGGAACTAATTAACTTTTTACATATCTCTATGAAATTCTTTGAACAATATGTCTGTTCGGCACACTTTTCTAAAAAACTGTTCAATATATCACCTTAAAAGCTTTTTACGATGTCAGAAAACATACTATTTGAGAATAATAAGAAGCAATTTTCATTTTGGCTTAAAAGAAATAAAATTTAAAATATTCTTTTTTAATTAATTTTTTCTCAACTACTTTTCAGAAGTGAAATTACGCTTGAAATTATTGAATATTAAAGACGGGAATTATCACATTGCTGTCTAAGCGTAAACCAACAGAGTGAAAAATGTCCAAGCCGTAAATCGAACCCGGGCCCCTGAATAGATCTCTAGTGATCTACCTTTAAGCCACAAGGACGATGACCAGCTTAGCATCTCTCACTCACATAAGTCGGTAATACTGGTACCGCAGTTATTAGATGGAATAGTCTTCATGAGCACACAATCTAGTGTCGTAACATGAGACGCAAAGGAACCCAGCATCGGTGAATATTTTCACCGATGAATATTTAAAGATAGTCAGATGATACACTGAGGTAAAGGTAGATCACTGGAGATCTATTCCAGGGGCCCGGGTTCGATTCCCGGATTGGACATTTTTCACTCTGTTGGTTTACGCTTAGATAGCAATGTGATAATTCCCGTCTTTAATATTTAAAAATATTTTACTAAAAATTTTAAGAACATATTTTCCATTATTAAAAAAAAGAAAATCACTCAGAACTATAACGTTAGATATTTTTAAAGAAACAAGATAGTTACACAATTTTGGAAAGTTTCAACTGTTTAACTGATATATAATTTTAGAAAAATGCACCAAAGCATAAAAAAACATATTTCGAGTAAAGGACAAAAAACTGTATACACAACCATAGTGCATGAAATATATTACTTTAAAGCCTTCCAGCAACATAATCTTTTAGGTACGTAATTATTTAGCACCATAATCTTTTAGATCTATTTTTTTAGACCAATAATTGAAAATTCAAATATTTGAATTATTTTATGTCCCATGTGCCCTTAAATTTTAATTTGACATTATTTTTTTCCTCTTTAACTTATCTTATTCTTTTATCATATAATTAAGAAATTTTGTAATGCATTTGAAGTATTTTTAAATAAAAGATTTTTCTTTTTTTCTTTTTTTCTTTTTTTAAGAGAGAAATATATGCGAAAGAGACGGGTACCAATTAAAACAACATTTATTTCTCTAAGGTTAAATATAGTCCGACCTTAACTATAAAAATGCTGGCTATATTAACGGTAATAGTAAAGTAATAAAACTAATTTTCTTGTCGATAAACTTGGTATATAGAAAAACCTTTTCACCCGAAAGAAGAAAATTTTAATTACCGTTTTATCTCACAGCCACATTTCTTTAAATATCGTTACATAGCTTTAATATATTTATTTTTTTCATTTTATTATTATTTTTAAAATGTCTTTTTAAAAAAATCATAAAATCATTCCTTATTGCTATATTATGCTTATTTAAGAAAATTAACAGTAAAATCCTTTTATTGTAGATAAATTGGATAATTACACATCTCTTAATGAAAGTATAAGAATTTTAATTTAACAAGATTTTGTTTCCCTCATCAGATTTTTTTACTAGTTTAATTGGGAAATTTTTAATACATTTTGATTTTTTTTAAAATAAAAGTAAAAAAAAAAAGAAAGGAACCAGTATAGAAAAAAATGGTTGACAATTAACGCTATTTAATTATATTTAACCCCCGAGATAATTTTGAAAATACTTTTCTTATCGATATTTAGCAAAAACCACTTTACAAGATGAAGAAACAAAGAAAATATTGATCAGCCGTTTATCTCACCACCACGTTTTTAAAAATCGCGTTACCAAAACTTTATTTATTTATTTATTTTAAATCATAGTACATTTAAAAACCTCGTAAAATCAACATTGCTCGGCATTATTTATTTTAAAATGATTAAAATTGAAACCACTTTTATTGTGCATAAATAATTCCATAATTGGCCACCCTTCGGAGAAAATAAAAAGGCAATTTTGATTACTTGATTTTTAATTTTTCGAGATTATTTTTCTCTTCACCTTTTTTTTTTATAATTTATTTTTTATCACATAATTAAAAAGTATTTTAATACATTTTGATCTAGAAAAAAGAAAGGAAAAAAAAGTAAAATCAATATCCTTGCATAATATTTATTTAAAAAACATTTTATTCTACATAAATTTGACAATTAGCTTTTAGAAGAAAAAAGACGAATTTTGATTACCTGAATTTTAACTTGACAAGACCTTCTTCTTCTTCTTCTTTACCTCATTTTATCATTTTCATCATATATTAAAAAGAATTTTCAGTTTTTGAATGAAAGTGTTTAAAGAAAGAATAGGGAAGAAATTTATCAAATGTCAATTAACATAATCTAACTACATTTATTCCCCTAAGATGACTGTAAAACTATCTTTCTTGTTGATAAACTATAAACTAATCAAAACCACTTTGCAAGATGACGTAATAAAGCATATTTTTATTAGCCTTTTATGTCACAGTTACATTTCTTTAAATATCGATACATAGCTTTTTTAAAAATTTAAACAACTTTTCATAGTACTTTTAAAAATACATAAAATCAATATCTTTGCACTATATTTATTTTAAAAACGTAAAAAAAAAAACATTTTATGCTACATCAATTTCACAATGAGTTACCTTTAGAGGGAAGAAGACGAATTTTGATAGCTCGAATTTTAATTCGCAAGATTTTTATCGCCTCTTCTATTTATTTTATTATTTTCATGATATATTAAAAAGAAGATTTTTATAGCCTCTTCTATTTATTTTATTATTTTCATCATATGTTAAAAAGAATTTTAAAGCATTTTAATTTTTTGGATGAAAGTATTTAAAGAAGGAAATAGGAAAGAAATTTATCAAATGTCATTTAACATAAACTAACTACATTTATTTCCCTATGATGACTGTAGAATTATCTTTCTAGTCGATAAACTATATAGTAAGCAAAACCACCTTACAGGATGACGGAAATAAAAAAACATATTTTGATTAGCCTTTAATGTCACAACTACATTTCTTTAAGTATCGTTTACAAAGCTTTTTTTTTTTTAATTAAACAACTTTTCATGGTACCTTTACAAAATTCGTAAAATCAATATCGTTGCACAATACTTATTTTAAAAACATTTTATTCTACATAAATTTGACAATTAGCTTTTAGAAGAAAAAAGACGAATTTTGATTACCTGAATTTTAACCTGACAAGATATTTTTCTTCTTCTTCTTCACCTCATTTTATCATTTTTATCATATATTAAAAAGAATTTTAATGCATTTTAATTTTTTTTTAATGAAAGTAAAGAAATGGGGAAGAAATTTATCAAATGTCAATTAACATAACCTAACTACATTTATTTATTCCCCTAAGATGACTGTAAAACTATCTTTCTTGTCAATAACCTATTTAGTATGCAAAGCCACTTTACAGGATGATGGAATAAAGCATGTTTTGATTAGCCTTTAATGTCACAATTACATTTCTTTAAGTATCGTTTACAAAGCTTCTTTTTTTTTAAATAAACAATTTTCATGGTACCTTTACAAAATTCTTAAAGTCAATATCGTTGCACAATATTTATTTTTAAAATATTTTATTCTACATAAATTTGACAATTAGCTTTTAGAAGAAAAAAGACGAATTTTGATTACCTGAATTTTAACCTGACAAGATATTTTTCTTCTTCTTCTTCACTTCATTTTATCATTTTTATCATATATTAAAAAGAATTTTAATGCATTTTAATTTTTTTTTAATGAAAGTAAAGAAATGGGGAAGAAATTTATCAAATGTCAATTAACATAACCTAACTACATTTATTTATTCCCCTAAGATGACTGTAAAACTATCTTTCTTGTCAATAACCTATTTAGTATGCAAAGCCACTTTACAGGATGATGGAATAAAGCATATTTTGATTAGCCTTTAATGTCACAATTACATTTCTTTAAGTATCGGTTACAAAGCTTTTTTTGTAAATAAACAATTTTCATGGTACCTTTACAAAATTCTTAAAGTCAATATCGTTGCACAATATTTATTTTTAAAATATTTTATTCTACATAAATTTGACAATTAGCTTTTAGAAGAAAAAAGACGAATTTTGATTACCTGAATTTTAACCTGACAAGATATTTTTCTTCTTCTTCTTCACCTCATTTTATCATTTTTATCATATATTAAAAAGAATTTTAATGCATTTTAATTTTTTTTAATGAAAGTAAAGAAATGGGGAAGAAATTTATCAAATGTCAATTAACATAACCTAACTACATTTATTTATTCCCCTAAAATGACTGTAAAACTATCTTTCTTGTCAATAACCTATTTAGTATGCAAAGCCACTTTACAGGATGATGGAATAAAGCATATTTTGATTAGCCTTTAATGTCACAATTACATTTCTTTAAGTATCGTTTACAAAGCTTTTTTTTTTTTTTAAATAAACAATTTTCATGGTACCTTTACAAAATTCTTAAAGTCAATATCGTTGCACAATATTTATTTTTAAAATATTTTATTCTACATAAATTTGACAATTAGCTTTTAGAAGAAAAAAGACGAATTTTGATTACCTGAATTTTAACTTGACAAGATATTTTTCTTCTTCTTCTCCACCTCATTTTATCATTTTTATCATATATTAAAAAGACTTTTAATGCATTTTAATTTTTTTGAATGAAAGTATTCAAGGAAAGAAATAGGGAAGAAATTTATCAAATGTCAATTAACATAACATAACTACATTTATTTATTCCCCTAAGATTACTGTAAAACTCTCTTTCTTGTCGATAAACTATTTAGTACGCAAAATCACTTTACAGGATGACGAATAAAGCATATTTTGAATAACCTTTAATGTCACAGATACATTTTTTTAAGTATCGTTTACAAAGCTTTAAAAAAATAAATAAACAATTTTCCATGGTACCTTTACAAAATTCGTAAAATCAACATCGTTGCACAATGTTTATTTTAAAAACATTTTATTCGACATAAATTTGACAATTAACTTTTAGAAGGAAAGACGAATTTTGATTACTTGAATTTTAACTTGACAAGATATTTTTCAAATTCTTCTTCACCTCATTTCATCATTTTTATCATATATTAAAAAGAATTTTAATGCATTTATTTTTTTTAATGAAAGTATTTAAAGAAAAAAATAGGGAAGAAATTTATTAAAAGTTAATTAAAATAACCTAACTACATTTATTACCCTAAAATGATTGTAGAACTATCTTTCTTGTCGATAAACTATATAGAAAGCAAAACCACTTTACAGGATGACGGAATAAAACATATTTTGATTAGCCATTTATGTCATAGCTACATTTCTTTAAATATCGATACATAGCTTTTGGAAAAAAAATTAAACAACTTTTCATGATACCTTTACAAAATTCGTAAAATCAATAACGCTGCACACTATTTATTTTAAAAACATTTTATTCTACATAAATTTGACAATTAGCTTTTAGAAGAAAAAAGACCAATTTTGATTACCTGAATCTTAACTTTACAACATTTTTTTCTTCTTCTTCTCCACCTCATTTTATCATTTTTATCATATATTAAAAAGAATTTTAATGCATTTTAATTTTTTTGAATGAAAGTATTCAAGGAAAGAAATAGGGAAGAAATTTATCAAATGTCAATTAACATAACCTAACTACATTTATTTATTCCCCTAAGATGACTGTAAAACTCTCTTTCTTGTCGATAAACTATTTAGTACGCAAAACCACTTTACAGGATGACGAATAAAGCATATTTTGAATAACCTTTAATGTCACAGATACATTTTTTTAAGTATCGTTTACAAAGCTTTAAAAAAATAAATAAACAGTTTTCCATGGTACCTTTACAAAATTCGTAAAATCAACATCGTTGCACAATGTTTATTTTAAAAACATTTTATTCGACATAAATTTGACAATTAACTTTTAGAAGGAAAGACGAATTTTGATTACTTGAATTTTAACTTGACAAGATATTTTTCAAATTCTTCTTGACCTCATTTCATCATTTTTATCATATATTAAAAAGAATTTTAATGCATTTATTTTTTTTAATGAAAGTATTTAAAGAAAAAAATAGGAAAGAAATTTATTAAAAGTTAATTAAAATAACCTAACTACATTTATTACCCTAAAATGATTGTAGAACTATCTTTCTTGTCGATAAACTATATAGAAAGCAAAACCACTTTAGAGGATGACGGAATAAAACAAATTTTGATTAGCCATTTATGTCATAGCTACATTTCTTTAAATATCGATACATAGCTTTTGGAAAAAAAATTAAACAACTTTTCATGATACCTTTACAAAATTCGTAAAATCAATAACGCTGCACACTATTTATTTTAAAAACATTTTATTCTACATAAATTTGACAATTAGCTTTTAGAAGAAAAAAGACCAATTTTGATTACCTGAATCTTAACTTTACAACATTTTTTTCTTCTTCTTCTCCACCTCATTTTATCATTTTTATCATATATTAAAAAGAATTTTAATGCATTTTAATTTTTTTGAATGAAAGTATTCAAGGAAAGAAATAGGGAAGAAATTTATCAAATGTCAATTAACATAACCTAACTACATTTATTTATTCCCCTAAGATGACTGTAAAACTCTCTTTCTTGTCGATAAACTATTTAGTACGCAAAACCACTTTACAGGATGACGAATAAAGCATATTTTGAATAACCTTTAATGTCACAGATACATTTTTTTAAGTATCGTTTACAAAGCTTTAAAAAAATAAATAAACAGTTTTCCATGGTACCTTTACAAAATTCGTAAAATCAACATCGTTGCACAATGTTTATTTTAAAAACATTTTATTCGACATAAATTTGACAATTAACTTTTAGAAGGAAAGACGAATTTTGATTACTTGAATTTTAACTTGACAAGATATTTTTCAAATTCTTCTTCACCTCATTTCATCATTTTTATCATATATTAAAAAGAATTTTAATGCATTTATTTTTTTTAATGAAAGTATTTAAAGAAAAAAATAGGAAAGAAATTTATTAAAAGTTAATTAAAATAACCTAACTACATTTATTACCCTAAAATGATTGTAGAACTATCTTTCTTGTCGATAAACTATATAGAAAGCAAAACCACTTTACAGGATGACGGAATAAAACATATTTTGATTAGCCATTTATGTCATAGCTACATTTCTTTAAATATCGATACATAGCTTTTGGAAAAAAAATTAAACAACTTTTCATGATACCTTTACAAAATTCGTAAAATCAATAACGCTGCGCAATATTTATTTTAAAAACATTTTATTCTACATAAATTTGACAATTAGCTTTTAGAAGAAAAAAGACCAATTTTGATTACCTGAATCTTAACTTTACAACATTTTTTTCTTCTTCTTCTCCACCTCATTTTAGCATTTTTATCATATATTAAAAAGAATTTTAATGCATTTTAATTTTTTTGAATGAAAGTATTCAAGGAAAGAAATAGGGAAGAAATTTATCAAATGTCAATTAACGTAACCTAACTACATTTATTTATTCCCCTAAGATGACTGTAAAACTCTCTTTCTTGTCGATAAACTATTTAGTACGCAAAACCACTTTACAGGATGACGAATAAAGCATATTTTGAATAACCTTTAATGTCACAGATACATTTTTTTAAGTATCGTTTACAAAGCTTTAAAAAAATAAATAAACAGTTTTCCATGGTACCTTTACAAAATTCGTAAAATCAATATCGTTGCACAATGTTTATTTTAAAAACATTTTATTCTACATAAATTTGACAATGAACTTTTAGAAGGAAAGACGAATTTTGATTACTTGAATTTTAACTTGACAAGATATTTTTCAAATTCTTCTTCACCTCATTTCATCATTTTTATCATATATTAAAAAGAATTTTAATGCATTTATTTTTTTTAATGAAAGTATTTAAAGAAAAAAATAGAGAAGAAATTTATGAAAAGTTAATTAAAATAACCTAACTACATTTATTACCCTAAAATGATTGTAGAACTATCTTTCTTGTCGATAAACTATATAGAAAGCAAAACCACTTTACAGGATGACGGAATAAAACATATTTTGATTAGCCATTTATGTCATAGCTACATTTCTTTAAATATCGATACATAGCTTTTGGGGAAAAAAATTAAACAACTTTCCATGATACCTTTACAAAATTCGTAAAATCAATAACGCTGCACACTATTTATTTTAAAAACATTTTATTCTACATAAATTTGACAATTAGCTTTTAGAAGCAAAAAGACCAATTTTGATTACCTGAATTTTAACTTTACAACATTTTTTTCTTCTTCTTCTCCACCTCATTTTATCATTTTTATCATATATTAAAAAGAATTTTAATGCATTGTAACTTTTTTGAATAAAAGCATTTAAAGAAAGAAATAGGGAAGATGGCAATTAATGGCAATCAAATGGCAATTAATATAACATAACTACATTTATTTATTCCCCTACGATGACTGTAAAACTATCTTTCTTGTCGATAAACTATTTAGTATATTTAGTAAGCAAAACCATTTTACAGGATGACGGAATAAAGCATATTTTGATTAGCATTTAGTGTCTCAGCTACATTTCTTTAAATATCGATGCATAGCTTAAAAAAAAAAAAAAAAAAAAAAAAAAAAATTAACAACTTTTCATGGTACCTTTAAAAAATACAGAAAATCAATATCGTTGCACGATATTTATTTTAAAAACGTTTTAAAAAAACAATTTACGCTACATAAATTTGACAATTAGCTACCTTTAGAAGTAAGAAGACGAAATTTCATTGCTTGAATTTTAATTTACAAGATTTTTATCGCCTCTTCACCTTATTTTATTATTTCCATGATGTATTAAAAAGAATTTTAATGCATTTTAATTTTTTTGAATTAAAGTATTTAAAGAAAGAAATAGGGAAACAATTTACCAAATGTCATTTAGCATAACCTAACTATATTTATTCCCCTAATATGACTTTAAAACTATCTTTCTTGTCGATAAACTATATAGGAAGCAAAACCACTTTACAGGATGACGGAATAAAGCATATTTTGATTAGCCTTTTATGTCACAGCTGCATTTCTTTAAATATCAATACATAGCTTAAAAAAAAAAAAAAAATTAAACAACTTTTCCTGGTACCTTTATAAAATTCGTAAAATCAATATCGTTGCACAATATTTATTTTAAAAACATTTTATTCTACATAAATTAGACAATTACCTTTTAGAAGAAAAAAGACGAATTTTGATTACCTGAATTTTAACCTTAAAAGATTTTCTTCTTCACCTGATTTTATTATTTTTATCATATAAAAAAAAGTATTTTAAAACTTTTTACTTTTTTTAAAATAACTGTATTTAAAAGTGAAAATGTGTAAGAAAGAGATGTATGCCAATTAACACAGACTTACTACATTTAATACTCTAAGATGGCTGTAAAACTACCTTTCTTGTTGATAAACTTGCTAGTTAACAAAAATAGTTAACAAAATGTAAGAACAGAGCAAATTTCGATTAGCCTTTTATCCCATCACCACATTCTTTATATATATATATGTGTGTGTGTGTGTGAAAGGATAAAAATAAGTAAATAAAAACAAACCCCTTTTTAAAAACAAAACCTTTTTAAAATTCAAAATTTAAATTAATTTTTAAATCAGGAAACCCAACTTATTTTTCATAGACTCTTAAAGCAAATAAATAAAAATATTTTCTTCATCGTAAAAATCTTTGACACTAATTGATATTTATGAAACAGAGTTGGAAAATAAATTACCCTTTGTTGACATAAGACAGTCATCATAAAACATATTAAGCTATCTTAAAATTCTTATAAAAGTAAACAAGGAAGTAAAGCATCATTATATTTATAGCATAAACAAACTGAGTTTTTCAGGATATGCTAGATAGTTTAAGAATCAAATTGTAAACAACAAAGGATTAATTTCAGATCAATAAATCAAAGTAAATGTGTGTCAAAGTAGAAAATTAATAAGCAATAAATCATAATTAACTTTTATCTGATTTGAGAGTTCAGACTACCTCAGACTTCAGATTGCCTCATAAATAGTATTTAGCATTTAAATTAGGATTAGCTCTTGTTGTGCAATCATAAGTCCAGACTTTTGTCTCCATATAAAAAACAGTTATAAAAAAGATAATGCGCCAATCATGAAAGAATAAGCCTACCTCCCACTTTGATACTTCTGCCCTCTGCTGTAAAAAGAAAAAACTAGCTGATGAAAAGCGGGATGCAGAGGGAAAGAGAAGTCAGATTATGATGCAGTCCTCTGTTGAATATCAGGAATGATTTAGAGAGCTTTGGCTCCTACGATCTTCCAAGTCACTGGACCTGACTTCAGATGATATCGTGTATTATTAGCGAAAATAAAAGTCAGATTCAGCACCAACTGCCTCAGCTTATTGCAATGACTAACCACACATAATATGAGGTACAAGCGGAATCCTTTCATATATATACCGGGTGAGCAAAAAGTCCGAATAAACTTTAAAAATTCATAAAAACCGAAAAAATAACCGAAATGAAAAACTGTTTGCAGGATTAGCATCTATAGGTCACGGGAATTTTTTTAAGACAGAAATAAAAAATAATTCAAAAAACAGTCGACAGATGGCGCTGGTTCGCGCGACTTTGGTGGAAATATGCAAATGAAACGGCTATAAGAACTTGCGCCCGTAATCCAGAACTAGTTCACGTAAAATAATTTCACCAACAAAGCTTTTATCCTTCATACTCAGCATCCTTGATCAAGTACACGGCTCACAACGGTGAACTAGTTCTGGATTAAGAGCGCAAGTTCTTATAATCGTTTCATTTGCATATTTCCACCGAAATCGCACAAAACAGTGCCATCTATCGGATGTTTTTGAGTTATTTTTTATTTCTCTCTTAAAAAAAATTTCATGACCTATAGATGCTAATCCTGCAAACAGTTTTTCATTTCGGTTATTTTTTCGGTTTTTATAAATTTTTAAAGTTTATACGGACTTTTTGCTCACCCGGTATATATATATATGTGTGTGTGTGTGTGTATGTATGTATGTATGTATGTATGTATGTATGTATATGCATATATATATATATATAAACCTCGTCACATCAATACCGCTGGATAACATTTATTTTTAAAAGATTAAAAGAAAACCCATTTTTATCATACATAAATTTGATAATAGCCACATTTTTTACCACAAGATTTTTAATTTGCAATATTTTTTTTTCGCCTCTACCTCATTTTATTATTTTTTTATATGGTAAAAAGTGCTTTAAATACCTTTTCGTTGTTTTAAATGAAAGTATTTAAGGGGTCTTGTAGCTTTTAAACGCGGTGAAAATTAACAAAAAAATGCAAAGTTTGAATTAGTCTATCAATGGATGATTCGATTTTGATAATTCACTTTTCGTTGGAGTAGGCTCTTTCTGGTGGTTTTGAAAATAAAATAAAACCAACTTTAAATAAAATCAAAATAAAACCAGAAGCATTAATAAAAAATAAAAAATAAAAAAATAAAAAATGGAAGATTACCATTTCTGCAAAATTTTCCTATTGTATAAAAAGTTCATTTCCTTGTCATTCAACTACTCTAAGAAATAAACTGAAATTCAGCTCTCACTTTCTCTGATATCATCCTGAATTTTAAATATATTACACAGATATTTTTATTTGAGTTGCTCTAAACAGTTGACTATGAAATCATTCAAAAAATCTTTAGTATTTTTCGCGCGTACACAGTTTATAAACATTTCACACAAAATACTCGGGACGTGGCTGGGGACCTATGAACTTTGCTTCCGCAAAAGAGTCGGAATAAGTAGAAGAATAAAGGGCTGCGAACGAAAAGAGGCCGCTCACGGCGGCGGTTTAAATTAGAAATGAACGCAGCGAGCGGCCTCCCTTCGTCCGCAGCCCTTTATTCTTCCACTTATTCCAACTCTTTTACGAAAGAAAGGTTCATAGGTCCCCAGCTACGTCCAGAATATAAAAGACTCTAGCGGAAGCAGCGTTGAAAAAAAAATCAAAAATTGAAACCGGAAAAATTTAAAAGGGACATTATACGAATTAAAGACACCGAAAACCAGGAAAGGTGGTATGTAATACATTTAGAGGGTTCTACCGAACTTTTAAAAGTTAAGTTTAGTATTATTCTATAGGGATATTTTACAGGATTATTGTATAGGAATTTATGAAAAAAATGCTCTATACTCCATTTAAGAGATCCTAGAAATTAATACGGTTACGTTCTTTGTCCCACGCATAAAATAAAATCGGGATATTGCTATCGTTCGTTCGTTTTTTTCTTTATCTTTTTCGTTTTTTTTTTTTTTTTTTTTTTTTTTTTTTTTTTTTTTTTTTGGCGCAACCCTTTTTTCTTCTACTCTATCCCGACTCTTTTGCGGAAGCAAGGTTCATAGGTCCCCAGCCACGTCCTGAGTAAAAGACACTCTAGCGAAAACGAGGTTGAAAAAAAAAATCAAAACTTGGAACCGGGCAAATTTAAAAGGGAACTTGCACAAATTAAACAATATTGAACAATTTTTTTTTAATTGTTTTTAAGTACAAAAGTAGTAAATGTAATATTTTTAGACTACATTTAATTTTAAAAGATTAAATCTAAAACCATATTTATTGCATTTGATAATTAATAAAATATCTTTAGAAGAAGACAGCAGCTGAGAGGTTCTAGATGTTACAGGGAAGGTCCTGATATTGGGCTCAGAACCATATGACTCTCGTCGGCTTAATCGTTCGGAGCTTTTTGTGGGTTTCTTTGAACCTTGGTTAGCTTGCGTAAAATGCCGGTCATGTTTCCTTAAAAGAACCTCTACTGAGAAAAGTCCCTTCCTGCCTCGGGTTAGATCTCTTGCGCATATAATTGGCCGTGACAAAAGGATAACCTCCAGCTTAGAAATTTTACAAATTGGAGGCACACAAATGGAAATTTTACTGTTTTACTTATTAAGGTATCTGAATACGTAGGAAATAAGTACTTTTGCGAAAATTAACTATTTTGTTTTATGATTTCGTTTAAAAGTACAACTTTTTACAATTCTAAAACTACTTTGTCTTTATTCCTGACATGTCTTAGAACAGGAGATATAAGGCATTCTCACATAATTCTGACTTTTAAGTCCCTGAATAATACTTTTTACTTTAGTACATATTCTTGGGGGTTTTTTATTTCTTATACTGGAAAATATCCCATTGCCTGACTGTATAACAATATTAACGAGAGTAACATACATAACATTACATAAGTTTTGGACAATTTTGGGGGTCCAAATATACCACGAAATTCCTTACCGTCCCATGTCCCTGATGCCGATTTTTAAGTTTGGAGCTGTCAGTATAAAATTGCTTCAATAAAAGTAATTCGATATAATTTTTTTCCGAAACTGGAACTATTCTTTTATATAAATATGTAGCAAAAAAAACTTGCACACATTTTTACGGTTGTTATTATTTTTTTTAACTCTGTCCTTCGACTTTAGATTCCTTACCGTCCCTCTTGCTAAATTTATACAGAAAATCCCTTCAGATGATGCCACAGAATTTTTTCAACTTTTTTCTCGTGCAGAAGTATGATAGAGAAAGAATGGCTAAAATTCTTTGACAGGAAATTTACTGCAGAATTTAAATCAGCATTTAAATATCAGTTTCAAGCATCGTGACTTTATTGGCAGTCTTACCGTCCCCAAGGTTCATTCCAGCACTTTTCGAGATAAATTAATTTTTTTTAATTTAATCCAATGTAAATAACAGTTGCTAAAAATCAATGAACAGTGTGACTATCACTTAGTCTTAATATAATTTTTGCCTAAAAATAGGTGGTAATTTTCCTTACAATCCATTTTTTCCCTTTCCGTCCCTTTTTTCCCTTACCGACCCTTCGTAAACATCCCTTTAAGACAATGTTATACCAAAATTTTGTACTAAAAATACTACATTGCTATTATTTCTCATTTGAATGTTCTGTGGGTACTATGCAAATTCATTATAAGTAAAAAATTTAGAAGAAAATAAAAAGTTAGAGAGGTAAAACGGTAAGAAAAATTGATCTCGCAAGTTTAACTTAAACCTCAGTTAAATTTTTAAAAAATCGTCGCTGCTGACCATTTTTTCTTTATTTTGAATCATTAAGGCATTCGTCTATAAGTTTAAAATGTTATTTTATTAAGTTTGATTTCACTAGATTTTTATTCCTGAAAGTTAAAATTTTATGAAAATGCCTCATATAGTCAATTTGTCGTAAAAATATACTAATTTAAATTTACTTTAAATGCATTTTTCATAAACTGATTTTTACACAAAGTAACTCACTTCAAAAGTGATAAGTAAAAATATTATAATTATTCTTCCATAAAACTTTGTGAGCTTTGTCTATATAATGTTACCTAGTGCATCTACTAAAGGAATTTTAATTTTGTAAATTTTCAAAATTATGGCCTATTATTTGAACAAAAATATAGTAAAACTGCTGAAAATCTTATAATTGACTCTTCGGTCATCTCTAGAAATTTTATTTCCTAAGATATCATTTAACTTATAGTAGGTACACTAGATATAAACTTATAGTTTACAGTAGTAGTAATTTTTTTTTCTAATAAGTTAGTTTTGTTTTTCATGGAGCATTTTTCAAGTTTTTGAAAAGTTTTTTTCAAATTTCCATACATATTTAACTTTTTTTGTAAATTCATAGGTACATACATATAATTTTAAAAGTAAATTACTACTGTTTATTAAAACTAAATTTTAAAAATTTAATATAATGTTTCTTTGCAAAGTTTTTTTTAAAAAGTGCTTCGAACATAGCATGGAGGACGTTTTTCTGAATATAACTTATAAATTAAATTTAAAAAATCAAAAAACCCGACTGCGTAAAAAGCAAACCAATCAAATATTTCTCATCAATGTTAAACTATTTTTTACATTACTTACCTATTTTTTTTTATTTACTTGTATTGGTGACTTTTAAGTTGTGTTTCATTGTTAGTTCCTATCTATAAACACTGTTTTGATGAGGTCTGTAGATGTCTATGATGGCAGAGTTGCAGTAAAGCTAGAGATCCTACCTACATAACTTCCAGGTTATGTAATATTTAAACGAAGCTTCTGATTGCAAAATAGCCAATGAAACATCGTCTTCAATTTGAAAGACCTATCCAATAGTATGCCACTCAATAGGGTGCGTAAAATTTTTTTCTCGTGTCTACCGCCCTTTTTTATTTTACGTCCGCCATTTTGAATTTATAAGAACAAAACCTAGCCTATAACCATCAGATGGTTAAGACAAATCGATAGAGACCTCATTCATTAAAATCCATTCAGTCGTTGGGATGTTTCGAGGGTATAAAGAAATCCACATAACCAGATACGCGTGAAACACATAACCCTTCTTGGCAGTCGGGTAAAAATAAGACTGAGGGTCGTAAAAAAAATTTAGATTTCCTAACTTTAAACAGATACTTAATTTGCTTAAATATGCTTCGTTAGTCCTTTTAGTTTATTCCTAAATTGTATCAGGATTTCTGACGATTTCTATTATTTAGTATGAATTCAAATGTTTTTAAATGAGTTTTTAAAAAATGTTTTGTTTTGTTTGTTTTTTTTTTTACTTTATTCTATCTTTACAAGAGGAAAGTATTGGATTCATGAAAATTTTCGAATTCCGATTTTCAATGAATTTACACGTTTTAGGGGTCAGAGATCCCGAAAAACACGTTTTTACAAAATGACTGTCTGTGAGTCTGTCTGTGTGTGTGTCTGTGTGTGACACAAATTTTGTGGGCGTTCTATCTCAAGAACTAATGCACGGAATTTAATAAAAAATTATATTCAGTTAGTCCCTGATATTAATTGGTGTTGATTAGTTTTTGGTGCAAATCTCTCAACAGGTGGCGCTGCTATGCTGCATTTTTTACAATTTCCGCAATGGCTCTATCTCAAGAACTAATGCACGGATTTTCATGAAACTTCAGATTCAGTTAGTCCTTGATATGAGTTGGTGTTTATTACGATTTAGTGTAAATCGCCCAACAGGTGGCGCTGCTATACAGAATTTTTCACGATTTTTGCAAGGGCTCTATCTCAAGAACTAATAAGTAGATTTTGATCAAATTTCAGATTCAGTTAGTCCTTGATATGAGTTGGCGCTGACTACGTTTTGGTGTAAATCGCCCGACAGGTGGCGCTGCTATACTGCATTTTTCCCGATTCTCGAAATAGTTTTATCTCAAGAAGTAATGCCCGTATTTTAATCAAACTTCAGATTCAGTTACCAAGTTGATTTAAGTTGTTGCTTATTAGGTTTTGGTATATATCGCCCAACAGGTGGCGCTGCTATGCAGAATTTTTTACGTTATCTGCCATAGCTCTACTCAAAAACTAATGCACGGATTTTCACGAAACTGCAGATTCAGTTAGAAGTTGACATAAGTTGTTGCTGATTAGATTTTGGTGTAAATCATCTAACCAGTGGCGCTGCTATGCTGTATTTTTCAGGAAGTATTAACATGTATGAGATAGAAGAAAGTTTTGGTATCGCCACATCCGACTAGTTTTATTATTCTATTCCGAGATTATTTCGCGCGCTAGGGCATTTTTTATTTCAAAATGCATCCGCTCCAAATTGTCAGGACTCTTTACGAAATCACTCCTATTGGACGTACCGTAGGCTTTACGCGTACTCTTTCTTCTCGCATTGGCCACAGCGCGCGCGACGTCATGATTTTGTGTTTCTACGCCTTATGACAAAAAGCAGATGCATGGAAATTTTCCTCAAAAATTGTTCGATCTTTCAATTGTTAACAGCTTCCTGACTGGTAGTTTTCTTGGACCATAATTTTTAATCTAATTTTACTTCACGATCATACGATGAAGTTATTTACCTCTTAGACCGGAACATATTATGGAAATGTGGTGAATCGTTTTTGATGTTGTTTTTCTAATGAAAGCATGAAGGTCTAATCTGACTCGTTATTTCATAATGAAGAAACTTCCATCTATTTCATTTTATTGCCTGTATCAATTCATTCTATAGAAATTATCTCATAATGGAGACTTCCATAATTTTCATTCCACGACTCTCACCAATGTCTACAATTCTGCGGAAATTATTTCATAATGGAGATTTTTCCATAATATTCATTCCACGACTGGCATCAATCTCTACAAAGCAACACACACACACACGCACATATATATACAGGGCGTAGCAGGAAATATGGCAACAATCTTAAGCAAGAAAGAAAAATCTTGAGTCAAGCATAGATTATGAAACACTTTCCAACATATTCAAAAAATTGTCACAAAATTTTACCGTTTAATAAGCTGAAAGATGGAATCTAAGTAAACAATTTGGAAAACGCATAGCACATTAGAAAATTCCCCTTTGGGAATTTCCGGCAATAAATGAAAATGTACTCGAGTTCTTTTGTACAACCATGTAAATAATCTACGTAGTTTATACACACCAAGTAATATGCAACAAATTAGTTAAAATTAAAAACGCATACTACAACTAAAAATACCCTTCAAGCAATTAAAACTCATATACCGAATTGTAATCGAGTTATTTTGTATGTCCCTGTAAATGAACGATAAAATACTTATACACACTATGTTCTACAGTAAGCTTCCTATATAGTAACATCAGGGATAGATGTCATTTTCAATGTGTTTGGAATATGGTAACATCATTAAAATGTATTGTAAACGATTTTTCCCCAACTGTAGCAGAACTCTTTTGAGTGTTCAAGTAAAAGAACGATAAATGCTCTCAACAACGTATAGTAATTACATGGCAATTCGAATATATTTACCTGCTTTAGATCTCGACAGAGAGACCAGACGGCCATACAAACCGATTCATAATAAACATTTTTGAACTATGTTAGAAAGTGTTAAAAATCATGATATATTTTCAACACTTTCCAACAAAGTTGAAAAGTGTTTACGACTTCGGTTTGTCTGGCCGTCTGGCCGCACTCTAGCTCTCGTAAATGTACTCGGATTGCCCTGAAATTTTAGGATGTTATTTACGTTTAACATAGACGATCCTTATTTCAAATGAAGTTTGTAGCATGTTTACTTCATTTACAGGGACAGTCAAAAGTATTCCGTTACATTACGGCAAACGGGAAAAAATCGTTTCAGAGGATTTTTAATGATGTTACACGCTTCCAAACATAATAAAATTGATAGGCATTTATGAATTGCACTAAAATATGCATTCTGTAGAATATGCGGTAAAAAGAATAGTTATTATTCATTTACAGGGCCACTCAAAAGAATTCCATTACATTATGGTCTATGGGGGGAAATCGTTTGCGGTGTATTTTAATGATATTACACTATTTTGAACATATAGAAATTGATATTTATCACTGAAGTGTACTGCAAGGTTCTTATTACACAGCATGGTGAGCATAAATTTTATCGTTCATTTACAGGGCCTCTCTAAAGAATTCCATTACATTACGGTCTATGGAGAAAAATCGTTTGCGGTGTATTTTAATGATATTACACCATTTTGAACATATTGAAATTGATATTCATAACCGAAGTGTACTGCAAGATTCTTATTATACAGCTTGGTGAGCATAGAATTTATCGTTCATTTACAGGGACACCCAAAAGAATTTTGCTAGAGAAGAAAATGAACAATAATTAAACTATTGAAGTTTACGAACAATAATTGTTGTAAGTGCCTTTTCAATCGTGGTACGTGTTTTTAAATTTAATTATTTTTTAAATATTACTTGGTTTGTATAAATGCTATATATCATTTACAGAGTTGTACAAAGTTTTTAACAACATCGTTTAGCGGAAATTGCTGGTTGGAAATTTTCAGTTGTACTATGCGTTTAACTATACTAACTTTCAGCATACATATCTGTAGATCATATACAGGGATGCACAAAAAACCCGTATATTTTTCCGACCATTCATGGTAATAGCAGTGAAGTTTTGTTATAGTATTCTGAATGTGTTGGAAAGTGTTTCATATTCTATGCTGTGCGCATGATTTTTCGTTCTTGTTTGTATATGAAACCATGATCTTAATGCATTGATTCAATCACAAATATAGGGAGATTCACTCTAAATCGAACCCGGATTTTAGTTCAGAACTCTAATAATAATGAAAACACTGTAACAATATTTCCAGCATTCTGAAAAACAGCAGGAGCGGTGTATTTTTTAATAGAAGAATGAAATATTCTATAATCGTGTGTTAATTACGAGAACATATATTTTCAATACCGATTAAAACTTGATTAGATTACAATATGATTACGATTAGATTACGATCGTCGTCTGAGAGTAAGTTCTTGATTTTGGTCATTTTGAAATTACCTAAAAAATAAACTTCATAATTACGATAACGATTTGATTATGCAATTTTTGTACTCTCGATTTTAATCGATTGCAATGACAAATAAATTATTACCATAAAGATTTAATCTTCTTAAGTCAAATATTTTTTGTCATAGCCACAAAGTACTTTTCTCATAATCCAATTTAATTTTCTGGCAAACTAATCTAATCTGTTGAGTTATAGACTAAATAGGGTGACTTTACTCGAATCAGTATTACATAAAAATTAAATAATACAAAATAACATCTTAAAAATAGCTGACTCAACTTTGAATGATTGAAATTAATATTAACAAGCAAACAACAAACAAAATTAAAAATTCTTAGAAATTACATGAAAATACCTATTTTTCTTCTTTAAAGACGTGACTCATAGAGAGGAATTCCAAGAACAGGTAATAAAGTCAGAAGAATTACAATCATATTATACTTTTAGATTGTTCTAAGCAGAAGAAGGTAATAATTTTTAGAACTAATGCACATAAATAAATACAAAAGCTAATAGTGTTAAAATTTTAGTGAATGATAACCAAAATAACGCGAGAAAAAAATACATACAGACAGCCCATTATACCACAAGATAATTAGTTAATCATAAAAAAGTTTGTGGCTATATTGGAAAATTCAGTACGAAAATTCATTATTTTTTAACTTAAAAACAATATTATACAAACATATTTTGCATATTGCAAACTAGTTAAATCCCAATATGCATGGATTAAAAAAATCGATATTTAGGCGATTCAAAATTACCTATTAAGGGACAGTTAAAGGAAGGACTAAGGAAAATGAAATTAGGTGATAAATCATTACCTAATATAATTAGCAAAATACGGTTTTCACCACCACAAAATAAACATTAGATGCCAAAGTGGAGAGTTTTTTTTTGTTTTTTTTTTTAGCTCTGTTTCAGGTTTAAATATTTTAAACAACCTTATAACCTTTAAAATTGCTACTTGAGGGGGAAAAAAATTCAAATTTTGTCATATTTTCTAAAAATACTTAAATATTAAGGAAACAATTTTAAAAAACGCACTGCGTACACTGTTAAAAATTTTGCAGCATTCTGGCAGGTCATTCGACCGTTTTTTGAAAAAACGGTCTCATAACCATAATTTAACTATAGTCTGACCATAAAATGGCCAATAATATGGTCAGAATAGTGTTAAAATTACGGTTGTGTAACCGTTTTCGGAAAAAACGGTCAAATGACCTGCCAGAATACTGCAAATTTTTAACAGTGTAGGCATATGATTTTTACTTTCAGATAATGAAAAAACACATTCGGTAATTAAATTAGATAATTATACATCCGCTATAATTAAATTTTCCTATATACGTTAATATGGGATTTTGCGATAAAAAGGAACGGAGAAGCGGCCTTTTTAAAGCTGTTGTTCTCAAATCCAAACTGCCTACTTTCTGACACATTTCTTAATTCAATTTTTTTCGCAAACTCATGATATTTAAATTCTTTTTTTCAGAAACTATGGAATCGGATAGTTTTTTTCATTTTTCGGTAAATTCAAAAAACCTTTCACAAAATGTTGCTAAAGTTGACAATTTGAATTGAATTTTCGGAAGCGAGACAGACAGAAAAATACTACTTTCACAATAATCGTTCATAACTTAACATATTAATTTAACAAAAAGTGAAATAACCTGTTCAATTGAAAATCACTTCAATAATAATGCCTGAAAACAATCACTGTAAAAAAAAAGTTTCTTAATGTACGAAAATATAATATAACAACAAACGAAAATGTGCAGTAACCACTTTTGAGTTACTCATGATTTTGGAAACCCCCAAAACCACTACATTTTCAAGATTTAAAGAAGCATTTTTTAGCCCCCGGTATGCTATTTCTTTCTCCCACCTATTAATCTGTCGTCTCCGAAAAATAACGTTATGTTGTATAAGCCAGCCGTATAACAAAGCAGATGTATCATTGAATGGAATAATCTCTACTGCAATTATTTTAATTTCTAAGCATCACAAATTTTCATATTTTATACCGTAGTATTTGGAAAAAAAGGTACTTTTAAATGCAATTTGTTTGAAAACTGCATCTCCATTTATTTTTGAGATATTAATTTTTTTTTGTACACTGTTAAAAATTTGCAGCATTCTGGCAGGTCATTTGACCGTTTTTTCGGAAAACGGTTACACAACCGTAATTTTAACGCTATTCTGACCATATTATTGGCCATTTTATGGTCAGAATATAGTTAAATTATGGTTATGAGACCGTTTTTTCAAAAAACGGTCGAATGACCTGCCAAAATGCTGCAAAATTTTTAACAGTGTAGTTTTTAGCACCATTTGTTTAATTTTGGCAACTCAAGTACTCCATTTCTGTAGAAAGTAAAGGGAAAATCGTTGAAAAATTGCAATTATATCTTTTTGGTGCCATTTTCTCATAAAAACTGAAAAAAAAAAAGGTTTTTCATTTACAAAATACGTTTTTCAAAATACGTGCTATTTTGAAAAAATATAAATGAATGATTTCTCATAAAACAATGGAGCTATTATAAACTAAATTTAATTTTAAGTATCTATATTAATATTAGAAACAGATGAAGGCATAGGAATCGTGAGATGGCCGATTATTTTGTCCAGTTTCTTGAATGACGAAATCACTTTTTTTTCTTTTCTTTTTTTTTTTTGGGGGGGGGGGGGGATTTGTGTATTATTCAGCGATAGCCACGTCCTATGCATATTTTACTGTAGATGTTGTATAAGACTGGATCGTAAATGAGGAATTCTTTAGCGTATGCGGATGACGTCATTTTATATAAAATAAAAGCGCGTGTTTGGAGTCTTAAAACTGAACTATCTATATTTATATACATATATTTTTTTTTTCATCAAGGGTGACACTAAATTCTGAAAAAGCAGAATTCCTCTTTTCTAGTTTTTATGCTTATTTTGCTGCCACTGAATTTCGGAAACTTTTTTGAGTGCATTAATCAGTTTTTTCAGATCGTAAAATAAGTGTTTAGGATGCTGTCAATTCTCAGTTAAACTTTTACAGCTGCGCAATTGAATTCATAAATGCAAGAGTAACAAAAAAATACCAACCCTTTGTATTACCGCGTCTCATGTCTGCAATATAGTTACAATATAGTGCATGCACATAAGTCCATGGTACTTAAACAATGGGCTATGAAAGGCGATTTGATTTATTACTGCCATTTCCCAACATAGCAGTTAATGCAAGTATTTCATAGAATTCTCAACAGACGGCATTGCTTGATTAATTTTTCATTTCAAAATTTTACTTATCATTTAAGCAGTTTCGCACCGTAATTGCTAAAACAAACTTCGGAAACTTTGTAAATGAAAAAGGCTGGAGACGCCCAAAAACAGATTTTTTACAAAGGTATGTTTGTATTAAAAAGTTGACAGTATTTATGAGAAGTATATAATATTTTATTTTTTATTTTATTTTTTGCAGATGTGAATAAAGTACTTACTATTCAATATATTTTTAAGTCTTAAATTTCTTTTATTATTTTTTACATGTTTAAAATGATGTATTCAAAAATTTGAGAAAATATTTTTCAAATCGGAATTGTTGAGTCACAAAGGGTTAATTTTAATGTTAATGTTAATGCAGTTAATTTTCATGTTTGTGTAAAGCATGTTCGCTAAACATGGAAATAGTATTTACTTGAGAATTGATAGCATCCAAAAAATCTTTCAAATATAAATCAAATTTCAAATTAATTGCTTAAAAGGCGCAAAGGCCAACCTAGTGAAAAAGATTCCATGCCGGGACTCGAACACGGGCCATCAGTATAGCGCACTGACGTTCCACCGACTAAACCACATGGAACGACACCTAACCTGGAATCCTCCCCACTATTACGCGTTGGCAAGGCTACAAACGCAGCACAAGATGTAATATTGTAGATGGCGTTTGTAGCCTTGCCAACGCGTAATAATGGGAGGTTCCTTGCTGGATATCGTTCCATGTGGTTTAGTCGGTAGAACGTCAGTGCGCTATACTGATGGCCAGGGTTCGAGTCCCGGCATGGAATCTTTTTCACTAGATTGGCCTTTGCGCCTTTTAAGCAATTAATTTGAAATTTGATTTTCATTTGAAATATTGTATGCAAGGCGAATGTTTCTCTCTGGAAAAATTTCCATGTATTAATATCCAAAAAATCTGTATGCCAAGTTGAGAAAAAACTGATTAAAGCACGATAAAAAACCATTCGGAAACGTTTCCGGAAATCGGTGATACTCGGAAACATTTCTGAAAATCAGTGGGAACATAAGAAACTTTTTTACAGGATTCTTTAAATCTCAAAAATATATTGGCTTCAAGGGTTTCTAAAGTTAAAAAACGTTTCTCGGAATCGTGAGTAACTCGAAAGCGGTTATTGTATATTTTCATTCGTAGTTATATTATATTTCTTTAAGTTAAGGGGACGAGGCACCTTTAAAATCGATTTTTTATTTTTTGTAAATTTCACTTTAAATATTGTTCAAGGGTACATTATATGCATTTATGGCATACATTTATCACACAAAAAAAAATATTTAAAAAAAAATTGGGGGAGGGATGGTATTTTCCATAATATTTTAGAACTTTTCAAAATACCCCATGCGAACTGAATATCAATGAAAATCCCCAATATTTTTTATACAAGCTTAGTTTATATATAAATAAAACTGCGCAACAAATTTTATATATTTGAATATAAAGGTAAGGAAAAAATATATTTTCTAAATGTTTTTAAATTTTGAGCCTCAAAATTTCAAAAAAGTTAGATTTTTTTTCCCTTACCTTTATATTCAAATATATAAAATTCGATGCACAGTTTTATTTATATATATAAACCAAACTTCAAACTTGTGTATAAAATATTGGGGATTTTCATTGATATTCAGTTCGCATGGAGCATTTTGAAAAGTTCTAAAATATTACGAAAAATTCCTTCCCCCCCCCCCCCCCAAAAAAAAAAAAAAAAAATTCTTTATTTATTTATTTTTTTTAAGTGAAATTTACAAAAAATAAAAATTGATTTTAAAGGCCCCTCGTCCCCTAAAGAAACATTTGTCTTTTTCTATTGTGCATGCTTTTCCGCTTAAAAATGAGTCAGAAAGTTTCGCATTGTTGAACCAGAAAAAAAAAACATTTTTTCGAGAACCGCCTTAGCATGGGTTTTTTGATCCGCACGTATATCTGACGTATCTGTTTAAAACTCCTGCATACCATCTTTGTTACAAGAAATGATAGTGAGTTTTCTTCCGCAAGGCACCCACATCTCTCAAGATCGTCTGCTGAACTCTTTTGACGAACAACAGAACCCATATGTGCAATGCAGATGTTACTCTCCAGGATAGGGGTTAACACAATAACAGAGATGTTGATGTGTGTTCTGTTTATTTACTATGTTTTATGTATCCTGATTTTATGTGTGACATACTAACCTTTATTTAAAGTAACAAGCTAGGCATGGGCTTCTTAGTTGGGGTTCATTTTGCTATGAACTGTTAAAGTAAAACAGATACGTACTCAGTACCTGATCAAAGTGCAGCCGACGGAAATGTGGATGTATGGGTGCCGGCAAGGGGGGGGGGGAGGGGGGGGGATACAGGTGCATTGCCTTCTAACTGATTTTTTTTTTAACTTTAATTAACTACCTGTTTCCTTTTTTCTCTGACGAATTTGAAAAAAAAATATATAAATAATTAAATTTTATTTTTCTCTGGCACATTTTGAAAATAATAATAATTTTTACATTTTTTCTGGTTAAAAAAATTATATTTATTTTTTCTGATGAATTTAAAAATAATAATAATAAAATTTTATTTTCATCTGGTGAATTAGAAAAAAGAATAATAAAATTTTATTTTATTCTACTGAATTTGAAAAAAAAAAAAATTATTTTTCTCAGGCGAATTTGAAAAACAAAATAATTAAATTTTATTTTTTTCTGGCAAATTTGAAAAAAAAAAAAAGAAAATTAAAGTTTATTTTTCTCTAATGAATTTGAAAAAAAATCAGTTTTACTTTTCTCATTTGACTTAGAGGTAAAGAACATTAAAAGAAAAAGGAATTAAGAATTTTTCACCAGGAGGGGTGGGGGGCGGACTCTGTCCCCCTGAACCTTCAGTAAGAGACAATTTTCAGTTCTTTTACATTCACATCTTTTAAAATTATCTTAAATATTGGGTTTCAAAGAAACAGAACCCTCGAGAAAAAGTAAAACTGGCAAAAAAAAAAAAAATAAAACTTAGTAAATCTTTTTAATTATACTTGTGAAGATAAAACTGTTTGAATTGCCCATTTTCATAAAAGCCAGTGAAAGTTTATCTTTTTATTTTTTATTTATTGCAATTTCTGTAGACCTTTTTCTTAGGTTTATATGTCTGATAATTGTCTTAGAAGTGGTGTTCCGACAAAAATTTATTAGTTTACCCCACATCATGTTTATATTCTCCATTAAAAAAATAATGATTAAGTGATCTTGTGGGTCGGGCGGAAAGTGCATCTGTTTTTAAATTTAGCCTCTACCTAGATTTTGTTCAGTCATCGTCCATGGGTTATCATTTTGGTGGGCTCAAACTTTGGTATACAATTTTTAAGCTTAAATTACTTTTAACAACCTACCTGTGTTTCTGAATATTATTTAAAACAATATTTCTTGACATTTTTACTTCTAAAAGCTAATAAAAATAATCTCAAAGCTTATTATTTGAGTAAATATGTGGGTCATTCTCAGAAAAAAGGAAGTTTTGGCTTTGAGCAATTGATTAAATTCGATTAACTTAATTCCTGATTTCAGCTCAAATTACGACATATATTTAAAAAAGTGGAATTTTTGCTAAGGAATAGCAACGAATTTTTCAAAATGTCTAAAATTGTCAAACTTTGTTTTTAATAAATATTTTTGTAAATCTGGAAAATATATTGTTTTCTGAGGTTTCTACAGATTAAAAAAAAACCTTTTCGCAATTATAGATAACTCGTTAAAGGTTATTGTATATTTTCGTTCATGGTCACATTATATTTTTGTAGGTTGCGAAATGTTTGTGTTTTTTTATAGTGTTTGTAAAAAATGAGATTTCTTTTATTTCTTCGGTGAGAAGAAAAACAATGTCAAATTTACAAGATATCCCATAGACAGAGTTTCCAGATTGGGGACTTTTTTGTCCCCAGATTTTTTACTGTCACCGCTTTTTTTTAATAGAAATATTTGGCCTATTTAAAAATAGATTAAAAAATCTGAAAAATAACGCGTATTGCACTATTTTTAAAAAGTGATGACAGTCAAATAATCTGAATTTAAAAAATATATGCATAAAAAATATACACTGCCCATAGACGACAATGCCAATTTAGGTTGTTTAATGAAATTTTTTGGTATATAAGTTTTGTAACGGAGCATGAAACAAAGGGATATCCCCTCCACACACGCACAAAGAAAAGTTTATCATTACATGTTATTATTATTATTATTTATTATTGTTTATTATTATTATTATTTATCACACATTGTTATTATTACCTCATACATTAGTATTTTATTTCAAATAAGAAGTTTGAATTGAAATAATGCTGTCAAAATAATTCTAAACTTAATAGAAAGCCACAAAGTTAGCAAGTAACTTAACCACTTCGCTACTGATTATTAATGCAGCATTATTAATTATTACTGAATTATTTCTTCTCCCATTTGACTTCAGTGCAAGATTTTTATTTTATTTGCATTAGTTCAAATCTTAGACTTCGAAACATATTATTCTGATATAGAAATTGTAATTATATTCGAGTACCATTAATAGAATGGAACAAAACGGAGGTCCCCATTTGAGGACCCAGGGAGTGCAGAGGTTATGCTAGGTACTTGTCAAGACCAGTTAAAATAACCGGTCAAGTGCAAGTTTTACTTGCGCACAAAGGGTTACTCACAGCAAAGAGCTTGTACAAAGTTTAAACTTGGCATTGTGCCAAAGGCGCTGCGAAAGGAGATCGCAAGATTCCAGAGCCGCCTTGGCCCGCGCCGCTGTTTCTAGATAGGTTTTTAACTAATATCTCGAATAATTACAGCCAAAAATTTTCTGAAATCATTATTAACAATTTTTGGTTGATCCCGCGTCGATACGTACCTCAAGCGCCCCTCAACGCCCCCGCTTAGCGACCGCAAAGTAAAGTGTGTGTTTGTATAACGGAAAAATACGAATTTCACAAAAACTATGTGACCTATGATAATCACTATAGTTTACCTGCAAAGTTTAAATAAACTTCTACAACCTCTAATTTTTTCGTAATTTTTGTTTCAGTAGATTGGTAAATAAGTGAGGAAAGGCAAATTTTTGCAGTACATTTTCGACGATATCTCAGAAAATCTAAATTATCTAAAATTATCTAAATTTAAAAATGTATCTAAAATTTAAAAATGTTTTATTATTTTTTTTATTATTATTTTTTTTTTCTTAGTTCGGTGCTACGAGATTTTTTGAACATTACAAAAGATACACGATTTCTAACGATACACGAAATAAAATAATGGCAATAATAATAGTAATAAGTAATAATAATTTTTAAAAAACCATATAACTTAATTAGCCCCCTAAATTTTTCCTAAAAACATTCGTGAATGGCTAATAATCTATAAATATGTGGATATGTGGAAAAAACTTTCTATAATTCTGGCAAGTTAGAACTTTTCACGTTCCATAGCTTTCGAGAAAAGCGGCTGTGACAGATGGATAAACAAACGAGTGATCTTATAATGGTTCCGTTTTTACTTTTAAGGATGGAACCTAAAAATGCCTTCATTTCCACTTCCGCGAGTTTGCGAAAAAAAAAAAAAAAAAACTGAATCCCCTTGTGTTTCTCGAGATGCTTTTTCGAATGAGCCAACTTTCGAAAAAAATTCATCTGAATAGTTGAATACCTTCGCTTGTTACACAAATAATGTATAATTAATAACCTATATTCGAAACAAAAATTTCATTATTTCAATAATTAAAAGAAATATTTCATTAAATTTGGAGATTCATATTTTTAAGAGTCTAATCAAACGCATTTTAAGAATATTAAGTACTAGCTAATTAAAAGAAATATTTCATTAAATTTGGGAATTCATATTTTTAAGAGTCTCATCAAACGCATTTTAAGAATATTAACTACTAGCTAATTAAAAGAAATATTTCATTAAATTTGGAAATTCATATTTTTAAGAGTCTAATCAAACGCATTTTAAGAATATTAACTACTAGCTAATTAAAAGAAATATTTCATTAAATTTGGAAATTCATATTTTTAAACGCATTTTAAGAATATTAACTACTAGCTAATTAAAAGAAATATTTCATTAAATTTGGAAATTCATATTTTTAAACGCATTTTAAGAATATTAACTACTAGCTAAAGCACCCGGCATTACTCGGAATTTTAAGAATGTTTGTTTTGAAAAACCAATTTTAAAATTTAACATACAAAATAACAACAACAACAACAACAACAACAAAAAAAAAAAAAAAAAAAAGTCGAAGTGTTGTACACATGATTGAAATATAATTGAAATGTAAAAATAACAACGTTAAAAGCACCAATTTTTTTTTTAATAATTATTGTTGTATAGTATAAACAATAATTATCAATAATTATTATTTTTGATAATTATTGTTGTACACATGAATCAAATGAAAACCCAATATAAAAATGTATAAATTTATATAACAGACGCAAAATAATATAGCTATAAATGAACTGTTTTCCATTCATCATTGGAGCAATAATGTTAAAATACGCCAGTATTTCCCTAATCGAGTTTTTATCATGGTTCAATACATTTTTTTCATACTTATATGACGTTATATATTCACCACGTTCTTTATATTTCCAATATGATGTAATATTCCATTTTTTTGTTAGTCAAATTAATTAAATAATTATAATTTTTCACATGGAAATCATAAAACAGAAAAAATATGACTAATATTCACTTTTGTTTTTAATTCGTCAAACTATTTATTTTATTTTCATTTTTCACGTGGAAATCTTGCAGTAGAAAAGTTATGATGTAATATTCCCTTTTTTAAATTTGTCAAACCTTTTATTTCATTTTTTCATGTGGAAATCTTGCAATAGAAAAGTAATTGTTGTGGTAAGAATTTTATTGTGGATTTTTAATTGTTGGCAACAGCTATAACGAAAATGTTTAAATTTGATTGGAAATTGATGTTAAATTTGTAGTTTTTTATTAATTAAAAATTAATTATAAGTTATTCCGATTTCGGGTTGCTTTAGTTGCCTCGGCCGTGTTTTAATATACATGTACGTACATTTCACAATTCTGACTTCCAAACTGTGGATTTGCATAGTATTACAGACAGACAGACAGACAAATTTTCTTATTTATATATTAGATAACAAAGTTATTAACAAAGGGTTTTAATTTTAGGTCATTTTACTAACATACAATCTATTAAAATAAAAATAAAAAATCTGTCAAGATCTTTTTGTCACATCGAGAGGGCAAACTGCAAGCTGCAATAATAATTAATAATAATAATAAAATTATTTTCAAAATGAACGTATCTTGCGTCATGTATGACAATATCTAAAGATTTTTTATCATAACTTTGTTCTATTTAAAAGTTTTGAATGATGCTTTGTTTAAAATATTACAAATTAACAAAATTTTAGCATTAATGATTAACACAAATTCGATTTTTGGTCTATTTAAAGGTACCTAATTCCTAAACACAACGATTTCGGCTCGTAGGATATTCAAAATATGTGTATAACAGGTAAACACCTGTTATTAAGTCATGTTTCAGTCGTTCCAAACACGAAACACTGTAGAAGCCATATAGTCGGATCAACTTGCAAGGATTCAGATTATCTGTGATTTAAAGAGATTAACAGGTGTATTACAAACCACATGAAGGATTTTCCACGCAAGATTTAGTCTCGTTCAAAAGATACTTATTGGATTTAACCCTTTATGATCCAAATTATGAATTAAGGAAATGGATGCCTTTAAAACGTCGATTTGGATTAAAATTTTAATTTAAAAATTTACTGTTTTAGAAAAAAAGAAATTCATCTTTATAATCCTGGAGATTTTTAAATATTTATATTTCTTACAAATTTAAAGAAAAATATGTTGAAAGCTTTTTTTTTTTTTTTTTTTTTTTTTTTTTTCAAAAGTGATTCTTTTGTAAAATTGCATTGGAAAAATTGTCATAAATCAACAAATAATAGTTCAACTACCACAAAATGTTTAAATTGTGTTTTAAATTTATATTCGTTACTTGTCAAATATAGGGGGTCATGGCTTTTTTTTTCTTTTCTTTTTTTTTAAATTTTGGTTCAAATCACGCTTCAGAATGTGAGATTTGTTGTCAAATTATATAAACATCTATGAAAGAGCAAACCTAATTAACTGTTCTACTTCTTTATATATGTAATTATTTAATACATAAACATTTATTTATATACGTATTATTATTATTATTTATATACAATTTACATCGATTTGTATATATAAAATAGATAATTGGCTTCTTAAATAAATTGCATCAATAACGAAAAAAATTCATGTCTATATGAAACAATGAATAGGTTGCCAGAAAATGTGTTGCCAAATGTCCATCTCTCGCCAATGCCATTTTCTCTATCTCACCAAGGTCCCTATACTGAAAAAGTATCGTATAGTCAAAAGAAAGTAGACTAATATTCTTATGCTGATTTATTGAAAAGTTTATCAGTTAAACAGTTTTAATTCATTATTAACGTTTTTTCAGGAATTGCAGCATTGTTTGTCTTTTTTATATCCATAACTTTTAAACTATCCTTATTATTGTGATAAAAATTGCCTAGTTCCTGTGAAACATTATTATATTTATTATGGAAATCATAAAATGTATTTATATTTAATAGTTTCAAATTTTTCAGACAATAGCAAGTTTTCGGTTAATTTTATACTTTAAAAAAAATTAAAAATTAAATTACTTATTTGTATGTTTATGTCACATTTCTATGACATTTTTAATAATAATTAGCAATTTCAAACTTAAAATTTGTAAAAAATTTGTTCCGATACCCTTTATGTTCCAAATTATGAGTTAAGGAAAAAATCTATCTCTATAATTGGCCTCTTTTAGTGTTTAAAGATATATTAGAAAGTTTATATTAATAGGCAATTAAAATAAAATGGCATTTCGAAAAAAAAATGTTCATTAAAACTAATAAAGTTGGTAGTTACAGATCTTTTTGTAATATTTTTTATTACTTAGATTAGTTTGCAAATAATACTGATACTTGAAATTTCACAGTTCTTAAAATAAATACTAAAAATTTTATTTTTAAAGATTTTATCTATGACTGGAATGGACTTGTCTTTGTGGAGTAACAATGGAGTAATTTTGAGTGGTAAATTTTTCACTGCATATTTTTTTAAATATAAAACCTATTCATATGCAAATAATTTAGAATATATCCCTTTTTAAAGATATTTACCTTGGAAAATAACTGTGCTGTTTAAATATGATAAATCAAAGGATTTTCAATATTCTCATTAATAGATCTATTAAATAAATTTTATATAAAATTATCTTTTATAGGACTTATATATCTTTGAAATTTTACAGTTCTTAAAATAAATAATAAAAAATTAAATTTTCAAGGTTTTATCTATGAATGGAGTGGAGTATCTTTTGTGGAGTAACAATGGAGTAACGTTGAGTGGAAAATTTTCCACTACACTTTTTTTTTTAATATAACACCTGTCCAATTGAAATTAATTTAGAAAATTCATTTTAAAAAATATTTACCTTGGAAAATTTACTGTGTTATCTAAATATGATAATTCTAAGGATTTTCAATACTCTCATTAACAGATCTATTAAGTAAATTTTATGACAAATTTTCTTTTATGGGACTGACATATATATGAAATTTCATAGTTCTTAAAGTAAATAATAAACGTGAAATATTTCAAGTTTTTATCCATAAATGGAATTGACTTCGATTAGCTTTGTGGAGTAACAATGGAGCAACTTTGAGTGGATATTTTCCCACTACACATTTTAAAAAATATATAAAAACTGTCTAAATGAAAATAATTTAGAAAATATCCATTTTTAAAAATATTTACATCGAAAAACTGACTGTGCTGTTTAAACGTGACAAAAAGTATTTTTAATAAAACATGAAATATACTCTTTTTAAGAGATATAGTAAATAAATTTTTTATCAAATTTCCTTTTATAGGACTGATATGTGTTTGAAAGTTAATAATTCTTAAAATAAATGGAGTGGTCTTTGATTAATTTTTTGGAGTAACAATGGAGCAACTTTGAGTGGGTAATTTTCCACTACACGTTTTTTAAAAATACATAAAAACCTGTTCAAATGAAAATAGTTTAGAAAATATCCATTTTTAAAAATATTTATCTCAGAAAACTGACTGTGCTGTTTAAACATGATAAAAAGTATTTTTAATAAAATGTGAAATATTTTCTTATTAAGAGATCTACTAAATAAATTTCATATATATATTTTTTTTTATATATGACTGATGTATTTTTGAACAAACAATGTGGCAGTTTTGTTTTAGTGAATGTAATTTAAAAATAAAATTGCATTTAATTATAATCGCAACCTTTTAAACAATCAAACTGCTACAGAATCATTTCAAGTATGTCAAAACTTTGTTTTCTGGGAAATAAGAAAAAGACAAGTTATGCATTACAAGAGATAAAGTACAGTTACACGGAAGCGGATGCATTTGTTGTGTCTTTACTTATCAGTCACAGACTTTTATTTCAACTTCACGATTTGGTTCTTCCTTTTACTGTCTTAGATAATTTACCTTTTTTTTCTGGTAGTCTTCCTCCGTAGATCTTCAAACATATTGGATATTTGGAGAATTGTTTACTAAATTTAATGCGTTCCTATATCGTTAGAACAATCTTCATGGGAACATCAACATCTGTTTCCTTATAATGAAATTTTTTATTTTGCATTTTTTTATTTTAGTTTTCAAAGCTTAGTTGAACAACATAAAATAAATGTAACTCTCTTATGCGATTAGTTACATGAATTTTATTAAGCTTAAACAATTCTCTATTAATAGATGTTTCTTCTTATAAATTTCACAAATTTGTTGCGGGAAAGAGGTGGGAGTTGCATAAAACTTTCGTTGCAGTCGGTATTTTGTTCTACTCTATTTCACTAAAATGGAACTTGAATACAAGTTTAATGTAACTTCTTGGAGTCTTTAAGCACGCAGTTCAAAATAACATTAATTTATTTTTAGAAGAATTAATGCTTTTCCTATTCAAACAAGAAAAAACATTCATTTTTGCACTTACATTAGCAACAGACATTTACGTTTTTCTGTTACCACTAATTTTTTATGGAATTTTTGCCTTATTTAGTCCAGAAAATCTCGATTCAATAAAACAAAATTATTGTGTCATTTTTTAAGGATTTTTTTCAGTTATCCTCCCTATAAATTTATAAAATTATAAAAAAGATCTCTTAATCAATGCAAACAAATATACGTTTTCAGCAGTAAGCAAATTTAAAATATCTTTATCCTGCTAAAATATGTACATATCTGTATATTAATGTTTCAGCTCAAAGGAAAATTTTAATTAATGAATAAATTATCGAGAGGATTTATAAAGTAATTGTTTCATTTATTCATATTATTGAAACTTCCTGAAACATTTTCAAATGCATATGTATTCATTAAATTTTGATTCATTTCCCCAAAAGTAGCATGTTTTATAAATTGTTTTAACTTCTTTAATTGCGTGCATAATATAAACTTTGACATAAAAAATATACTTTTTTCAAACCATTAATTTTCACAGCTTAGTTTCCTCTTTAATTGCATATCTAAAATTAACCTTTCAGCTAATTTATTAAGCTATTCCTTTTCAACTTTTATAATATAATCTTTATATGCATTTACAAAAGGATGTATGAATTGTATGATTTTTTTTTCCATTTTTCAGAAATTTTGTTTAAAAAATTACCTCTATATGAAATAAATTCGTTAAACATTATTTAACTTAAGGATCACATTTTTTAATAGAATTGTTTTTAAATTTGAAAAAAAAAAATAGCTATTAACATATTATATACCTATTAAGCAATAAATTATAACGTTCTCACAAGAGTTTAATTATATTTTGATACGAAGTATTTTAAACACTATTCTTTATTTTCTTTTATATTTGCAATTGCAATCTAATTTATCATCAAAATCAATTCACTATCCAAGAATCTTCGTATTTTCCGAAAAATCTGACAAAAAGTTTAATATTCATTAAATTTATTTTTATTTAAAAAAATTAACAGGGTAATAAAATTACACTGTTAATTTGAAATATCTAAATTGCTGTAATTTTTATAATTAATTATTATCTCTTGGCACATATTCAGTTTTAAAAAAAACCCTTCAAAATTTAAAACTTGTATAGAAATTTTTAAATAGATAAATTTCATATTAATTATATGTTGTATTTCTAACTATAGACTTTTAAGTGCATGTTTTTTTTTTTCTGTATACCTTAAATTCAATCTTTAGGTCGATTTTTCTATTAAAATTATTTTTAACATCTGATTCAAAATTCTTTAAAAAAATTGAATTTTTAAATTTCTATTTAAATTGTTTCAAGTAACCGTGCAAGTTGATAATTAATTACAATGATCCAGATATTTAAATATTTCAAATTAAACATGTTTCTGTAAAGTTTAGAACTGTATATTATTATATTTATAGTAAGATAAATTGCCAATTTGCAGCATATCTTAAATTAAATTATTCATTTATGTTTAAAATGAAGAACTTTTCATTTTAAATATATCTTGCAGACAAAATATCAGAAATTCTCTGGCAGAAAAAAAATAGAAAGAAGTATAAATATATGGTATATTCATAATTGCGTTTACCGTTGTTACACTATAATCCTAAATTTTAAATTTTAAAGAAGTAATTTATTTATCTCAAAATGAACTTTTTAAAAAAATATATACATATGTATCATTCTTTGAAAAAGTTATTTTCTCTTTATAACAGTGTAGTCAAATATTTCAAGCAATCTAAAATCTTATCTTCAAATTATTTTACGTATTAACATATATATTTTTTCAATTATCATAAAAACATCGGACATAAAGTTATATTAGATTCATAAGTATGTGTCCCTAATATTTCTACTACGTCTAAAATGGTATTTTTATAGCATACTCAAAATTAAAATATTCATTCACCAAAAGATTTTTGTTATAAAAATTGATTATTTATCTCAAAAATAAAATATTGTCCAAATATTTCTACTAAGGTAAATTGCTGTTTTCATAGCATACTGAAAATTATAATATTCATTTATCTTATGAAAGTTTTTTGTTATAAAAATTCATTATTTATCTCAAAAATAAAATATAATGTAATTCTTTTTTTTATTTTTTATAATCGTGAGATTCGAATTTCCAAGTATAATGTATAAAGAAAAGTATATAAAGAATGTATATATAGTGCATAAAAAAAAGCATTGTATAAAAAGTTGCTTTTGGTTTGTTTTCTTTGCATTAAAAATGGATAGATATTCATTAAATGTATTTTATTATTTTTCAATTAAAATGCAGCCCATAAAAAGTACCCCAAATATAGATTTTTTAAAAGAAAAAAAGACTCGGAAAATTTTTAAATTGCTTGATTCTACGATCTATAATTTTTAGATAATTAAAAATTAAAACGTAGGGAAATGAGAAATAAGAAATAGGAGTAGTCAGAAATTAAGACTTCAATAAATTTTGCTTGTATTACAACATTAATTAAAAACAAAATAACTTAAATAGGTATTGAAACTTAAAATATAGACACTTGTTGTAAAAATTACTTTGCAGAAATTTAAATATTAAAATGTTAAACGCATGAATTTTCCTAAGGAATTTTTTTGCAAATTTAATTTAAAATTATCTAAAAAGCATTCATTCCATATAAGAAACTAATAGGTATAAATAGCTAATAAAATATTATATCACAGAGATCCTTTAAAAATATTTTTCAATTATATTACAATAAATATATTATTTAAATTAGAGAGTTACTGAAAAATAATATTCTGCATAAGAAAATATCTTTTAAATTGCATTTATCAATAGGAAAAAAAAAAGAAATATTAAAAAATGCTGGGATATTTTTTTAAAAATGCTTAGAAAGAGAAAATGTCTTGAAAAATTTACTTTTTACATAAAAGAAAAAATTATACAATTACAAAGACTTAAAAAAGTCTAACATCTGAATCACCTAATTATGCTATTCTTTACTAAAGGTTTTTATTTTTTTAATGAGAAGAAAACATCCCTAATTTTTTTTCTCAGTTATACAAGAACAAAAAAGATGCAGATATAATACTGAGTCAATAAAATTTTTTATATTTGTCTTATTATTAGAGTATTTATTTCTTTATTATATTATTTTAATAATTCGGAAACAACCCTAAAGGTTTTTCTCTATTATAAAAGGAAAAAAGATGTAGTTATAATCATGAGTTAATAAAATTTCATATGTTTAATTTCTTAATAGAGTATTTCTTTATAGTTTTTGAATGAAACATCTTATAAATTTTAAGATTTTAAAAAAATATATTTATTTACATAAAAAATACATAAATAATTTGAAAAAAAATGAGTGGTTTTAAAGAGAAAAATTTCATATATCTTTTCACATCTATTGGTTTAGAATATTTATTTTAAAAATCTTTTTTTATTTTGGAAATTAATTAAAAAATTAAGTAAAATATGTATCTAAGCATACTTGTTTTTTTTTTTTTTTTAGTTGTTGTTATTGTTGTTGCTTTTGTAAGTTTTACTCTGTTACTAAACGAAAAAAGATGTAGCTGTAATCATGAGTTAATAAAATTTCATGTATTTAATTTCTTATTAGAGTAACTTTTATTGAAGTTTTCAAAGAAAACATCTTATAAATTTTAACAAGAAAATATTTTAAAAATACATCTATTTACATTAAAAGACATACATGAATAATTAGTTTTAAAAAATTTTTGCTCTTTTAAAGAGAAAATTTTCATATACCTTTTCATATCTATTGGTTTATAATATTTATTTTAAAAATCTTTTTTCGTTTGGAAATTACTTAAAAAATTAAGTAAAATGTGTATCTACATATACTTGAATTTATTTTTGTTCCTTTTTTAAGAAAAGATGTGATTTTAAAGAGATAACTTAGTTCCGTTTATCAATTGCTTGATATAAAATATGTATAATATTAAAATATTTGCAAAAAGAATTATTTCTTCACATTAAAAATAAAATAAAATAAAATAAATGCAATTACATTGATTTGATATATTTTCATAGATCCCATAGCTTTTTTCTGATTTTATTATTATTATTATTGATTTCCTTTTCTAAACATTTTGAAATGATCTCTATAAATACATTCATTCAGATTAAAAGTAAAGTAAAATAAACATAAGTGACATATGTATCTACGTATATTAGAATTTATTTTAATTTAGTTTTTTTAAGAAAAGGTATGATTATAAAGAGCTAATTTAATTCCATTTATCAATTGCTTGATATAAAATATGTATAATATTAAAATATTTATTAAAAATCATTCCTTCACATTAAAAATAAAATAAATGCAATTGTATTGATTTAATATCACAGGATTATTATATCACAGGAGAGATCTCATAGCTTTTTGTTAATTATTACTATTTTATTTTATTAATTTCCTTTTTTAAATATTTTGAAATGATCTCTATAAATACATTCATTCACATTAAAATATAAAGTAAAATAAAAGTAATTTTATTGGGTGAATATATTTTCATTTCTATGATTGTTTCTATTATTTTTTTCCCTTAATATATCCCATAGAAAAGCGCATACTCTGTTTTTAATTAATTTCCTTTTTAAAATGTTTTTTGAAATAATGAATGGCAACAGAGATCATTCAGCACAGCCGCGCCCAAAATCACTAAGCAAGTGAATTCAGTAAACGAACTAAATAAAGATTTCACTAGTGAGCAAGATTTTTAGATAAATAGGAAGCTTTAAATGCTTCTCGTGTAACTTTAGATAAACCGGCAAAAGATTTAACAGTACATTTATAAATACCACCTGATATCTCATTGACACGTGACCCCCGTTCCTCCATCATATCTCAACGGAAGTAAAGAAATAAAACAGATAACATAGAGTGCATTCTTTGCGTTTTTTCTTTTGGTGAAATTATTTCTTTTAAAAAGCGTTTTGATTTCGTGTGTAACTTCTTCTTTTAACAGGATAAAAATTAACAGTTCATATAAGGATTATTTAAAAGTTAAGAGTGGTGAAAATGGACTCGTCTGTGGCGCCCCCAAATCTGCAATTTTAGTCTTAGCTAGCTCGTTAGGCCTTTTCGGTGTGATATCATATTTTGACTATGTAAGAAAGAAAAGGGGGGTGCATAAAAAATGCAAGAAGATTTTTCGGTATTTTAATAAAATTTTCTAATCTTAAGAAATTGTATTGCCTAAAATTATTAAGAATACAATATTTTTTTTGGCATATAGAAATAACGTTCCCGGCGGCAAATGGGCGAACTGGCAGCATATTAAAACAACTTTAGGATTCTTCTCAAACTTATTAACAACAGTATGAGATTTTAATATGAAATTTAACAAAAATTGATGGTTGAAAATTTTAGCTTTATTACCTGTTGGAAAACGGATTATGATAATACTCATAAAAAATGTGTTTAATAAAAATTAGCCCCAATAAATGCATATCACATATATTATGTATTTGAGAGTTGATAAAATACTGTATTTAATATACCTACATACACGCTTCAGGCAAATAAAGAAAAATGCTTGTAACATATTAAAGATGTCAAAAGATAAAGAGGAAGGCTAGGTGAATTTAAATGTTAGATTAATTTGCTGAATAGTAGTAATTTATACAAATCATATTTATTTGGTAGTTATTAAAACCCCCATGGTTAGAATATTTAAGCATGCTACAGGTAGCAGAAAGAGAACTGCTTATAACATACTAGGGTGTCAAAAGATAAATAGGATATCTAAGTGAAAAATATTTAGGCAGTTTGTAGCAGCATTTTATACAAATATTATGTAGTAGAGATTAAGTAAAATGCTATATTTAATATACATAAGTATGCTAGCGGTAGATGAAAGCTAAATGTTTCTAACTTGCAAAGATGAAAAGGATAACTAAGTGAACTTAAATATTAAAGTAGCTTACCGAGTAGCAGCAATTTAATATCCTTGGCCGCCTGGATTCCATCTTCCTTAAGATTCTTCTCAATTTGCTTGCTTCTGGCCAGGGCGGCCCTTTCCTCCGCGCTCATAGCACAACCCATGGCTGTACCAGGTGGCTATTGGCACACGAGCGCGCGCGCACACACACACACAGAAATTTGCAAAAACACACCAATAATTAATCCTCAGATGTCTTTTTAACAACAGCTGATGATGCTGGAATTAGATGCGGTCGAGACCGGTTCGACCATTGCTGGAAGAAGATGTTGTGCAGCAAGCAAGGGCTTTAATCTCTACCACAGGCCCGTCATCGGTGGAGGGGTTTTAGCGCACCACACAATCCATTCGAAAAAAATTTCGAACTTAAAATCCTATATTGGATACATCGGAGTCCTCCACTATGGCAGTGATAATTCCAAAGGATGGATTAGAAATTAAAAAAAAATAAAAGACACTTTTGTCTTTTCGGGGGTGTTTATATCGCCGGCCTTTTCCTTCCTCTACCTGTACTTACTCTCTTTCTCTCCCGGGCGCTTATGTTAATGAGGGGAGAGCCGACGGTGTGTAATCTGCGCGCGCGCGCGCTGTTGCCAAGGCAACCCGCATCCACCAGCCGCGCGTGACGTCAAAAGGCTGACGCCATCTTGGCGATGCTGTAGCGCCCCCCTCAAAAATCGATTTCAAACCGTCTGTGGTATCGTCATCGGTCGGCACAGCGGCATGATGCCACAAATGAACTCGATCAAGTGACCCGCAGATAACATATGTACACATCTCCGGATGAACCTCTCCATACATAGAAAAGGTTATTTGAAAAAATAATCTCTCTATTAATCTGTTTTCAATGTGTAACTTTGCCTGTTATCTGTACTAGAAAATCCGAAAATTCAATCATTCAATTTCTTCTTTAATATTTTGACTGTTTCTTAAAATTTATCTGTTATATAATTTTAAAAATTTCTCTTTTTTTTTCTTTTTAAATTTCTATGAAAGTTTTATTTTCTAAAAATTATTCTAAAAGTACGTTTTACTTTGAAATTTTCCTACATCTTTTTTTAAAAGTTTCTAGTTATTTTCTTTATATCATATACTTTAAACATTTTTCTTAAAATTCTTCTCAAAACATCCATTCTCTAAAATTCTGTTCCTTTTAAATTTTATTCTCTCTCTCTCACACACACTCTCTCTCTCTCTGTCTCTCTCTCTCACTCTCTCTCTCTCTCACTCTCTCTCTCTGTCTCTCTCTCTCTCTCTCTCTCTGTCTCTCTCTCTCTCTCTCTCTCTCTCTTTCCTTTTTCTTCACTATTAGGTTCTTCTTCAGTTTTTGTTTGTTTCCTTCTTTTTATTATTATTATTATTACTATTACTTTTAAAAAAATATTATTACAGGATTCTTAACTTTCTAGGATGCAACTGAGTTTTTGGAAAAATAAATTTCTTGCTCCTTTAAAGAAAGATTTATGTAATTTTAATTTTGTTTCCTCATAAAGCTAATTTAAGATACTTTGTTTATCATTGTTTAAAAAAAAAAAAAAAAAAAAAAAAACACTCGATGCACGGACTGTTTATTTTATGCATGATAAGTCCTCTTACAACCAATATTGAGGAAACTAAAAATTAATACAACACTCTCAAAAATCAGCCACCCTATAATGTACCGTTCTTGGAAACCAATATTTTTTTAGGCAATCGCCTGATGTTACTTTATCTAATAATCCGCAGATAACAAATGTACACATCTTGAGATGAACTTATTCATATATAGAAAAGGTTATTTGAAAAATATAACCTCTCTGTAAATCTGCTTCCAGTGCAGAATTATTCCTGTTGTATATATAAAATACCTGAAAATTAGATCAAATTATATGTTTTATCATATTTTGACTGTTATCAAACATTAATTTAATTTCTTTTAAGTTTATTCTTTTAAAACTTTACTTATTAAAAACTTCTAAAAAATTCTGTTCCTGAAAATTCTTTTAATTTTTCTTATTTATTTAAAATTATTTCTAAATATTTGCCTAAATCTTTATCTAAAGATTTCTAAATAGTTAATAATAGTTTTCATCATCAATAAAAAGAGGTTATTATTATTTATTTTTTTTGTGTGTGTGTTCTAAAAGTTTCTTCTTATAGAATTAAAAAGTTACTTATTTCTATAAACTTCACTCTTTCTTTAAACGTCTATAAAGTTTTTCATTTTCTGAAACTTTTTGTAAAAATTCATAACAAAACTTTTTTTTTAAATTTAGTTTATTTAGAGATCTTCTAAAAGTTTCTTCTTATAGAATTAAAAAGTTACTTATTTCTATAAACTTCAATCTTTCTTTAAACGTCTAAAAAATTTTTCATTTTCTGAGACTTTTTCTAAAAATTCATTACAAAACTTTTTTTAAAATTTAGTTTATTTAGAGATCTTCTAAAAATTACTTTTATCTAAATTTTTTCAGAAATCTTTTTGTATATAAATAGCTTTTAAAAAATTTCTTTTATTAAAATCCTTCACAAAATTTCTGCTCTCTAAAACAATTTTCTTAAAAGTTCTTATCTATATATTTTTTTCTTTTTGTTGGTTGGTATTATTAGTATTATTACTTAGAAAAGCTTTTTTTATGGATACCGTGAATTTTAACGTACCAATCAAGAAGCAAAATTTTTGTCTAAATCTTTATCTAAAGATTTCTAAATAGTTAATAATAGTTTTCTCTATAAATAAAAATAGATTATTATTATTTTTTTAAATATGTTCTAAAAGATTCTTCTTATAAAATTCAAATGGTACTTATTTATAAATACTCCACTTTTTCTTTAAACGTCCAAAAAATTTTCATTTCCTAAAAATTCTCCTAAAAATTTCCTTTATTACAAAATTTTTTGAACAATTTATTTCATTTAGAGATCTTCTAAAAATTACTTTTATCTAATTTGTTTCAGAAATCTTTTTTTATAGCTTTTAAAAATTTCTTTTATTAAAATCCTTCACAAAATTTTTGCTCTCTAAGCAATTTTCTTAAAAGTTTTTAATTACATTTTTTTCTTTTTTAACTCTTTGGTTGGCATCATTAATATTATTACTTAAAAAAGTTTTTTTTTTTTTTTTTTTTTTATGGATACTGTGAATTTTAGCGTACCAATCAAGAAGCAAAATTTTTGCCTAAATCTTTATCTAAAGATATCTAAATAGTTAATAATAGTTTTCTCTATAAATAAAAATGGATTATTATTGTTTTTAAAATGTGTTCTAAAAGTTTGTTCTTATAGAATTAAAAAGTTACTTATTTCTATAAACTTCACTCTTTCTTTAAACGTCTAAAAAATTTTTCATTTTCTGAGACTTTTTCTAAAAATTCATTATAAAACTTTTTTTAAAATTTAGTTTATTTAGAGATCTTCTAAAAATTACTTTTATCTAAATTTTTTCAGAAATCTTTTTGTATATAAACAGCTTTTAAACAATTTCTTTTATTAAAATCCTTCACAAAATTTCTGCTCTCTAAAACAATTTTCTTAAAAGTTCTTATCTATATATTTTTTTCTTTTTTAACTCGTTGGTTGGTATTATTAGTATTATTACTTAGAAAAGCTTTTTTGTATGGATACCGTGAATTTTAACGTACCAATCAAGAAGCAAAATTTTTGTCTAAATCTTTATCTAAAGATTTCTAAATAGTTAATAATAGTTTTCTCTATAAATAAAAATAGATTATTATTATTTTTTTTAATATGTTCTAAAAGATTCTTCTTATAAAATTCAAATGGTACTTATTTATAAATACTCCACTTTTTCTTTAAACGTCCAAAAAATTTTCGTTTCCTAAAAATTCTCCTAAAAATTCTCCTAAAAATTCTCCTAAAAATTTCCTTTATTACAAAATTTTTTGAACAATTTATTTCATTCAGAGATCTTCTAAAAATTACTTTTATCTAATTTGTTTCAGAAATTTTTTTTATAGCTTTTAAAAATTTCTTTTATTAAAATCCTTCACAAAATTTTTGCTCTCTAAGCAATTTTCCTAAAAGTTTTTAATTACATTTTTTTCTTTTTTAACTCTTTGGTTGGCATCATTAATATTATTACTTAGAAAAGTTTTTTTTTTTTTTTTTTTTTTTTTTTTTTTTTTTTTTTTTTTTATGGATACTGTGGATTTTAGCGTACCAATCAAGAAGCAAAATTTTTGCCTAAATCTTTATCTAAAGATTTCTAAATAGTTAATAATAGTTTTTTCTATAAATAAAAATGGATTATTATTGTTTTTAAAATGTGTTCTAAAAGATTCTTCTTATAGAATTCAAATGTTACTTGTTTATAAATACTCCACTTTTTCTTTAACGGTCTAAAAAAATTTCATTTCCTAAAAATTCTCCTAAAATTTCTTTTGTTACAAAATTTTTTTGAACAATTTATTTCATTTAGATATCTTCTAAAAATTACTTTTATCTAATTTTTTTTTTTAAATTTTTTAGAGCTTTTAAAATTTTCTTTTATTAAAATCCTTCACAAAATTTCTGCTCTCTAAACAATTTTCTTAAAAGTTTTTAATTATATTTTTTTCTTTTTTAACTCTTTGGTTTGCATTATTAGTATTATTACTTAGGAAAGTTTTTATTTTAATGGATACTGTGAATTTTAGCATACCAATCAAGAAGCAAAAATTTTGCCTAAATCATTGTCTAAAGATTTCTAAATAGTTAATAATAGTTTTCTCTATAAATAAAAATGGATTATTATTATTATTCAAAACGTGTTCTAAAATATTCTTCTTATAGAATTCAAAAGTTATTTATTTCTAAATACTCCACTTTTTCTTTAAATGACTAAAAAAATTACATTTCCTAAAAATATTCCTAAAAATTTCTGTTATTACAAAATTTTTTGAACAATTTATTTCATTTAGAGATCTTCTAAAAATTACTTTTATCTAAATTATTTGATAATATTTTCTTTATATAAATAACTTTACGTCTTTCTTTTATTAAAATCCTTCACAAAATTTCTGTTCTCTAAAACAATTTTCTTGAAAGTTTTTATTTATAATTTTTATTTTTGAACTCTTTGGTGTTATTATTATTATTATTACTTAGAAAACATTTTTTTATGGATAGCGTGAATTTTAGCGTATCAGAAAGCAAAATTGAGTGTTAGGAAATTTAATTCTATTCTCCTGTGAAGAAATATTTATCCTATCTATTGTTCGTAAAAATAATTAAAAATACTTTTTTTAAATTACTATTAAAAAATTAATTCTAATGAAAGATTGTTTATTTTATGAATAGTAAGTACACTTCCAGCTAAAACTTAGAAAACTAAAAATGAATGCAATATACTTTTTGAAGTCAATCAACCCTAAAATTCATCGTTCTTGGACCTTTATTTTCTGAAGGAATGTCAGAAATAAACTTCATCACTTGATTTACATAATATGTGTACACATTTCATGGTGAACCTCTCCATATATAGAAAAGCTTATTTGAAAAAAAAGAATCTCTCATTAATCTGTTTTCAATGAATAACTATTTTTGTTATCCATCCATAAAAGTTCTAAAAATTCAATCAAAATATTTGTTATTCCATTTTCTGGCTGTTTTCTTAAAATTTCAGTTTATACAATTTAAAAAAAAATTCTTCGAAAATTTTTATTTTCTTAAAACTTTTATAAAAGTTTTCTTTTTTGGAAATTATTCTAAAGATTAATTTTACTTTTAAATTATTCTAATTGTGTATTTAAAAGTTTATTAAAAAAATTAATTTAAAAGACTTTAAACGTTTTTCTTAGAATTATTCTCAAAAATTCTGTTTTCTAAACATTTCCTTATTTTTATTATTATTTTTTTCTAATTTTCTCCCTTACACACTTTTTTTTTAGTTTTTATTTGTTTTTTGCTATTTTTACTTTTGAAAAATGTTTACTCACTTCTACCAGAATTTTTAATTTCCGAGAATGCAAAATTGAATTCGTGAGAGAAAAAAAATCCTGTTCTTCTTTAAATAAATATTTCTTCATATTTTTTTCCCTTAACGCTATTACATTAACTTCCTCATCTCATACAGATAATCTAACATACTTTAAAAAATTACCCTTAAAAATAAAATTCAATGTAAGGGCCTTTTACTTTATGTATAGCAAGTGCAATTCCTGCCATAACTGAGAAAAATAAAAACTAATACAAGAAATAAGACAACATGCTCTCTGAAATCATCCACCCTAAAAAATACCGTTCTTAGAATCCAACATCGTCTGAAGACAGCACTTAATGTCATAAATTAATTTTATAAAATGATCAGCAGTTAACGCACATTGAAAATTTTCTAAATCTTTATTTAAAAGTTTTATAAAAATCTTCTTTATTTTAAAGACTTAAAAAAAAAATCAAAATCTCCCTCTAAACAATCGCTTCTTTTTATTTTGTTTTTAGTCTTTCTTTCTCTTTCTCCTTCTTTTTACAGTTTCTTTTTTGTTTGTCTGTCTGTTCTTCTCACTTTAAAAACTATTTACTCATATATAGCAAGATTTTTAACTTTCCTGGATGCAAAAATTGAATTTTTGAAAAATAAATCCCATGCTTCTTTAAAGGAAGTTTTCTTCATTTTCTTTTCTCTAAACTATGGAATTTTAATTTGGTTTGCTGATAGAGATAATTAAAGATTTTTTTTTTTTTTTTTTTTTTTTTTAAGAAGTACTGTTAAAAATTTTTCATGTAGTATGTTTACTTTATCCATAGTAGTAAGTATATTTCCAGACAAAATTAAAAAAAATCAGAAAAATTAATACAATAGACTCGAATTAAGGATCGATCAAAACAGGTTTTTTAAGACCGAAACCGGACTTCGGTAATCTTCCTATTTTCGGACAAAAACGAAAATGTTTCAAAAATTCCTATTTTCGGCCGAAAACGTAAATAAAATTGGTTCAAAATTTTTTTTGAGTAACTAATACAAGCATAAATATTTATTATTTATATTATAAATTTATAATTTACATAATTATTAATTAATTACACGTGCTTGTTAATTATACATAATTATTAATTAATTATACTTGGGGCCCAGGTTGGCTCTATGTGCCTCTGGCCAAAATTTTTGTATTTTCATGTAAAATAAAATTTATTAACTCGATTTACCTTTTCTAACAATTTTTGTAAAGGATCATCTGTTATACTAGAACTTTCTCAAAGAGTATCCGAAACACTTCTTCGGTTTCAAACTAAACATGTTCTATTACTGTTAAGTTTGCCGTTTTTAATGAGCACGTAAAAAGCGTCTTCAAAGTTTAGGCATATATGCATTGTTTGCTTTATAATTTGCACTCACTTCTTGAGTAAGTGACGACTGATAATTATAAACAGTGGAGTTCATAGCAATAAATAAAGCGTGTCTCATTTGAGCTCACATACAGCTCACATCAATGAGTAATGTTGAACATTTCCGAAGGGAGAAACGAGATTTTAGGAACACAGATAGTTTCGGTCCGATAATTTCCGACACCACTTTCCTCAAAAATTTATTTTCGGCGAAATTCAGATTTTGGGCCAAAAACGAAACCGAAACCGATTTTTCGATCGATCTCTGCCTAAAGTACGTTGTTTTTAAAATCTAATATCTTCTGAGTGATCATCGATCTGCATATAACAAGGATATATGTATGAATATATACACATCTCTGTATAAATGCCTCCATATAAAGAATGGGCTTTCCGAAAAAAAAAATATATATTTCAATTAATTTCTTTTCAAAGTTTGTTTTCAGTATTAATGTTTTCTATACCAAAAATTCAATCAAACTATTTATAATTTTGTATCCTGAGGGTTTTCATACTTTTTCCTTTTATACAAAAATTTAAAAAAAAAAGTTTCTTCTTGTAAAATTTAACTTCTAAAAGTCCCTTTTTCTGAAAATCTTTCTAAAAATTCGTTTAATTTCAGAATTTTTCTTAATATTTATCTAAATCTCTATCTATTTTTTATTTTTTAATTATAGGGATTAGCATTCCTTAAAAATTTTTACAAATGTTAATCTATTTTCAGTATATAAGCATTCAGGCATAAAAATGCCGAAAATTCAGTGAAATTATTTACCGTTACATGGGGCGTTCTCACGATCTTTTGACTTTCGGGAATAAAAATCTGGTGAAATTAAACTTGCTAAAATAACATTTTAATCGGTAGACGAATGCCTTAATGATTCAAAATAAATAAAAAATGGTCAGCAGCGAAATTTTTTTTTTATTTAACTGCGGTTTAAGTTAAACTTGAGAGTTTAATTTTCCTTACCATTTTACCACTATAACTTTCTATTTTCTTCTAAATTTTTACTTATAATGAATTTGCATAGTACCCACAGGACATTCAAATAAGAAATAATAAAAATGTAATACTTTTAATACAGAATTTTTGTATAACATTGTCTTAAAAGGGTGTTAAAGAAGAGACGGTAAGGTAAAAAAAGGGGGAGGGACAGTATAGGAAAAAAGGGACGGTAAGGATGGAACGGTAGAGGAAATTACCACCTATTTTTAGGAAAATCATGTTAAGACTAAGTGATAGCCACAATATTCATTGATTTTTAGAAACAGTTGTTAACATTGGATTAAATTAATTTTTTTTTTTAATTTACCTCGAAAAGTGCAGGAAAAAAACCTTGGGGATGATAAGCAAGCATCATTCTGGGGTCTCCATCTATATATCCATAATAATTATTCGCGAATAATGTGGAAGTGGCTAGTACTAAATTTCATACATATTGTATGTATGCATAAATTTCATACCACGTACTATTGACATCTGTATACAGAGTATCAAAAAAGATGGTGAGAACTTTAAGAAAAATACTAGTAGCATAACAGTAGAAAAAAAGATGGATTGGATGACAGAAGTATTTGTTTGGAAATTTTAACTTTGTTACCTATGTATGTTATCAGATGTCTAAAAGAAAATGCCCTTGATTTGTTATAATGGTTTTAACTTGCCTTGCGTCGTACGAGGAAAGGGTCAATATATATATATATATATTTAAACAATGTAATACTAAGTTGTTATAATAAAATTTTTATCTTTCTAATGACATAGTTCTCTTTTTTTTTTTTTTTTTTTTTTTTTTTTTGCATGGGTGAAAAGGGGTATGGGATGCAAAGAGATGAAGAGGGACCGCACTGCTTTCCTAAATGTTTTAAAATATATGAATTTTTATCTCTGTTGACCAATTTTAACCGCTTGGCATCTTTTAATGAAAATCTCAACTATTTCCAAGGGTCCCCCTGAAAAGACAGGCACAAGGCAGCTGCCCCGCATGCCCTTGCATTAATGAGGACCTGTATACAAGTCTGCAGAAAAGAATTTGAGTATTTTTCCGACTACTGATTGTAATTTCTGTAATTCAAGTGTTTTCATATGTGTTATGCGGTTTCCAAATTGTTTACTTAAGGATCACCTTTCACCTTATAAAAAGTCCTTCCGGCCAGTGCCGGGAGGAAGAGGTAGCTTTCAAATACCTTATTTTAAAAAAGCCAACTTATATTATTCAAACACACGAAGCTCAATTTAGTGGAAACCGAATATAGGAGATTCAATACTAATTTTTATCAATACTAAATCATTATGAATGAGAATGTCACGAAATTAGTCAGCTTTATCCAAGCTGCTTTTATTTAAAGTAACTTATATTTGGCCGAGATGTTGATGTATACTATCCACATGCTTTCTCACATGGAAATAGGCGAATACGTGTGTTATCGCGTGACAAATACAAGATCGTTTCAAAATGCTAGCCATACTAGAAATTCAAAGTGCTATAATTAAACCATTTTTTAAGATATAAACAAAAGAACAAATTTTCAGAAACAAAATCTGCTCCGGAATCTTTGTATCAAGGTCAAACACATAAAAAAATCTTTTTCATTTTCCAATTTTTTAATACCTCATTTTAAATTTTAAATTTAATTTTTTAAATGGCAACCCTTTTGAAACAAGATGGCGAATGAAGCTGGCCAACGAACTCGGTCGAGACATTGGTATGTACTATGTACAGACCAAGTAACATCCAAATCGGTTCATAAATACCATTGTTATCGCGTGACAAAAATCAGGTCGTTTTAAAATGTCAGACACAATAGAAATTCAAAATGTTATAACTCAGCCATTTTTTTTAGATATAGACGAAACAAAAACTGTTCCGGGATCTTTGTATTAAGGTCAAACACATACAAAAAATCTTTTTCATTTTCCAATATTTTGGTATCTCATTTAAAATTTAAAATTTTTAATTTTTTTTTAAATGGCCGCCATTTTGAAACAAGATGGCGGATGAAGCTGGCCAACGAACTCGGTCGAGATATTTGTATGTACTATGTACACACCAAAGTACATCCAAATCGGTTCATAAATACGCCTGTTATCACGTGACAAATATCAGGACGTTTCAAAATGTCAGCCACGCTAGAAATTCAAAATGCTATAACTCAGCCGTTTTTTGAGATATAGACGAAACAAAAACTGCTCCCGAATCTTTGTATCAAGGTCAAATACATAAGAAAAAAATATTTTTTCAATTTTCAATTTTTTGGTACCACATTTCAAATTTAAATTTTTCTTAAAAATTTAAATGGCGGCCATTTTTAAACAAGATGGCGGATGAAGCTGGCCAACGAACTCGGTCGAGACATTGGTATGTACTATGTACAAACGAAGTTACATCCAAATCGGTTCATAAATACGCCTTTTATCGCGTGACAAAATTCAGGACGTTTCAAAATGTCAGCCACGCTAGAAATTCAAAATGCTATAACTCAGCCATTTTTTAAGATATAGCCGAAACAAAAACTGCTCCGGAATCTTTGTATAAAGGTCAAATATATAGGAAAAAAATATTTTTCCAATTTCAATTCTTTGGTACCACATTTCAAATTTAAAATTTTTAAGAAAAATTTAAATGGCCGCCATTTTGAAACAAAATGGCGGATGAAGCTGGCCAACGAACTCGGTCGAGACATTGGTATGTACTATGTACACACCGAGTTTCATCCAAATCGGTTCATAAATACGAGAGTTGCAGTATGACAAAGGTCAGATATATATATTATATATATATATATATATGGATATATATATATATATATATATATATATATCAACTTTTGAACGGAGGGTGGTTTCGGGGTCTGGGGGTCATGATCGATGAAAATATACCAAAATTTTTTGAAATCGCTTTCCTCCGAACGGCTGCAATAGGTAGCTTTTTTGTAATGAAAGCTACCTAAAAGGGTGAAGTTTTCTTATAGTATTCTGAATGTGTTGGAAAGTGTTCCATAATCAGTGGCGCCAACTTATACGAGCCAGTGGGGCACGGGCCCACCCAATAATTTCACCTCTCCGCCCACCCAAATTCAGTTGATTTAATTCGTTATTTGCTTGTTTAATTCTTAAATAAAATTTGCTTTTAATAACGTTTGTAAAATAATTTTGTATGAAAAATCGTAAGGACATCAATATATTAGACTTATAGGAGCAGTGAAAGTCCTTTCAGTGGATGTATAATCAAATTTCTCTGGAAAACAAACTTCCTGCCTATTTTGCCATCTGTTTTAATTTCTAGAATTGATAAAACAATTAGGTGACTAAACTCTATGTTTCTCTTCACATTTAGTTTTTTGCACTTTCAATAGTTAGCAATTTTTATGTTATTTATAATAAATATTAATGTATTTATAAGGAAGAACTTGTGAGAATATAATTTAATAAAATTATAATAAAACTATAATAATTTTATATTTTGCTTAGAAAAAAACGTAATTTAACTTTGAATTACCATCTTTACTCATTCGCTCGTCCCCCGCCTCTGTCATCACACACACACGCAAGAAGGAAAAAAATGTTTGTGTTACTTTACTCAAAAAAGTTTTGAGTCCACCCAATATTTTTCAAAAGTAGGCCCTACTGTCCATAACCTTATGCTTGACGCAAGATTTTTTCGTTTCTCTCTTGTTTATGTTTATCATAATGTTTATGTTTATCAAATGTTTGTGTTACTTTACTCAAAAAAGTTTTGAGTCCACCCAATATTTTTCAAAAGTAGGCGCTACTGTCCATAACCTATGCTTGAAGCAAGATTTTTTCGTTTCTCTCTTGTTTATGTTCATCATAATGTTTATGTTTTTTTCAAATGTTTGTGTTACTTTACTCAAAAAAGTTTTGAGTTCACCTAATATTTTTCAAAAGTAGGCGCTACTGTCCATAACCTATGCTTGACGCAAGATTTTTTCGTTTCTCTCTTGTTTATGTTTATCATAATGTTTATGTTTATCAAATGTTTGTGTTACTTTACTCAAAAAAGTTTTGAGTCCACCCAATATTTTTCAAAAGTAGGCGCTACTGTCCATAACCTATGCTTGAAGCAAGATTTTTTCGTTTCTCTCTTGTTTATGTTTATCATAATGTTTGTGTTTTTTTCAAATGTTTGTGTTACTTTACTCAAAAAAGTTTTGAGTCCACCCAATATTTTTCAAAAGTAGGCGCTACTGTCCATAACCTATGCTTGAAGCAAGATTTTTTCGTTTCTCTCTTGTTTATGTTTATCATAATGTTTATGTTTTTTCAAATGTTTGTGCTTCATTCAAAAAAGTTTTGAGTTCACCCAATATTTTTCAAAAGTAGGCGTTACTGTTCATAACCTATGCTTGACGCAAGATTTTTTCGTTTCTCTCTTGTTTATGTTTATCATTAGTTAGAAAATATTTTCACTTCCACCAGGATTTTTAATTGCCTTTGAATAGAAGTTGAATTTTTGTAAAATGAATCTCTGGTTTTTCTAAAGAAAAATCTCTCCGTATTATTGTCTCTAAACAATGTATAACTGCAACTTTATTTATTAAAAAATTAAGCAGAACAAATTCAATAATTAGGAATGATAAATTTTGAAAATTGGATTTCTAAATTTAAGCTCATTATATGTATAATTTTAATTAATTTTCGCCCCAACAGAGGCTGAGAGGTTCTATTCTCGAAACTGGCAGACGGGAGGTGCTGTGTTCGAATCCAATCGCGCCCGTCGGCCTAATAGTTCGAAGTTTTCGTGGTTTACTTCTAACCTTGGGAAACCCTGCATAAATACGGGTTAAGGTCCCTTAGAAAGCCCCTCATGGAGGGCACTCCCCCTAGGGCCTATATCCCTCGAGTAGATAATCGGTCGTCAAAAAATCAACCCAACCCAATTAATTTTCAACAGTAAAATTACGTCCAAAATTACTAAATATTAAATACGTGAATTGTCACATTGCTAACTAAGCGTAAAAGCAATAATGTAAAAAATGTCCAAGCCGATAATAGAACCCGGATACTTGAAATAAATGATAGAGCATTGGAGCGTTATTCCAAGGATCCGGGTTCGATTCCGAGCATGGACATTTTTCACTCTGTTGGTTTTACGCTTAGTTCGCAATGTGATAATTCACGTATTTAATATTAAACACTTTTTTTCCACATTTGAGGGTATAAAAAGGGTAATCAAACGATTTACTTACAACACTTCCCTAAAATTAAAATTCATAAGTTGCTTTTGAATACCTAAAATTTAATTTCTAAACGTAATTATGCAAAAAAAAAAAAGGTAATGGACAGGTAATTTCTTACAATGCCGTTAAATAAAATTTGATTGATTTCTTGCTCAGCTTTCCAATTCCAATAATTTTTTTCCCTGGCTTTTTAATAAACAATGCGTAAACTTAAAATACACAAGGAAGCAAATAAAATTAATTTTCACGAGCCTTGAATTCAAATTTAATGACTGACTTGACTTTTAAAATCGAATTATTTAAATTTTGTATATGTAACTCTTAAATTTAAATGTACAAAAAATGCATTAATTTTTTTTCTTTTTTTAGAATACCTTGAATTCATAAATTACTTGATTTTTGTTTCACATTTTAATTCGTAAAACTTTTTTTTTAAATCTGAAAATTTAAATACGTTCTTGCAAAATTTGAATGCATTACAGAATTATTTTTTTAATATTACAATTTCGTTAAAAATAACTATCTTGGTTATTTATTAGGCTTCCTAATTTTTTAAATTTAAATTATTAACTTTAAATGTGTAGAAAAATAACACTTTGCAACAAAAATCGAGGAAGTTGATGTTTCTGATATAAAAAATACTAAATTCTTAATTAATTCGATGTGCTGAACATGAATATAACAATGAAAAGCTTAATTGTCTACTTTTGTTTCATGGTAATATATGGCTACATGTACACCGGAATACTATAATCACTATATAAATACACTGTAAAGAAAAAAAAATCTATAAGGTTACTAAGAATTTTCTAGGAAACTGGACGCCTAGAACTTTTTATGTAACAGCAACAGAAGAAATTCACGTAATAGATACACGTTTGCACTGTAAAACAAAAAATCTGTAAAGTTACTAACAATTTTTTTAGAAAACTGGGATGCCTAGTACTTTTTATGTAACTTCAACAACAACAAAAAATCATGTAATTATCTTGGATTACCGATAAACTTTTAGTAAGTATACAGATTTCTTTAGTTTTACAAACCTAGTTTTGTAGATTTACATCTTTAGTCTGTACAAGGTACAGATAAAATTCTAGAAAAACATACAGATTTCTGAAGCTTTTACAAAAACTAGTTTTGTAAATTTACATCTTTCTGTTTCTTTTTTTTTTTTTTTTTTTTTTTTTTTTTTTTTACAGTGTACGTTGCGATAGTTACATTAGACGTCATAAATAAGTCATTAAAAAATAATAATAACTGCAATCATGATACAATTAAAATTAAAGTATTTTTCTTTGAAGTTTCTATCGAATTTTGCTTAAAAACATGTACAGTCGGAAAAAAAATAATATCCCATATAATTCAATCGCCAAAATATCACAGAAAAAAAAACGAAAATACCTATTTAATTGTGAATTATTTCTTCTTACAATTTATATCAAAGGGTCTCAGGACTCCCATTTCAACCATTTTCAACTTTTAATATCTTAAAATGTAAATGATTTTAAAACACAATTTTTATTGAGATAAAAGATATAAGTGTGTTGTTTCATTTCATGTATTTAAAAAATTGTAAGATGCAGAATTAGCATTTATACACTGTAAAAAAAAAATCTCTGAAGTTACTAAAGTTTTTCTAGGAAACTGGGATTTCTAGAACTTTTTTATGTAACGGCAACAGCAAAAATGCATGTATCAGACACACTTTTGCGCCGAAAATCAAAAATTCTGTAAGGTTACTAAGAATTTTTTAGGAAACTGGGATGCCTAGAACTTTTCATGTAACTGCAACCAGGGTTACAGATAAATTTTTAGTACGATTACTGTGATTTTAGCAGATTCATTTGTAAAGTTACAGATTTCTGTAGCTTTGCAAAAATTAGTTTTGTCGATTTGCAGCTTTTTTTGTACAGTTACAGATGAAAGTTTAGTAAGCATGTAACTTTACATCTGTAGAACTACAGATTATTTTTTACAGTGTAGGGGGCTCCAAACTGTCAGACATTTGACAAGCTGTAAATTGGTATAGCAGCTTACTCGCAGGATTACAAAATAAATTTTGCAACTAAAATGAAAATTTCGGTGCCTTATTATACTACAGATTGTAATAATTACCCTGAACAAAAATAAATTTGTATTTAAATCATTTTTATATATTTTTAATAGAAAAATGTATTTAGCTTAAAAAAAAATTGAAAATTTCAACAGTATAATCACCTAAAAGCATATTTTTTGAACAATAAAAAGAAATTTTTTGGTTCAATTTATACAGGCTAACATCAAACATATTTTTTGAAAATTTCATGAAAAAATATTCAGAAGTTTTTGAGATATCGTGTACGTTATGCCCAAAAACATCATTTGGAGAAAAATGACTTAAAAGTTTCGGAAATGCTGCTTCAGCTATTAAGCTGGTATAATTCTAAGTGCCAAAACTTCTTTTCTAATGGGAATTTCAAGGAAACAATTATATCAAAATATTCAGAAAAGACAGGAGTTTAACATATAAAAAAATTAAAATTTTGAAGCTTTGAATCCTGAGACCCCTTATTTAATCCGTTCAAACATTCCGTTAGAACATTTACACAATCATTTAATACATTTTAGAAGGATTTTCTCAATTAAAATTAATTAATTAAATTTAAATATATAGTTATTTTGTGAAATATTTATATCTCCACTTAAATCTTTTATTTAGTATTTTATAGAATTAGGAAATGTACAAATATAATGCTCTAACAATAGAAATATAGAAATATTTCGTAACTGAAACTTTCCCCCTATAATCTTTCAACGTCAAGAAAACTGCAAACATACAAATGAAAAAGAAATCATCCTTTTAAAAATATTTTTGTTTTGTGCTACCAATTATGCTTTTGGAACAAGATAAAGTAAAGTATGTATAACGCATTCTAAACTGTATTACTACTAATCGATATATTAAAGTAATTTTATAACAGGTTATTTTAATAGTACTGTGAAGTACCGTCGGGCATAAAGGTTAATATCATTTGTAATAATTTGTTGCATTTTTAATAAATAATAATCATATAAAAATAAATAAATATCTTGAAACTGATGACTTCAAAAACATGAACTTTGACGCCCAGAGTAAAACAGAATAAATCTCAAATCTATATTTATCTATTTATCCAGTTTTAATTTATTAGCGACAAAGTCTTGTTTATTTCACTAACAACTTTTCTGTCGTTTCCAATAAATAATATTTTGAACGCTATTTTTAGAAATGTATAAAGATAGTGGCAACGTTTCTATGGCTTTCTCTTTTATTGCTATTGCATCACTTTTAAACATTGCATAGTTTCATCATCGAATAGGGAGCAAAATGTATTTCATGAAATTTTTTGCAAACTGTAGATCGATTTAGTGACTTTTATGGCTTTTTAAATAATTTTAAAGCCTTTTTATGGTTCCATATTTAAAAAGTAAAAACGGAACCATTATAAGATCACTTCTGCGTCTGTCTGTCCGTCTGTCTGTCGCAGCTATTTACCCGTAAACTATCGAACGTGGAACGTTCAAATTAGCTGAAGTAATAAAGGCTATTGACCTACATGTTTACAGATTATTAAACATTCACAAATATATTTAAGGAAAATGTAGAGGGGCTAATTAAGTTACTTAAAAAAAAAAATCCTTTGTATATTGTGTGGGGTATCATGTGAAAGCTTTCGTATCGCTGAACTCAAAAATATATTTCTTTTAATTTTAGGTTTTATATTTTCAGATATATCGTCGAAAAAGTAATGCAAAAATATCCCCCCCCCCACCTCTATTTCCGAATCTACTGAAACTAAATTATGAAAAAAATTAAGGATAGAAGTTAATTTAAATTTTGCAGGAAAACTATAGCGATTTTTCTAGGCTACATAGTCTTGAGAAAACCGAATTTCTCCGTTACACACAAACTTTACTTTACGGACTCTCAGCGGAGGAGTTGAGGTACCTATAGACCAGGGATGGCGAACCTTTTTGAATATGCGTGCCAAAAATTTCAAAATTATTATATACCAGCATTCTAACGTGCCAGAAACTTTTTAACTTATATAAAAACAAAAATTAATTTTTATATAATTTTTAGTTAAATATTTTTACGCTTTTACTAAATTCGATTCCTAACTTATTTATTATACTGTTAGACCGGGCGGCGGCGACACGAATGACTACGTCATCGAGTTACGGGATGAAATCATGATGCAGGACAAGATTTTTAGGAGTACATTAAGGAATGACTGGTCTGCCTCGACATTTCTTGGTACGATAGGCACGCAGCAGCGGGCACCAACTCTTCATTTTGGCCTCACTATCACGTCATCGAGTTACGGGATGAAACCGGCGCCAAATTAAAGGTAAAAAAAAGTATTTTAAGAATATTTTGGTCTGCCTGCGCATATCCTGGTAGAAACCCCCGGCAGACTAAAATCTATAACAAAAAAATACGTTATAATGTACAATTAAAACCCTATAAACGCACTATTTTACATTACATTGACATATATATTACTTCGAATCAACTTTCAAGATGAATTAAGGGTGTAGGAAAAGATTATTAACAGTACGTGAGAAAATGACTGATTCGGAATAACTTGGTACAAAGCGCGAAGAACGGCGCGCCAATACGTTATTTTGAGAGTGTTATTGCGTTATCAAGTTATGGCTTGAAATTTTGGCATATTAAACATACGGATTAGTAAAACGCGAATATTTCAGTCTGCCTTGTTATATCTTGGTAGGAGATGGGCAGAGCGGGGCGCCAATTTTTAATTTTGGTGGTATAATCACGTCATTGAGTTACGGCTTGAAAATTTGGCACATTAAAGGCACATATCAGTACAATAAGAATATTTCAGTCTGCCTCGTCATATCTTGGTACGAGACGAGCAGAGTTGCGCGCCAATTTTTAATTTTGGATGTATAATCACGTCATCGAGTTACGGGATGAAATCATGATGCAGGAAAAGATTTTTAGGAGTACATTAAGGAATCACAGGTCTGCCTCGACATTTATTGGTACGAAAGGTGCAGCAGCGGGCGCCAACTCGTCATTTTTGGTACGAAAGGTGCAGCAGCGGGCGCCAACTCGTCATTTTGGCGTCACTATCAAGTCATCGTATTTCGGGATTAAACCGGTGCCAAATTAAAGGTAAAAAAAAAAGTATTTTAAGAATATTTTGGTCTGCCTGCGCATATCCTGGTAGAAACCCCCAGCACACTAAATTCCATTATAAAAAAGCACGTCATAATGTACAATTAAAACCCTATAAACATAGCATTTTACATTACATTGCCATATATATTACTTCGTATCGACTTTCAAGATGAATTAAGGGTGTAGGAAAAGCTTATTAACAGTACGTGAGAAAAAAACTGATTCGGCATAACTTGGTACAAAGCGCGAAGAACGGGGACCCAATTCTCTATTTTGAGTCTACTATTACGTCATCGAGTTACGGCTTGAAATTTTGGCATATTAAACATTCCGATTAGTGCGATACGAATATTTCAGTCTGCCTCGTCATATCTTCGTAGGAGATGAGCAGAGCGGGGCGCCAATTTTTAATTTTGATGGTGTAATCACGTCATCTAGTTACGGCTTGAAAATTTGGCACATTAAAAGCACATATCAGTACAATAAGAATATTTCAGTCTGCCTCGTCATATGTTGGTACGAGACGAGCAGAGCGGGGAGCCAATTCTGAATTTTCACGGTATAATGATGTCATCGACTTACGGCATGAAAATTTGGTACATTAAATTCCCATATCAGTACAATAAGAATATTTCAGTCTGCCTCGTCATATGTTGGTACGAGATGAGCAGAGCGAGGCGCCAATTCTGAATTTTCACAGTATAATGATGTCATCGACTTACGGCATGAAAATTTGGTACATTAAATTCACATATCAGTACAATAAGAATATTTCAGTCTGCCTCGTCATATCTTGGTACGAGACGAGCAGAGCGGGGCGCCAATTCTTAAATTTGGCAGTATAATCACGTTATCGAGTTACGGGATGAAATCATGATGCAGGACAAGATTTTTAGAAGTAGATTAAGGAATGACTGGTCTGCTTCGACTTTCTTGGTACAATAGACGCAGCAGCGGGCGACAACTCGTCATTTTGGCGTCAATATCGCGTCATCGAGTTACGGGATGAAACCGGTGCCAAATTAAAGGTAATAAAAAGTCTTTTAAGAATATTTTGGTCTGTCTGCGCATATCCTGGTAGAAACCCCCGGCATACTAAAATCTATAACAAAAAATACGTTATAATGTACAATTAAAACCCTGTAAACATAATATTTTACATTACATTGCCATATATATTACTTCGAATCAACTTTCAAGATGAATTAAGGGTGTAGGAAAAGATTATTAACAGTACATGAGAAAATGACTGATTCGGCGTAACTTGGTACAAAGCGCGAAGAAAGGGGCGCCAATACGTTATTTTGAGAGTGTTATTGCGTCATCAAGTTATGGCTTGAAATTTTGGCACATTAAACATACAGATTAGTAAAATGCGAATATTTCAGTCTGCCTTGTTATATCTTGGTAGGAGATGGGCAGAGCGGGGCGCCAATTTTTAATTTTGGTGGTATAATCACGTCATTGAGTTACGGCTTGACAATTTGGCACATTAAAGGCACATATCAGTACAACAAGAATATTTCAGTCTGCCTCGTCATATCTTGGTACGAGACGAGCAGAGTGGGGCGCCAATTGTTAATTTTGCTTGTATAATCACGTCATCGAGTTACGGGATGAAATCATGATGCAGGACAAGATATTTAGGAGTACATTAAGGAATCACATGTCTGCCTCGACATTTCTTGGTACGAAAGGTGCAGCAGCGGGCGCCAACTCGTCATTTTTGGTACGAAATGTGCAGAAGCGGGCGCCAACTTGTCATTTTTGGTACGAAAGGTGCAGCAGCGGGCGCCAACTCGTCATTTTGGCGTCACTATCAAGTCATCGTGTTACGGGATTAAACCGGTGCCAAATTAAAGGTTAAAAAAAAGTATTTTAAGAATATTTTGGTCTGCCTGCGGATATCCTGGTAGAAACCCCCAGCACACTAAATTCCATAATAAAAAAGTACGTCATAATCTACAATTAAAACCCTATAAACATAGCATTTTACATTACATTGCCATATATATTACTTCGTATCGACTTTCAAGATGAGTTAAGGGTTTAGGAAAAGCTTATTAACAGTACATGAGAAAAAAACTGATTCGGCATAACTTGGTACAAAGCGCGAAGAACGGGGACCCAATTCTCTATTTTGAGTATACTATTACGTCATCGAGCTACGGCTTGAAATTTTGGCATATTAAACATTCCGATTAGTGCGATACGAATATTTCAGTCTGCCTCGTCATATCTTCGTAGGAGATGAGCAGAGCGGGGCTCCAATTTTTAATTTTGGTGGTGTAATCACGTCATCTAGTTACGGCTTGAAAATTTGGCACATTAAAGGCACATATCAGTACAATAAGAATATTTCAGTCTGCCTCGTCATATGTTGGTACGAGACGAGCAGAGCGGGGAGCCAATTCTGAATTTTCACGGTATAATGATGTCATCGACTTACGGCATGAAAATTTGGTACATTAAATTCCCATATCAGTACAATAAGAATATTTCAGTCTGCCTCGTCATATGTTGGTACGAGACGAGCAGAGCCAGGCGCCAATTCTGAATTTTCATGGTATAATGATGTCATCGACTTACGGCATGAAAATTTGGTACATTAAATTAACATATCAGTACAATAAGAATATTTCAGTCTGCCTCGTCATATCTAGGTACGAGACGAGCAGAGCGGGGCGCCAATTCTTAAAATTGGCAGTATAATCACGTTATCGAGTTACGGGATGAAATCATGATGCAGGACAAGATTTTTAGAAGTAGATTAAGGAATGACTGGTCTGCTTCGACTTTCTTGGTACAATAGACGCAGCAGCGGGCGACAACTCGTCATTTTGGCGTCAATATCGCGTCATCGAGTTACGGGATGAAACCGGTGCCAAATTAAAGGTAATAAAAATTCTTTTAAGAATATTTTGGTCTGTCTGCGCATATCCTGGTAGAAACCCCCGGCATACTAAAATCTATAACAAAAAATACGTTATAATGTACAATTAAAACCCTGTAAACATAATATTTTACATTACATTGCCATATATATTACTTCGAATCGACTTTCAAGATGAATTAACGGTTTAGGAAAAGTTTATTAACAGTACGTGAAAAAATGAATGATTCGGCATAACTTTTTACAAAGCGAGAAGAACGTGCCAGTTCCCTATTTTGACAGTACTATTACGTCATCGAGTTACGGCTTGAAATTTTGGCACATTAAACATACCGATTAGTGCAATACGAATATTTCAGTTTGCCTCGTCATATCTTGGTAGGAGATGAGCAGAGCGGAGCACCAAATCTTAATTTTGGCGGTGTAATCACGTCATCGAGTTACGGCTTGAAAATTTGGCACATTAAAGGTATATATAAGTACAATAAGAATATTTCAGTCTGCCTCGTCATTACTTGGTACGAGACGAGCAGAGCGGTACACTAATTCTTAACTTTGGCGTTTTTAACACGTCATCGAGTTCCGTCATGAAATCTTCATGTAGGACAAGATTATTAGGAGCAGATTAAGGAATACTGGTGTGCTTCGACATTTCTTGGTACGATATGAGCAGCAGCGGGCGCCAAGTCGTCATTTTGGCTTCACTAACACGTCATCGAGTTACGGGATAAAACCGGTACCAAATTAAAGGTAAAATAAAGTCTTTTAAGAATATTTTGGTCTGTCTGCGCTTATCCTGCTAGAAACCTCCGGCAGATTAAAATCTATAACAAAAACCAAGTATTGCTGAGTCAGTCATTTTTTCACGTACTGTTAATAAACTTTTCCATAACTTTTAATTCATCTTGAAAGTCTATTCGAAGTAATATATATGGCAATGTAATGTAAAATACTACGTTTATAGGGTTTTAATTGTACATTATGACGTATTTTTTCGTTATGGATTTTAGTCTGCCGGGGGTTTCTACCAGGATATGCACAGACAGACAAAAATATTCTTAAACGGTTTTATTTTACCTTTAATTTGGCACCGGTTTCATCCCGTAACTCGATGACGTGATAGTGAGGCCAAAATGACGAGTTGGCGCCTGCTGCTGCGCCTATCGTACCAAGAAATGTCGAATCAGACCAATCATTCCTTAATGTACTCCTAAAAACCTTGTCCTGCATCATGATTTCATCCCGTAACTTGATGATGTGATAATATTGCCAAAATTAAAAATTGGCGCCCCGCTCTGCTCGTTTCGTACCAAGATATGACGAGGCAGACAGAAATATTCGTATTGTACTAATCCGTATGTTTAATGTGCCAAAATTGAAAGCCGTAACTCGATGACGTAATAACACTGTCAAAATAACGAATTGGCGCCCTGTTCTTTGCGCTTTGTACCAAGGTATGCCGAATCAGTCATTTTCTAACGTACTGTTAATAATCTTTTCCTAAACCCTTAATTCATCTTGAGAGTTGATTCGAAGTAATATATATGACAATGTAATGTAAAATATTTCGTTTATAGGGTTTTAATTGTGCATTATAACGTATTTATTTTTTGTTATAGATTTTAGTCTGCCGGAGGTTTCTACCAGGCTATGCGCAGGCAGACCAAAATATTCTTAAAAGGCTTTTTTTTACCTTTAATTTGGCACCGGTTTCATCCCGTAACTCGATGACGTAATAGTGACGCCAAAATGAAGAGTTGGCGCCCGCTGCTGCGCCTATCGTACCAAGAAATGTCAAGGCAGACCAGTCATTCCTTAATCTACTCCTGAAAATCTTGTCCTGCATCATGATTTCATCCCGTAACTCGATGACCTGATTATACATCCAAAATTAAAAAATGGCGCCCCGCTCTGCTCGTCTCGTACCAAGATATGATGAGGCAGACTAAAATATTCTTATTGTACTGATATGTGCCTTTAACGTGCCAAATTTTCAAGCCATAACTCGTTGACGTGTATATACTGCCAAAATTAAATATTGGCGCCCCGCTCTGCTCATCTCCTACAAGATATTACAAGGCAGACTGAAATATTCGTATTGTACTAATCCGTATGTTTAATGTGCCAAAATTTCAAGCCGTAACTCGATGACGTAATAACACTGTCAAAATAACGAATTGGCGCACCGCTCTTCGCGCTTTGTACCAAGTTATGCTGAATCAGTCATTTTCTCACACACTGTTAATAATCTTTTCCTAAACCCTTAATTGATCTTGAAAGTTGATTCGAAGTAATATATATGGCAATGTAATGTAAAATATTACGTTTATAGGGTTTTAATTGTACATTATAACGTATTTTTTTGTGATAGATTTTAGTCTGACGGGGCTTTCTACCAGGATATGCGCAGGCAGACTAAAGTATTCTTAAAAGACATTTTTTCATCTTTAATTTGGCACCGGTTTCATCCCGTAACTCGATGACGTGATAGTGACGCCAAAATGACGAGTTGGCGTCCGCTGCTGCGCCTATCGTATCAAGAAATGTCGGGGCACACCTGTCATTCCTTAATCTACTCTTAAAAATCTTATCCTGCATCATGATTTCATCCCGTAACTCGATGACGTAGTCATTCGTGTCGCCGCCGCCCGCTCTATGTATTTACTAAGTAATATAGCCGTGTTGCATCGAATTCCATATCACTAATCTATAAATGAGTTTTTCTTTTATTGCATACTTCTGAATGACAACCTAAATAAAATGAAATCTAATCTGAAGTACTTCTATAGAAGAATGGTAATTAGGTATATTACTGTACAAACTATCTCTTAAAATTCGATTTTCAAAAACGAAACCTTTGAAATTTGATAGAGAAGCAAAATGATTTGGAAAACAGTATATGTTGAATCATTGTAAAAAATAATCCCTCAAATTGACAGAAAAAAACTGCCATTTTTGGCACCAGTGGAAAACTGTTAAATGTACAGAAAATATCTGTAAATTTCCATTAAAACAGTTTTTTTCGGTAAAAAATATAGCTTTTTTCTGTAAATATTACAAAATTCCTTTCTTTTTACAGAAAAGAACTGTTTTAAAGAAAAACAGTTTTTTTCTGTAAAAATTGCAGATTTCTTTTACAGTGGTGGTTTGGCGAAAAAATGACGCTACAGGGCGCTTTCGTTGAGATTTATATTACTTTAATTCATTCAAAGGTAACGAATTATTTTAAAGTAAATTACATAACTGTTACACAAAACTGTACTTTTTGTAAAAAAAACATAAAATGGATTGTTCTCCATAAACTAAATATAATCTATAAGTTTGTCGCGTGTCAAATAAGTTTTCTTAAGTGCCATGTTCGGCACGCGTGCCATAGGTTCGCCATCCCTGCTATAGACTATGCCGAATTTTTACTACCCCAAATTTGGGTTTTTAAAATGCTAAATGAAGCTTAAATATACACTACTTATCAGCATCGAATTAAGTTCAACATTAGGATAAGATTTAAAAAAAAAAAGAGTTACACAGAATAGTAATATTTGACATTATTTCGGCTTCATATCTCTCAAACTTTCATGGTATATCCATTTATACTTTTCTAGTATATACAGCTATATACAATCCTGCGTTATATAGTTTTTTACAAAGTCTTATTGTTCTTTTAGAAACGATTTTTTTTTTTTTGTAATAATACGGTAACTAATTAATATATTTATTGTACGGAATCCTCTGTACGCGAGTAATACTCGCACTTGGCCGATTTATTTAATCTATCTCAACAATATCTGTTAACTAAAATCTGTGGCGCTAGAATCCACTAAGAATTGTGGCCTACCGTGACAGCTCTGTTTTCGCTACCATGTGAACTGAGGAGCTAATGTCCTGGCCAGGTAATCAATCTAACAGAAGACCCTCAGTGTTTAATTCCCAAGCAAGCTTGGTAATCATTTCATCGAACCTGAAGGGCTGAAAGGTTGAGTGAACCTTGCCCAGTCTGCAGGTCGCGATCGAACTGTGGGCATGTAGCGTAGTAGAGAGACTCGCTGATGAATGTATACTACAGTAATTACAAATAGCTAATGACAGATGGGTTGCCGCAATTGGAAAGTGGTTGTCCAGAGCAAATTAAAAAGTGTTATTTTCCGATACTTTTTCTTTTTAACATTAACCTTCCGTAATTGGGTCTACTTCCAAACGTTTCCATCATAGCTATAATATCCTTTAAAATGGGTTTGATTAACCACTGATGATTTTAAATATAACTTTTACACCAAATAGGGGAAGGTGGGAATAAGGTGACGAAGGGGGAAAGATGACGAATTCAGCATTTCTCATAGTTAATCACAGACTCTAGCACATCGCGACCACCAAAAGAGTCCCCTGGAGGCGGAGCATGCGCATTCCCACTTTGAGGGAAGTTATGTGCATTAGCTCGTTTTCAGGATGTTTCCCTAAAGTGTTTGACCATCACAATGTAACGAAACAGCATTCTATGGTAAGTTTTTCAAATATTTCACTAAAATAAGAACTCAAGACCTACAAATTCGAAAGAGATCCATTTATTTTGCAATAACCTTATTGGTTAATGGTTAAAAAAGGGGTAATTTTCCTCATGTTACCTCATGGCTGGGGAAAGATGACGAAAATTATCTTTTTTTGGATAATCCCGTGGTTTGTCACTTTAACCCTCTGTCAGTCGCAATAGGCCTGACTGGCACAGCACAGCACAGCACAATTATTTCCGTTCTCCTCTTCGCCACTAGAGCGCTCACAGTTACTTACTTTGAGTGTAACAAAAATTACGCAAAAGTTGTATTTAATTCAAATTTGAAATATTCTCTCTTTTTACAGCCTAATAAAGATCACTGATCACTTTAAGAGTGTTAGAATTGTGTCAATTAATTGTTAATGGTTATTTTCTAACGGGCGCCTGGCAGGCGCATTGCGCCCGAACTCGAAAGTCCCAGAGTTGCGACCGACGGTATGTTAAAGTTAAAAAAGCCAATTGAAAATATTCATGGTATCAGGCAAGATATGGACGAAATTCTCATGTAAATATCAGTTCATAAATCCATTCACAGTTGCTAAGAAATTTGTAGAAGCTAACTTCGCCATCTTCTATGCCGTTTGGCTATGGACCCGATTACAGAAGTTTAATCATAAAAACAGATTAATTATAAAATACGGCATTATGGCGTTAAACTGAAATATGTAAAAAAAATTGCAATTTTCTAGTACTTTTTGAAATACCTGTCAGTTTGAAAATTTGAATGACCATTTTCACAGAGACAGAATTCCACGCTTCGAATACCCACGTACAGACGATAGCATTAATAATAATAATTCCTGAATTTCTAAATATATGCTATATACCGTTCGGGTATGATCTTCATCTTCCAGGTGTAACATACCACAAGACTAATACATGCGTCGTGAGGTATACAGAGTAAGAGAATAAACATGAAGATTTTTAATATATATATATATACATATATATTAATTTTTAATGTTTTTGTTATTGTTTTTTAATCTATTTCAACATTTATTTGCTATAATAATGTAAAATAACTAGTGGCAGAGTTACCACAGTTGGAAATTGACTATTCAAAACGATTTAAAAATAAATAAAAGCTGATTAAACATAAGATGAGATTAATAATACGATGAGATTTAAAAAAAAAAAACATGAGCACTTTGACACTAAATTGAAATCTGTAAAAGAAAAGGCGGATTTTCCTTTTATGTTGAGCATAATATTAACATGAAGTTAAGTTAAATTGTATTTCTCTTGCTTTCAAAGTGGTAGCCCGTCTTCTTTGCGCCTGATGAAGAAAGACAGAGTTTTTTCGAAAGACATCGTGTATCTTTTAATTCTTTTGATTTTTTAAAGAATTCTTTGCCTTTATTTAAATGAAATTAGTTAAAAGATAAGTTGTATCGAAATAGTATATACGAAATGGTATTTTAATTTTCATTGGCTTAATGTGTCTATTATTAGTTTACCAGCACCCCTTCCGTTATAATCAAAGATACACATTTCATGTAAGAGTGACTCACTGATTTCTATCATTCTTGGTAATTTACCAAGAAATATAAATTTCAGTAAGGACCAGTTCTTTCCTAAACAAAAATCTAAATTGCATGTGACTCATTTCTAAATTTCTATGAAATTTAGTAACATTATTTGTACATGAAACACGTAGCATTATGATAATATCGGCAATTTAAATAAAATAATCACATAAAAATAAAGTATTTGGCGATGAATAAGCTACCTAAATAGATAGAAATAACCATTTTTTAACCCTTTCCAGGGTAGTTGAAAACTGTTTATGAATTCGGTTTGTCTGTCTGGTCGACTAGCCGTACTTTAACTCTCATAAATATATTCAGATTTTCATGAATTTTTGATATGATATTTAGGTTTACCATAAAATGTTCAGTATTCAAAATAAAGTGTGTACCACATAGTTCGTCTACAGGGACAAACAAAAAGTTTCTGTTACATTCTGGTCTATGGTGAAAAATCATTTTCGGCGCATTTTATTGATGTTACAATATTTCAAACATAATGAAATTTATATGCAACACTAAGATAGGCAACAAAGGGTTTCCTCAAAAGTTTAGAATAAGTAACATTTATAGCTCATTTACAGGGGACGCACAAAAGAATTCCATTAAAATGAGATCTATCAGGGAAAATCATTTGTAGTGTATTTTAAACATGTTATAATGCGTAACAAATTAACACCTTGTAATAATATACTAATTTCAAATGCTAAAAAGTTTAAATTAAAACTTTTAAACCTGTAAAAATACGTTTATTTCTACTGTTGACATGTATGTCAACAAAATGACTCTGGGTGAGTCGAAACATGCTTCGACTCACCCCGAGTCATTTTCAAAACAAATAAATAAAACTATTCCAAATTTGCACAGTCTATTAAACGTCATCATTCTGTTTTTCCACGCATTCTTTCATACTATGCATACGTTATTTTTTATTATACTTGGATGTTTATTTGATTTTTATTTTCATAATCATTGAGTAGCTCGAGCCATATTTTTGGATGCTGCATAATTACATATTGATTTTTTGCGTGTTGCAATCTCTATGATTTAACTTATAATGGATGGATAGTATACATTGGAGGGGGAAATTACTTTATCAAGAAGGAAATCTATATATTAACTTGCCCTAGCAAGATTTTATCAAGAAGAAACCATACAAATAAGTTCCAATTAAAAAAATGGTTGTGAAAATAATAATAAAATAAACACCAAAATAAAATAAAAAATAACGTGCATAATATAAAAGAATACGTGGAAAACTGAATGATGGCGTTTCACAGACCGTGCAATTTTAGAATAGTTTTATTAATTTGTTTTGAAAATGACTCGGGGTGAGTCGAAACATGTCAACGGTCGAAATAAACGTATTTTTATTGGTTTTAAAGTTTTAATTTACACCTTTTGACATTTGAAATAAGCATGTTATAATACTTCAAAAACAAAGAAATTAAAAAGGATCGCTATGGTGTACTACAACATGTTTTCTATAGATTATGGAGTGCGCAGCATTTATCGCTCATTTAAAGAGATACACCAAAGAATTCGGTTACAAGGCTGATTATGGTCGATAATTTCGAAATGCGTTTTCTGCTTTGGTAATATTGGAACATTTGGATCATTTTTAAACTTATCTAATTTTCAGTGTGTTACGTGATATGTATAAATTTCATAGACTATATGCAGTGCTGTACGAAAAAATTCGCACATCTTACCACATATGGACAGCGATTGCAGAAAATGGATTTTTACTGAGTTATCTGTTTTTGAGCATTTTCATGTTTAAAAAAATATATTTAGACAAATGTAATAAATTAACAACACTAACATTTACATTAAGACTAATATTTTGTTACTCTTGTACGTATACGTTCAATTACGCAGCTTTAAATGTATAATTGAGAATTGACAGCATTCTAAAATTCGATATTCCTGTTTGAGAAGACATATTTATACACTATGATAATTGTTCGGAAACTTTTCTGAAAATTAATGGCAGTTAAGGAAACTTTGTTTTTATAAATTGTTCTTTGAGTATTCAAAATATGTTGGTTTCTGAGATTTTGAAAGACAAAGGAAGGTTTTTAGAATCATGGATAACGTGGATGAAGTAATTATATATTTTAGTCCTCGGTTTTATTATGTTTTCGTATATTAAAAAAAAAAAAAGAGTTATCTTGTTTATAGTGCATTGCATTACAGTGGTCTGTAAATCAAATTAACCCCAGGTACTTACAGAAAACTACCAACCAGACTAATTTTATAGCATTAATTAAAATTCTGACTGTCTTGACCGAAAAAAAAAATTCAGAAAGATATCATTTTGAACTTTAAAACAAAATAACATACATTCGTATCCTTGAACTTTCAAACAAAGCAGCAAATCGAAGTAATATTTGGCAGATGTTTTTGTATTCGGAAAATCGCTTTCATTATTTAATTTTGAATTGCGAGTAGCGCAAAAGTTATGAATTTTTATTAACGAAGAGATCGTTTTCTTGTATTTTTTTTCCGGTAAATGTATTGAGATAACTTTATTTTCTTGTGTACAATGCAATGTATAAAAAGACAAATGTTTACAAAAGTACGAAAATGTACTATAATCACTGAAGAAATAATACAGTAACCTCTTCCGAGTCCCCCAAGATTCCTAAAAGCGTTTCTTTATCTTTAGAAACATTAGAAAACAATTTATTTTCGAAATTTAAAGAAGAATATACAAAAATAAATTTTTATTAACTGTCCGTCATTTTTGGAAACGTTTCCGAGTAGCTTTTACAATGCGTTAATCAGTTCTCTCTACCCGGAAAATTAGGTTTTTGGATGCTATCCCTTCTCAAGTAAACATTTTCAGCTGCATAATGGAATTTGTACATACAATTGTAACAAATCAATGTTTTATCTCTTCCGTTATTGGACAACACGTTTTGCAAATGTTTCATTTTCTTTTCGACTCATGTTTGAAAGTAAAGAGCAAACACAAAACCAATGTTGCATTAACGAATTAACAATAACTGAATTACCTGTATAAAAAGAGTAATACACATTAGGTGTATTTATTTTGATAATAATAAAACAAAAAAATTAGTAACTTTTTTTACGTTTTTTCTGTTTCGCCTAAAAAAACATTTTATAGATTTAAAGAAACATTTATAAAAGCAAAGTTTTTTTAGCTGCCACTGATTTTCGGAAACGTTTTCGAGTAGTTTTTTATAGTGTATTAATCAGTTTTCTCAAGCTGCAATATCGGTTTTTAATATGCTTTCAATACTCAGTTAAACATTTTCAGCTGCGTAGATGCATGCCGTAGCAACCTAGTAATATTAATTTTAATGTTAATGCTGTTAATTTTGTATGTTCGTCTATTAAACATATTTTCTGAACATGAAAATATTTACATGAGAATTGATAGCATTCGAAAAGCCGATTTTCCTTCTAGAGAGACCTGATTAATGGATTGTAAAAGCTACTCACAAACGTTTCTAAAAATTACGGGCAGCTAATAAAAAAAAATATATAAATTCTTCTTATTTTTTTATAAATAAATTATTTTCTGGGGTTTCTAAAGATAAAGGAACGCCGTTCGGAATCTTCAGTGACTCGGAAGTGATTATTGTATTTTTTTCGTTAGTGATTATTGTACATTTTCGTAGATTAAGAAGCATTTTTTTTTTTTCTTACAGTGTGTAAACAAAAGACAGTTATTTCTTAAGGATAATATGATGTAACCAAGAACGAAAATATGCAATACCCTTTTTCCAATCTACCCACGAATTTGAAAAACGTTCTTTTTCTTTATAAACATCTAAAAGCACTGTATTTTTTTAGATTAAAAGAAGCATTTATGAAAACAACGTTTTTCGGAAACGCTTCCTATTAGTTTTTATAATATATTAGTGAGTTTTCGCAACCCAGAGAAAAAGTTTTTCGGATTCTATCAGTTCTCAAGTAAACGTTTTCATATCCATCAAACATGTTTTACAGACAAACGTGATAAATTAACAACATTATCATTATCATTAACATTAATATTATTTTGTTATTCTTGCATGTAAAAATTCAATTACGCAGCGAAAACATTTAATTGAATTGACAGCATCCTAAAAACTGATATTCCAATCTGATAAAACTGGTTTGTACACTATAAAGAGCTTTCGGAACCATTCCCGTAAACCTTTGGGGGGCAGGAAAAGGAACTTTATTTTTATAATTTCTTCTAAAACTCAAAAATACATTGGTTCTGGGGTTTCTAAAGATTCTTTTAGAACCACGGATATCTCAGAAGAGGCTATTGTATATTTTCGTTCGTATATATACAGGGTGTCTCAAAAGTCCTTGACACATTTTAAAATTCAATATAAAATCAAGTAATTGTCGTACAGGAGTGAGGTGTGGACTAAAATGCTTCTCACGATGAAAAGTTTTATTCAAGCTAATAAAAAAAAAATATCCAAACTTCGATCATATATGGCGCCATTTATGCGTATATTTACTTTCAAACATACTTTTTTTTCTGATTTTCAGATTAGTTTCGATTGGTTTCTAAGTACCAACCTACACAGTTAGCTTTTTCACTGGGAGTCGTCATTTCTGTGTCGCAGCGTCAAAACTAATCTGAAAATCGGAAAAAAAACACTTGTTTGATACAAACATACGGACAAGTGGCACCATCTATGACCGAAGTGTGCAACTAATTATTTCCATTTGCTTGAGAGAACAAACATACGGACAAGTGGCACCATCTATGACCGAAGTGTGCAACTAATTATTTTCATTTGCTTGAGAGAACTTTCCATCGTGAGAAGCATTTCAGTCCAATCCGCACTCCATGCGACACTTAATTGATTTTATATTGAATTTTAAAATGTGTCAGGGGCTTTTGTAACACCCTATATTATATTTTCATAGATTAAAAGAATGTTAATATACGGTTAGTCAAGCTGCTTTAGTATAAGAAACCAGAGTGGCAAGGTTGCCAGGTCTACTGTCATAAAAAAAGCAGGACAGAAGGACAGAAAAAACAGGACTTCGGCTTCTAAATTGGGATACAAAAATACAGTAACCCCATGAAAACGGAATCTGTGTATAAAGAAATCCTGTCACAAACGCAAAAAATCACAGTCTTTAAACAAGAAATACCATACAATTGCAGTACAATGTGAAAAAAGACACAGGTTTCTTAATCTATGAAAATGTACTATAATCTTAAACCAAAATATACTATAACCCGTTCCGAGTCATCCAAGATTCTAAAAACCGTTCCTTTATCTTTAGAAACCTCAGAAACTATTTATTTTTGAAATTTAAAGAAGAATTTATAAAAATACCTGACTCGGACACTAACCCGGATTTTTGAAAATTCTGGATTTTTGAAAGAATATCAAAATTACTTCCGATATTCTAAGTGGTGCCTTTATTCATAATTTAATTCTGAGACAGGTTATATTTATATGAGAAAAGAAGAAAGTTAAATATTAAAAAAAAAAAACTTGCTATGATTGATATTTGCTATCCTACCAATAAATAAATAAATCTAATAAAGTGACGTAATTTCTTCACAATTTTTTTCCTGGCAAATTAATCCTGTAATTCTGTAATTTCCGAAACATCCATGTCAATTTTACTTGCTTTTATTTTTTTTTTCGGTCATTCTGTAACTATGAATTTTATACAAATGAAGAATATCGATTTCGGAAATACAGTTTTGTTTCTCAAAAGCTGATATTAGTTTTCCAGTTCAATTTATGCATTTTTCCAGTGATACCTTTTCTTCTGCCGGCTCCTTGTCCGTGTTTCCCTAAACTACTATTAGCGTTATCGGCTGTTCTATTTAGCTCACTGTCAGTTGTATTTGCTTATTATTATTATATGATTAGCTGCTAATCCATCGCATCGAAGTCTCTAAAAGTAAGGTTGCTCTGCAGGTAAAATTGATTACAGGTATTTTTCAATATTCCTGGCTTTAGCAACTTTCAGGGGAGTTTCAGCTCTATATGCTCTCACCAAGTTTTTCTCATCAAATTTTGCTTTTCCTGTCACAGTGAATGTTTCTGTACGTAACCCGCTTGATCTCTTGCTTGCAGTTATGTTTTTTGATCTGTATTCAATTATTTTATCAAATAACACTTCCCATTTTTCTTATTTTTTAGTAAGCGGAGACGGTTCTTTAACTTTAGAAAAACAGCCTTAAAACCTTTAATCATACTTCGTTCCACTTTAACCACCTTAATTTTTCTTGATGCGTATTGTATGATTTTTATCCAATCATCAGATTTGCATACAACATCCTGCTTACGTTTAATTAGCTCTATTTGAGCCCATGATTCACAGCCACTAAACTCGTGTCGGCTGTTTGCTTTCCAGAACAACACAGGTCCATGGACTTGTGTGCTTGCTAAAAAAAAACTCAATACATCAGTAACATGCGAGAGATACGTGAACTTGTGTTGTTTCTAACCCTTTAACCGGCTGGCCCGGATTGTTCCGTTTCTAGAAATCTAGTTAAAATGGCTGTAGACAAAAATATTTTAAACAGAATTCCATTTTGAACCCTATATAGAAAAAAGTGATATTAAAGATATTATAGCATCAACCTGCGATTAAAAAAATGTATATATCCTTGGATTTATAAGCATTCTTATAAAAATACTGTAAAACCCTCGGACGGTGAAAGAGTTTGTCAAACGATAGAGCTCAGTTAGATGATTACAACGATATATACAAAGGGAGTTCCATAAAAACTGAGAGTAAAATAATAAAAATCAAGAAATATATTTACAGCAAAAAATACATCATTCTTTTTCAAAATATCATCCCTCAGATGATATTCTACGGTCCCATTTAAACCACTTTTCAAAACAAGTAGAGAAGCCTTTTCTTGAAGCTGCTTCCAAGAACCCTGTACTGATGAAACAATTTCAGAATATTTATTAAATTTTCTGCCACGGAGTTTCTCTTTCAAAATCGGAAACAACAGTCAGAAATAGCATGGAGCGTGATCTGGACTGTAAGGAGGATGTAGCATTATTTTAATATTGCATTAAGATATTGAAGAACAGAAGTAACAACATGCAGGCGAGTATTATCGTGATGTAATTTCCAATTCCTTACCAGTTCATGACGCTTCTCGATATGTGGTGTTACAAAATTTTCAAAACGGAAACATAATATTCACCATTCACAGTAGTTTTTGGAGGCACAGTATGCTGATAGATTACACCTTTATGATCAAAGTAAAAAGTCATCATGATCTTACCAGCAGATTTGGTTTATCAGATTTTTTTTGAAGCGGAGAATCAGTATATTTCCATACACTTGTTGCAGATTTGGTAAGAGGATGAAAATGATGCACGGGGCATTCCACATCAAGTCAGGCAGTAAAATACCAATATGTAACCCACCATCACAGATTTTAATGAAACTGCGTGTGTTTGTTCTTACTATTAAGATATGATCACAAGTAATTTTTTTTTGCTCCTTGGTGAAATAGTTTCTGAGAAAAAAATTGTCAAAATTTTGAAAAACTGGCGTCAGTTGGCATTCTTGACTGCTCGGTTTTCAAATGTAGCATGTCATATATATAATCATATTTCAATATCTACTCTACAAATAATCTTTAAATAATTTATGCATAATATTTAGAGTACGCAGTTTATGAAAAAAATATATTGTTACGCTTATAACATTTTAAGTGGGTCTAAAAAAATGTTTAAACTTTGAAGTCGTAAATTTTTTATGAAAAATAATGCATTAACCAAAAAAGCATTATCAACAAAAGGCGGTATTTTTATTGAATTTATTTTTTATGGGAGATATACTTAAAGGTGTCCTTTGCCTGATTCTGAAATAAAAATAGTGGGATTTTGGGTGTTTTAGTAGTATTTTCTAATTAAAAATATTTTGAGGTGCATTTCAAATCAAATCAAGCAGAATCATTCCATGTCAGTTCCCCTAAGCCATTTAATCACTGTCACAAATTTCAATGAAACTGGGTTTGTTTATAGCTTATTTTAAGACTTAATCACCTTTAATTTTCTTGATCCTATGTAAAATATTTTTTAAGATAAAAAAAAATCAAAATTCTGAAAAATTGTTTAAAATTTTTTTAATGACAGTTCTATATTCAAAGACTGCATTAAAAAAAAGTCATTTCAATATAAAATCACTAAATAGGTTTCAAATAATGTATATGCGACAAATAATGTTGGCTAATTATTATTTCTTGTTTTTTGTCATGTTTAAACACTAAGTGTGTGTATCTTGTTGAGAGTGTTTAATCTTGTGATTTTTTTAAATCAAGAATTTTGTCAAAAGTAATTTGTTAATCAAAAATTTATTATCAACTGAAGGCAGGGTGTTATTGCTTTTTACGTAAAAATATCTTTTAAATGGTTATAAAATAAAAATAGTGAAAATATGAGAAAAAATTATCAAAGTTTTGGAAAATTGCCACGAGTTGCCATTAATGATTGTTCAATTTTCAAAGGCCTCATTTTATATATAAAATCATATTTCAATAACTAATAAAGAAATCTTCTTGAAATAATTTAAGCAAGGTAAATAAAGTATGTAGATTATGAAAAAAATATTGCTGCTGTAATGTTAAAAAATATTTAAATGTGTCTAAAAAATTGTATAATCTTTGAAATCAAAAATATTTTACAAAAAATAATGAAATTATTAAAAAAGCTTTATCAATCAGAGGCGGAGTTCCTATGACTAATTTTTTAATTTTAAGTTGTACATAATGCTACATTATAACTGGATCTGAGATAAAAATAGTGGGATTTTGGTTGGCTTTAGTAGTATTTAAATCATATTTAAAATTATCAATATTTTCAAATGTAAAATCTATCCAATGTACCATCCCTGGAAATATCTATATTTGTACAGTAATTTCGGGTGTATAGCCCGCAGATCAAACAATTCAGTTTGGACCCAGAAACTTTATTCAGTATTTGAAGACTAATATTTACCGTGATCTAAAAAGCTACATTTTATTTTAAAAAATTTCTGTGTCGAAACACGATTGTTTGATCCGCGGGCTATACACCGCAAATTACGGTACATTTATTTTATTTTTCAAATTAACTTTTATGTTCGTTTCTTAAGGGAAAAAATAAACAATATTGTTTTTTAGTAAAACTTCTAGGGCGAAGAGCAATTATCCCTTTCCAAAATAGAGAAAAATCACTAGCTCCTCACCGCCCAATAGAAATTTTCAAAATGACACTCCTAATCTTTAAACTCATATTTGGCTGCTAATATTGAAAAAAAAAAAAAACAATTTTCACTCCTTTGAAGAAAATTTTGACATATTGTGCTTTAAATATATGCAAAAAATGCATAATCCGAATTTATATCTTTCAAATAACTATATCTAAAAAAATATTTAAAACTTAATGAGTTGCACTTTTGTAACTTTATTCAGTTTCTAATGATATGTAATTTGATATATTTCATCACAATATTGCTGAAAGATGGATTTTCAACATATATTGTATGTATATATATATGTGTGTGTATATATATCCCTGTTCTCAAACAAATTATTTAAAAATTATTCATTTATGTTTAATAAAGCATATATATTGTTTATACACTTATAGAAAATACATATGGTAAATTTTATGATAGTATGTCAATAATATCTAAAAGTAAAGAACTTATCTAATAGTATGTAACGAAAAATTTAACATTTGGTGTAATGACAACAAAATTTTATAATTGTTTTACTTAATTTGGAAAATTAAAGCGTACATGTTTATATTTTATTGAAGTACAGATGAAAAGTCACAAAGACATTCCTATCTCAACATCAACTGAGTATGTCACATTCACACTACAGCTGATTTTTTTCTTTTTGATCTTTCGGGTTTGATTTCAGATGGTAATGAATTAATTAGTTTTGTTAGAAGTGTCATTGCAGTCAGCATATTAGGTTCACTTTTTTTTTTATAATTTATTTTGATTGACTCGATGAACAGCAACATTTAAAGCGACCATTTCATGAATTTTCAATTAAAAGCTGATTTATAAATTCATTATGTTGTTTAGTTATTATTATCATCTTAAGATAATTAGTTGGTATTAAGATTTTTAAATTTAGTTTATTTATTATTTGAACAGTTGAAAGTATTTTTCAATAAGAGTGGGCTATTGATTTTAAGTCGGTTGTTGAGCAGTGTAGTGTTGGTAAAGGAACTGGTACTACATAATTTAATTTTTATTGCTGTAAATAATATTTGTTATTTTATTATTGTATTTATTATATTTAAGCAAGAGTAGCAATACACGATATCGTAGTCATTATAGTATCTTACCATATCATATCGTATCTTATCATATCTTACCATAAAAAGCTTCAATATTTATCATTAAACATTCACATTTTATGAAAATTTTGTTAAAATTGCTCATATTTTCACTATTTTTATATTATAACTATTGAAAAGATATTTTTACGTACAATTAAAAAAAGTAATAACAGCCTGCCTTCGATTAATAATAAATTTTTGATTAACACATTATTTTTCATAAAATTCTTGATTTTAAAAATTCACAAGATTAAACACACTCTTAGTGTTTAAACATGACAAACAACAATAAATAATAATCTGTCTACGTTATTTGTCACATATACATTATTTGAAACTTATTTAGTGATTTTATATTGAAATGGCTTTTTTTTAATGCAGTATTTAAATATAAATCCGTCATTAAAAACATTTTAAAAAAAATTTCAACATTTAGATTTTTTTTTTATCTTAAAAAATATTTTACTTAGGATCAAGGTGATTACGTCTTAAAATGAGCTATAAACATACCCAGTTTCATTGAAATTTGTGACAGTGAATTAAATGTCTTAGGCAAACTGACATGGAATGACTCTGCTTGATTTGATTTGAAATACGCCTCAAAATATTTTTAAATAGGAAATACTAATAAAAACACCCAAAATCCCACTATTTTTATTTCAGAATCAGGTAAAGGACAACTTTAAGTATATCCCCCACAAAAAATAAATTTAATAAAAATACCGCCTTTTGTTGATAATGCTTTTTTAGTTAATGCATTATTTTTCATAAAAAATTCATGACTTCAAAGTTTAAACATTTTTTTAGACACACATAAAATGTTATAAGCGTAACAGTATTTTTTTTTCATAAACTGCGTACCCTATATATTATGCATAAATTATTTGAAGATGATTTGTAGAGTAGATATAGAAATATGATCATATTTATGTCATGCTACATTTGGAAACCGAACAGTCAAGAATGCCAACTGACGGCAGTTCTTCAAAATTTTGACAATTTTTTTCTCAGAAACTATTTGACCAAGGAGTAAAAAAAAAATACTGGTGATCATATCTTATCAATAGGAACAAACACACGCAGTTTCATCAAAATCTGTGATGGTGGGTTACATGCCTGCCTGAACTGACATGGAATGACCCGCACCCAAGTTCCATCACCTGTTATTACAGTCTTTAGGAAATTCGGATCATTTTGAAGCACCTGTTTCCACTCATCGCTTGTATTCTATTTTGTATAACTCATATTGTGCCGAAAAAGTGGGCTTTTGCTGTTATGGAACGCACGGCTTCAATTGCTATTTTATTTTCTTACACGTAAGGTGAAAGTGTTAAAAAAAAAAAAAAGTGTGGAGCGCCGAATTTTTGAAGTCACACTGTATAAATGAAATGTCAATAAATATAATGCAAAAAATCATATCTCTTTTCTTTGTACTGAGGCAAAATCTTAGAAATTTGGATTTTAGGCCAAAGTTGCAGAATACTCCTCTTAAGATATTTTCTTACACTTTATTAAAGGATGAAATTTTCTTAAAGTATTCTGGATATGTTGGAAAGTGTTTCATAATGTATGCTAGACGCATTACTTTTCTTTCTTGTTATGTACTTTAATATTTTTGACATAACATTTAAAACATTATTTGTTAAATTTTCTAAGTTATTTCTTTTTACGAATACCATTATGAACTTTGAAAAAAAAAAGTTAAATTTTGGATATAAAATTTTAAATAAAGTTCGTATCGAAATATGTACTCATAAATACTTTTGTATTGCCGAAATCGTATTCCTTATTTAATATAGACGCATGATTTTTCTCTCTTGTTATGTACTTTAATATTTTTGACATAACATTTAAAACATTATTTGCACTTAAATAAATTATTCAGATAATTTTCTAAGTTATTTCTTTTTACGAATACCATTATGAACTTTGAAAAAAAAAAGTTAAATTTTGGATATAAAATTTTAAATAAAGTTCGTATCGAAATATGTACTCAAAAATATTTTTGTATTGCCGAAATCGTATTCCTTATTTAATATAGACGAATGATTTTTCTCTCTTGTTATGTACTTTAATATTTTTGACATAACATTTAAAACATTATTTAGACTTGAATAAATTATTCAGATAATTTTCTAAGTTATTTCTTTTCACGAATGCCATTATGAACTTGGAAAAAAGTTAAATTTGAATGGATATAAAATTTTAAATATAGCTGGGTATCGAAATGTGTACTCAAAAAATATTTTTGTACTGCCGAAATCGTATTCCTATTTAATGTTTTATTGATAACAATGCGATTGTTATCTATTTTCATTATTAAAGATGTGTTTCCGTAATAAATTATTCTCTTAGAATGAATTCTTGTACTTCCTATTCGAAAAAAATGTTTAATTTTAAATGGATATAAAATTTTAAATAAAGCTACGTATCGAAATGTGTACTCAAAAACTTTTTTGTATTGCCGAAATCGTATTCCTATTTAATGTTTTATTAATAACAATGCAATTGTTATGCATTTTCATTAAAAATATATGTATCCGTAATACATTATTCTCTTCGAATGAGTTCTTGTGCTTCATATTTGAATAAAAAATGTTAAATTTTAAATGGATATAAAATTTTAAATAAAGCTACGCATCGAAATGTATATTAAAAAATAATTTTGTATTCCTGAAATCGCATTCCTTATTTAATATTTTATTAATAAAAATGCACTTGTTATGCATTTTTACTAACAAAGATATGCTTCTGTAATAATTTATTCTCTTCGAATCAGGGCCATTTTTGAGCGAAAGAGTCGGAGTCGTCCATTTTACAAGCAGGGCTGCGTTGTCAGAGTCGGAGTCGGCCATTTTTCCCACCGACTCCGGAGCCCTGCTTCGAATGCGTTCTTGTACTTCCTATTTGAAAAAAAAATTATATTTTAAATGCATATAAAATTTTAAATAAAGCTACTTATCGAAATGTATATTCAAAAAATACTTTTGTATTCCTGTAATTACATTCCTTATTTAATATTTTATTAATGACAATGCAATTGTTATGCATTTTTATTAACAAAGATATGTTTCTGCAATAGTTTATTCTCTTCGAATAAGTTTTTGTACTTCTTATTTGAAAAATATAATTTACAAGTAAAAAGACTTCGTTTTTGCATAAATTCAGAGAGAGATAAAAAGATAATTGTTTAGTACTTGCATAATTTTCATTTCTTATCTTTATTGGGTCATACACTTATTGATATAAAAACATAATAACATACATAGAATGCTTTTTATTTAAGTATTAAATAGTTTTGACTAGATATTTAAAATACTAGTTTTCTTTTTTTGAAAAATGTAATTTACAAGTAAAAAGACTTCGCTTTTGCATAAATTCATAGTGAGGGGAATATTTGTAGATAAGTAATTACCCGGAGGGTAAATCGCTACTTGCATTGTTTTCATTTTTTATCTTTATTAGGGCAACATGAATTGATATAAAGCGTAATTCCTCATCTAAAATGTTGATTTTGTTTGTTTTTTTGTATTGTAATAGTTTTTGCTAAATATTTAAAATACTAGTTTTCTTTTTTTGAAAAATGTAATTTACAAGTAAAAAGACTTCGCTTTTGCATAAATTCATACTGAGGGGAATATTTGTAGATAAGTAATTACCCGGAGGGTAAATCGCTACTTGCATTGTTTTCATTTTTTATCTTTATTAGGGCAACATGAATTGATATAAAGCGTAATTCCTTATCTAAAATGTTGATTTTGTTTGGTTTTTTTGTATTGTAATAGTTTTTGCTAAATATTTAAAATATTAATTTTCTTTCTGAAAAATGTGATTTATAAATAAAAGACTTCGTCTTTACATAAATTCTGAGTGAGAGAAATATTTACAGAAAAGTAACTGTCGAGAAAAACAAAATTGCTTAGTATTTGCATAATTTTCATTTCTTATCTTTATTAGGGCATACATTAATGGATATAAAAACAAAATTCCATATCTACAATGCTTTTTTTAAAGTATTTGAAAAGTTTTGACTAAAAATTTAAAATATTAATTTCTTTTTTTTGAAAAATGTAACTTAAAATGAAAAATAATTCGTTTCTGCAATAATTCGGAGTGAGAGAAATATTTAGAGAAAAGTAAATATCCGAAAAATGAAACTTGCTTAATACTTCCATAGTTTTCTTTTTTTTTTTTTTATTAGGGCATACATTAATTAAGATAAAAATATAATTCCTTATCTGCAATTCTTTTAAGTATTGGAATAGTTTTCACTAAATATTTAAAACATTAACTGCCTTTTCTGAAAAATGTAATTTCCAAGTAAGACTTCGTTTTTGCATAAATTCAGAGTGAGAGAAATATTTACTGAAAGTACTTATTATTAGGGCATACATTAATTAATACCAAACTATAATCCCTTATCTGCAATGGTTTTTTTTTGTTGTTTGTTTGTTTTTTTAGGTAATGGAATATTTTTCACAAAATGTTTAAAACATTAATTTTGGTTTCTAAACAACGTAATTTACAAGTAAAAAGACTTCATTTTTCCATAAATTCAGGGTGAAAATTTTTTTATAGAAAAGTAATTATCCGGAAAAAGGAAATTGCTTAGTACTTGCAGAGTTTTCATTTTTTTTTTTTCTTTATTAGGACATACATTAATTGACATAAAAATATAATTCCTTATCTGTAAAGTTGTTGGGTATTTTTTAACTATTGGAATAGTTTTCACTAAATATTTAAAACATTAATTTTTTTCGGAAAAATGTAATTTACAAGTAAAAATACTTCATTTTTGCATAAATTTAGAGTGAAAGAAATATTTACAGAAAAGTATTTAACAGGAAAAAGAAAATTGTTTAGTACTTGCATAGTTGTTATCTTTGTTAGATCATACACTAATTTATATAAAAACATAATTCCATATATCCTTTTTATTTAAGTATTGAATAGTTTTGACTAAATGTTTAAAACGTTAATTTTGAATTTTCTTCATTACAGTAAACCCTGTCTAAGGCGGAATTGATCGGGACCGAGAAAATTTTCCGTAGTAGACAATATTCCGCCTTAGACAAATTTTACTCTATGTCTATGGATTCGCAGGGACTTGAAAATCTTTCCGAATTAGACAGATTTCCGTCTTACACAGAGTCCGCCTTACAGAGAGTTTACTGTAGTTCTTTACACAATTATCATCCTGAATATTAAAATAAAGCAATATTTTACACCAACTTTTAAATAAAGCTGTATATGGAAATGTGTATTCGAGGACATTTTCATATTCCAGAAATTGTATTATTTATTTAATTTTTCATTGTGAACAATGCAAGCTTTTTTATTATAATATTTACTATTCTGAAAAAAAAAAAACATTCTTTTACAAATAAGTTCTTCTACACTCCATTTTAAAAAATGTAATTTACAAGTAAAAAAAGGGTGTGTTTGCATAAATTCAGAGGGTTAGAAATATTTTCAGATAAGTACTTACCCGTGAAAGGAAAATTGTTTAGTATTTGCATAATTTCCATTTCTTATCTTTATTAAAGAATACACTAATTTCACTAAATATACATAATTCAGTATCTATAATACTTCTTTTTAATTATTAGAATAGGTTTGACTAAAAACAAACTTTATTTTGTTAAATTTTTCAATGAATTTTCTGAATTCATTGAAAGCGTGTATTCGAGGACATTTTTTATATTCTAGAAATCGTATTCTTTATTTAATTTTTCATTGACATTTCTAGCATTTTTTATTAAAAATGAAATTGTTCTCCTAAAAATCTATTCTTGACAGATAAGTACTTCTACTCTCTGTTTAAAAATGCAATTTACAAATGAAATTACTTTGCTTTTGCATAAATTCAGCATGTGAAAAATATCTGCATGCGAGTAATTACCCGTAAAAAAAAAAAAAAATAAATAAATAAAAATAAAAATAAAAATAAAAATAAAAATAAATGTTTAGTATTTTCATAATTTCCATTTCTTATCTTTATTACAGATAAAATTGCATATGAAAACGTATATTCGGGGAAATTTTTATATTCCAGAAATCGTATTATTTACTTCATTTTTCGTTGAGAACAATGCAAGCTTTTTTATTAACAATGAAATTATTCTAAAAAAATCTTTTTTACAAAAGAGTTCTCCTAGTCTCTGTTTTTAAAAAAGCAATTTACAAGTTTAAAAAATGTTGTGTTTGCATAAATTCAGAGTGTTAGAAATATTTCCAGAGAAGCATTTAACCGTAGAAAGAAAATTGTTTAGTATTTGCATAATTTCCATTTCTTGTCTTTATTAAAGCATAGACTAATTTCACTAAATATACATAATTCAATATCTATACTACTTCTTTTTAACTATTGGAAAGGTTTGACTAAAAATAAACTTTGTTTTATTAAATTTTTTAATTAATTTTTTCTAAATTCGTTCTTTAGACAAATATCATCCTGAACATTAAAATAAAGCAATATTCGAGAAACTTTTAACTAAAACTACGCATGGAAACGTGTATTCGAGGACATTTTTTATATTCTAGAAAACATATTCTTTTTTTAATTTTTCATTGGCATTTCTAGTATTTTTTATTAAAAATTAAATTGCTCTGCTAAACATCTATTCTTGACAGATAAGTTCTTCTACTCTTTTTTTCAGAATGCAATTTACAAATTACGACTTTACTTTTGCATAAATTCAGCATGTGAAAAATACTTGCATGAGAGTAATTACCCGTAAAAAAAAAAAAAAAAAAAAAAAAAAAAAAATAGTATTTGCATAATTTCCATTTCTTATCTTTATTAGAGATAAAATTGCATATGAAAACGTATATTCGGGGAAATTTTTATATTCATATATACAGTCCAGAAATCGTATTATTTACTTCATTTTTCGTTGAGAACAATGCAAGCATTTTTATCAACAATGAAATTATTCTGAAAAAATCTTTTTTACAAAAGAGTTCTCCTAGGCTCTGTTTTAAAAAAAAGCAATTTACGAGTAAAAAAAGGTTGCGTTTGCATAAATTCAGAGTGTTAGAAATATTTCCTGAGAAGCAATTAACCGTAGAAGGAAAACTGTTTAGTATATTCGCATAATTTCCATTTCTTGTCTTTATTAAAGCATAGACTAATTTCACTAAATATATATAATTCAATATCTATAATACTTCTTTTTTTTTTAACTATTGGAATAGGTTTGACTAAAAACAAACTTTGTTTTATTAAATTTTTCAATGAATTTTCTGTTATTTATTTTCTAACATTTTAGTTAAAATAATGATAATTATTTTACTATAAACATAACTTCTTTAAAAAACACACAAAACATTTATTTAGACCATCACATTACAGCAACTACGAATACACATCTCAAAACCATAATAACAACATCAATATTATCGTCGAACATCTCACGTTTTTCGTCTGAACCCAAAAAAAATTAAATACATGGAGTCAGGAAAAAATGTCTATTGTTCAAGAGTTTATCTTATGAAAAAATAATTTAAATATTGTCATGTGACTTTACTTACAAATCCCTCCTTTCGCATGTCAATAATCCTCAGTAATTCCGAGACTTGTAATATGTTTTTTCATGACATCATAACTCAAATTCTTAGTCATTATATCTGCTTCCAGTTCAGACGAATTTACATATTTTGTTTCAATTTCTCCTTTCGCTCTTTCATCTTTTACAAAATGATATTTTCTACCTATACTTTTGTTGCGATTATTCACTCTTGGGTTTTTAATCCAATCAATTACAGATTGACTATCAGTACTGATTTCTATTGGACGTTTCACCATTTCTTCCTGGCTTAACTCTTCCAAGAGACCCATTAACCATTTTCCTTCACAAACAGCATCACATAAACTTAAAAGTTCAGATTCCATTGTAGAAAGCGCAACCAGTTTCTGTTTATTACTTTTCCATTCAATCAGTGATTCTCCTATCTTTACGATATAGCCACCAAATGATTTTGAATCCCGTGTAGTACACCAGCTAGCATCAGAACAAAGTGATAATTGGCCCTTTTTATTTTTAATTCGAAGTTTGTAGTTTTTAGTGCCTTGAATGTACCGTAAAACTCTCTTCACTGCCTGTAAATGAATTTCTCTAGGATCTTTTGCATATTGAGACAAATTACTTAAAGTGAAAGATAAATCTGGCCTTGTTCCTCTTACTAGATATCCTATACTTCCAAGCATTTCTAGATATAGTGTTTCATCAATTTTATTTTCATTTTCATATTCATCTAATTTTATTCCAGAAACACCAGGGTTTTTCACACTTTTACAATTTTCCATATCAAATCTTTCTAAGATTTTTTCTGCATACTTAGCTTGCCCTAGCAAAAATTCTCCATTATTTTCTTCAATATCAATATCAAGGAATTTAATGTTTTTCTTCAGCTCTTTAATTTTTGCTTCTTTATTCAATTTTTGTATCAATTTATTTATTAATTCTTCGGATTCACTAATGATTATTCCATCATCGACATATATTCCAACTGCAATAAATTTATTATCATTTTTATTAAAAAACACACATGGATCTGCTTTGCAGGGCTGTAACCCAATTTTATCAAATATATTAACTAATTTTTCATACCAGCATCTTCCCGCTTCTGGCAACCCATATAAATTTCCTGTTACCAATAATATTTTCCCTCCTTCAATTTGTAGACCTTCAGGCGGATTCATATAAATTGCAGTTTCTAGATCTGCATTCAGATATGCTGTTTCTACGTCGAAAAATCTAGTTTTGTAACCTTTCATCGCTGCGACTGCCAATAAAGTTCTAAATGATTCAGTTTTCATTACAGGACTATACGATTCTTGATAATTTGTTCCAAATTTAAGTCTTGATCCGTCGGCTACTAATCTTGCTTTATATTTTACATCTTCACCGTCTTCTTTTACAGTAAAAATCCATTTGCTTCTCAGTGCCTTCACATCTTTTGGTTTGTCAACGATTTTCCACGTTTTGTGTTCTTCTAATGAGTGTAATTCCTTTTTGATTGCTTCTATCCATTTATCCTTATCTCTAGAATTTAATACATCTTTGTAATTCTTTGGAACTTCCTCGTGCACTAGATTCGCTAAATACTTTGGATTGGGTTTCCTAATTCGTGATGATCTTCCAGGTTCTTCAAACAACTTATTCTCATTAGTTTCTTTTTCTTGCTGTTCCTTGTTTTCATCAATTATATGATTTACTTCAGATTCTTCTGTCGCAGAATCATTCAAATCATCTGACAACGCAATTGCTTCCTTTTTCTGATTTAACTCTTCTTCATTTTCATCGGAATTATTATCTTCTTGTTCATCTATTACATTTTTATTATTGGTAATGTTGATGTATTCAAATTCATCAGTCATTTCTTCCTTGTTAGCTATATCTTCATATCCCATTTTTTCTTCTATAAATACTACATCTCTGCTTTCACGTATTTTCTTTTCTTTTAAATCATACAATCTGTATGCTCGCCGATCTCTTGAATATCGGATAAACACTGCTGGTTTTGCTCTTACATCAAATTTCTTTTTATTGATATCATCGTTGCGATAAAAAGCTTTACATCCAAATACTCTCATATGCTTTACTGTTGGTTTATTATTTGACCATAATTCTAATGGCGTTTTTTTTCTCGTAGCTGTTGGAGTAACATTATGTATATAAGCAGCTGTTGATACTGCTTCGGCCCAAAAGGATAAAGGTAGTTTTGCTTCTATCAGCAATGTTCTTGCAGTATTAATAACAGTCCGATTAGCCCTTTCTGCAATCCCGTTACTTTGTGGACTATGAATTGTGGTTCTTTCATTCTGTATGCCCTTCCTTTTGTAATAATTCACGAGCTCTTCATTAGTAAATTCACCACCATTATCTGATCTAACCGCTTTTACTTTCTTGCCGGTTTCATTTTCTCTTCTCTCAATTATATCTATAATTCTTTCTTTTGCTTCATCTTTACTTCTTAAAAAATCTACAAAATATCTTCTACTATATTCATCTACTACCATTAGCATGTACTTACTCCCTCCCAATGAGTGTACTTTCATTGGTCCACATAAATCAACATGTAATCTTTCTAAAATGCGTGTTGTTCTTTCTATCACATGATTAAATGGTGTTCTTGTTAATTTCCCTTGAATACATATTTCACATTTTGTTTCTTCACCATTCATCTTTTCTAATCCCCTTACAAGATTTTCTCTCGACATTCTTTGTAAGTATACATAATTTATATGCCCAAGTCTTCTATGCCATAATTCTTTCTTTGATTCATTTGTCTGTAAACAAGATTCATTTCTGTCTTCATCTGTTTCTCGTACAGCTAAGTTTATTTTAAATGTATTATCTTCGAATGTTCCTTTAGCTATTAATTCGCCTGTATTCTTTTCATAAATGGCTGCTCCTTCATTATCAAATATCACATATTTTCCTTTTCTGACTAAACTTGGAACTGACATTAAATTTTCTCTTAAATTAGGTACGCAAAGAACTTCTGTAAGTTTTATTTTTGTTTCGCCACTTTTCTTATCGTAAGACGTAACATGAACATTTCCACGATATTTCGCTTGTATTGATCGCTCGCTGTCAGCAGTTGCAATTTCTACATCTTCAGGTTTTCTTTCTACAACAATATCTTCTTTATGCGTCATATGCGAAGTGCAAGCTGAATCTAACATCCAGGTTATTTCCCTATTATTTTCAGATTCTTTACACTCATTTCTATTGAATTCATTTGACTGCAATGCATGTTCATTTGTAAAACATGTATATTCTTTTGCCTTCTTGTTTGAAACATTATTATTCTTATTATAATTCTTATTATTGCGTGAGTATTCTCTTACATCTTGAACTTTATTACTATAATAATTTTGAAAATTTTTCTTAGGTGAATACTCCCTATCATTTCGCGAGTGTGTCATATTCGATTTACTATAACAATTCCGCGCTATATGATTTGACTTTCCGCAAGCAAAACATAAAACCTTTTTCTTTTCATTAGCCCTAAATGCTTTAGACTCGTTTTCTCGAAATTTATCATATTTTCTTTCATATCTCAGCAAAGTTTCTCGCATTACTTCATAAGTTATATTTGGGTTTGATGATATCGCAGTTCTTACTTCGCTATATTTCTTTGGGAGCCCTTCTATAATAAATCCTATTAATTCGCATTCATCAATTTCTGTACCCAATTCTAATATTTCATTAGCTATCCCTTGAGCTCTTATCAAATATTCTTCTATTGTTTCTCTTTCGTTTTTCTCTATTCTCGCAAGATTAATTTTTAACTGAATTCTTCTTTGATTTTCAATTCCCGCATAACGCTTTTTCAGTAATTGCCATAAATTCTTAGCTTTTTTAATCCCTCTAACAGCCATCATTTGTTCTGCGGACAACGTCAATATAATTATACCGTAAACTTCATCATTCTTTTCTAACCATGTTTTATGCGCTTTCAAACTATCGGGATCCCCTTCATTTTTTACCGGTTCATCATTTTCGATAACATCAAATAAATGTTTTGATTTAATCAAAGCTTCAACTCGCATACTCCATAATGTATAATTTTTACTTGTTAACGGCTCTATTCTAGGAATTCCAAACATATTGGATTCACACATAATTAAAATACTTTATCTTCCAAACTATTTTTAAATGCATATAAAATTCTTACCTCTTAAATTTTTTCTATTGGCGGTTAGTCCAATGGAACAAATTTTTAACTTGTATTAGGCCTAGTTCATACAATTCATATTTATTTACTCTTCTTACTTGTACACTCAAAATATAAAATTCGCTTTAAAACCACGCTCTGCTACCAAATTGTTATTTATTTTCTAACATTTTAGTTAAAATAATGATAATTATTTTACTATAAACATAACTTCTTTAAAAAACACACAAAACATTTATTTAGACCATCACATTACAGCAACTACGAATACACATCTCAAAACCATAATAACAACATCAATATTATCGTCGAACATCTCACGTTTTTCGTCTGAACCCAAAAAAAATTAAATACATGGAGTCAGGAAAAAATGTCTATTGTTCAAGAGTTTATCTTATGAAAAAATAATTTAAATATTGTCATGTGACTTTACTTACATTTTCTAAATTCGTTCTTTAGACAAATATCATCCTGAACATTAAAATAAAGCAATATTTGACTTAAATTTTTAACTAAAGCTGCACATGGAAATGTGTATTCGAGGACATTTTTTATATTCTAGAAATCATATTCTTTATTTAATTTTTCATTTAGAACAATGAGAGCATTTTTAATTAAAATTAAATTGTTCTGCTAAAATTTTATTCTTTACACATAAGTTCTACACTCTGTTTAAAAATGCAATTTACAAATAAAATTACTTCGTTTTTACATAAATTCAGCGTGTGAGAAATATTTGCAGGGGAGTTATTATACTTAAAAGGAAAATTGTTTGGTATTTGCATAATTTCTATTTCTTATCTTTACAAAAGCATAGACTAATTGCATTAAATGTACATAATTCCATATCTATAATATATATATATATTTTTAACTATCGGAATAGATTTGCCTAAAAACAAACTTTGGTTTATTAAATTTTTCAATGAGTTTTCTAAATTCGTTCTTTAGACAAATATCATCCTGAACATTAAAATAAAGTAATATTTTACTTAAACTTTTAAGTAAAGTTGTACATTGTACATGGAAACGTGTATTCGAGGACATTTTTTATAATCAAATCGTATCCTTTATTTAATTTTTCTGTGAGAAAAATGCAAGCATTTTTTATTAAAAATTAAATTGTTCTGTTAAAAGTCTATTCTTTACAGATAAGTTCTTCTACTCTCTGCTAAAAATAATTAAATTTACAAATAAAATTATTTCGTTTTTGCATAAATTCGGCGTGTGAGAAATATTTGTAAGGGATTAATTACCCGAAAAATAAAAATTGTTTAGTATTTGCAAAATTTCAATTTCTTATCTTTATTAGAGCCCCAACTAATTGAACTAAATATACATAAATCGATGTCTATATATATTTTTCCCTAAGTATTGGAATAGGTTTGACTAAATATCTGAAACAAACTTTGTTTTCTTAAATTTTTCGTTGAATTTTCTAAATTTGTTCTTTAGACAAATATCATCCTGAACTTTAAAATAAAGCAATATTTTAAATCAAATTTTAAATAAAGCTGCATTTGAAAACGTATATTCGAGGACATCTTTATATTCCAGAAATCGTATTATTTATTTAATTTTTCGTTGAGAACAATGGAAACATTTTTTATTAACAAGGAAATTATTCTGCAAAAATCTATTTTTTTAGAAATAAGCTCTTCTACTCTCTGTTTAAAAAATGCAATTTACAACTAACAGACTTCGTTTTTGCATAAATTTACAGTGTGAGAAACGTTTGCAGAAGAGCAATTACCCGTAAAAGAAAAATGGTTTTGCATTTGCATATTTCCATTTCTTATCTTTATTAGAGCGCAGACTAATTGAACGAAACTTACACATACTTCTGTATCTATAATAATTCTATTTAAGTATTAGAATAAGTTTGACTAAAATTTAAAACATTTACTTCGTTTTATTAAATTATTCGGTGAATTTTTGTTACTATTTCTTTAGACAAGTATCATTCTGAATTTTAAAATACAGTAATATTTCTCTCCAGAATTTTTAAATAAAGCTACAGATGAAATAGTCCATTCAAAGATAGTTTTGTATTACATAATTTGTATTCTTTGCTTAATATTTTATTAATAACAATGCAATTGTTATACTTTTTTTTATAATTTTTTTTTAAATAATATATAATTTTCAAATGATTTCTTGTTATCTCTATTTAAAAATGCAAATTATAAGTAAAAAGACTTTGTTTTTGTATAAATTGTATAAATTCATAATTGTCTGAGCGAAGCAAAGACTAATACTCAGCGAAATGTTACTGTCCGGACACATTACAGCTACGATGGATATTAACGCCATGTCCTACTAAAAAAAAAAGCCTAATAAAAACCTTTCGTCAAGCATAACTCAAAAAATATTTGTCGGATTTCGTTTCTGATTGCACCAGAAGGTACCTATGAGGGCCACCTACAGAATGCACCTACTATGAAAAATAAGTTCCAATCCGTTTAAAAATTATATTAAAAAAACTGATAAAAAAGCACAATTTATCTGCATACGTCATAGAAATTTCGTGTGCGTCACTTTCACCGGTGGATGTTTTCGTAGACAACTGGTTTGAACACATGGAGCAAATTAAAAAAAAAAAAAAAAAAAAAAAAAATACGCACGCAGTAATATTGAATAGATCAGTTTCAACCACGTGATCACAAACCTTGCAACAACCCGTGGCAACCAGTTTTGGTGGGCAAACAAATAATAATACAGTACTCCGTACCACGGTGACTGTTTTTAGCCTGTTGTATAAAATCTGGCCTGTTGTATGACATACAATTGTGGATGATTAAAACAAAAGACATGAGTGTTTATTGCTCCGGGAGGTTATCTTTCTCTGGATGTCTGTCTGTCGATCCTACAGCATGCAATTTTCTTGTAAAGGATGATATTATTATGCAGTAAAACCTCCATAACGGACACACCCGATTAGTGGACACCTCTATTTACCGGGCATTTTTTCGATTACCAACCCTTAAATAACTGTACATTTTTTACTCACAGTAGCGGCCACCTCCAAATAGAGGACAAATTCTGCCCTCCCGAGGTGTTCGCTATTCAGAGGTTTTACTGGTAAAACCTCCATAACGGACACACCCGATTAGCGGATACCTCTATTTAGCGGACATTTTTTCGATTACCAACACTTAAATGACTGTACATATTTTACTCTCAGTAGCGGACACCTCCAAACAGAGGACAAATCCTGCATTCTCGAGGTGTCCGCTATTCAGAGGTTTTACTGTATATATTATTGATAGTTATTTTACAGGACCGCACAAAAGAATAAGAATATATGAAACGAATATAAACTAAATTCGGGATTAATAAACCGCTGATGGTAATGTAATTTTAGGATGTTGTTACAGTCAACCGCAGCATGTTTTTAGAGTTTCGTTCATCTAACGAAACCCTATCTGTCTCACTCTTTTGTCTGTCTGTCTGTCTGTCCGTCTGTCACAGAGCCCGTTCACAGAAACTATATATGTCGGAGACTTGAAAATTTCCATACTTATAGCTGAACACCACACATCAAACGGCAAATAATAAAATTTTGAAAAAGTCTAATATTTAACCCTCTGGGATCTAACTTGTGTATTTTAAGCAATTTTTCTAACTCAGCCCCTAATTAAGATGGAAACATGAAATTTTGCATACCTATAGCTGAACACCTCACATCAAACAACAAATAATAAAATTTTGAAAAAGTCTAATATTTAACTCTCTGGGCTCTAACTTATGTATTTTAAACAATTTTTCTAACTCAGCCCCTAATTAAGTTGGAGACATGAAATTTTGCATACTTATAGCTGAACACTTCACATCAAACGACAAATAATAAAATTTTGAAAAAGTCTAATATTTAACCCTCTCATCTCTAACTTCTGTATTTTAAACTATTTTTCTAACTCAGCCCCTAATTAAGTTGCAGACATGATATTTTGCATGCTTATAGCTGAACACCTCACATCAAACGACAAATAATAAAATTTTGAAAAAAATTAATATTTAACCTCTAATATTTTGTCTCGCGCAATTTTTAAATTTAAACTCTTTTCTAATGCTATTTTTTGTTCATTTTGCATAATAAGTGTAATGTGACGTAATTTCTTCTATTTCAGACTTCTAACGCATGTTAATGAATTTATTTTACAATATCCTTTCTCTTTTAAAATTCACATGTAAATATAGTTTTTATGGCGTAATTTCCAATAAGTGCCTGCTTTTTATACTTAATTATTTAATTCTAATTTGAAGGTTTGTTTTTTTCTGTTTATAATAGTAACGTGTAAATAATATTTTTATTTGAAGCATACATTATTGTTTGCGCTGTTTATACAGTTGGCAACAGTTTAAATTAATACCATTTTCTAAAATATGTAAAAAATATCTGTCGAAATGCTGAATATTTGAATTTAAAATAGAAATAAAACCTCAAAAAATGAATCAAATTATAAAAAATTAATGGAATCTGCACACCGGGATCTTCTATTGAATAAAATGATCTAAAAATGATTAAATTCCCATGTATAGTTTTTGCTCCTATAAAACTTTTTTAATGGAACGATTATGTCCAACTTTAGCATTAAATATCTCTTAAAATAATTCTTCGATTTGAAAACTGTATACACCAGCGTGTTGATCAAACATTTCGCTATAATACCACCGATTTTCATATTTTTGTATGCAATAGTTTTCTTAATATTAACGAAGAAAGACCTCCGGTCACAAAAAATTCAAAACCGGCGGCGGCGGTGACAGCGTTAGTTATTTTTTTAGAATAGAGAGATATATAAAAATGAAAACTTGTCTATCTGTCTGTTTGTAATTGTATAAAAATCCACAATTTGGAAGCTAAAATTGTGAAAATATACGTACATGTGTATTAAAACATGGCCGAGGCAACTAAAGTAATCCGGAATCGAAATAATTTATAGTTAATTTTTAATTAATAAAAAATCACCAATTTAACAGCAATTTCTTATCAAATTTAAACATTTTTCGTTATAGCAGTTGCCAACAATTAAAAACCACAATAAAATTATTACTACAACAATTAATTTTCTACTGCAAGATTTCCACGGGAAAAATGAAATAAATAGTTTGCCGAATTTTTTAAAAAAAAAGTGAATATTACGTCATAACTTTTCTATTGCAAGATATTCACGTGAAAAATGAAAATGAAATAAATAGTTTGACGAATTTAAATGAAAGTGAATATAACTTCATAACTTTTCTATTTCAAGGTTTCCACGTGAAAGAGGAAAATATTACGTCATATTGGAAATATAGAGGGCGTGGTGGATATAGTATAACGTCATATGAGTGTGAAAAATATATTGAAGCATGATAAAAACCCGATTAGGGAAATATTGGCGTATTTTAACATTATTGCTCCAATTATAAATTGAAATAAGTTCATTTATAGCTGTATTCTTTTGCGTCTGTTATATACATTTATACATTTTTATGTAGCGTTTTCATATGATTCATTCATACAACATTTCGACTGCTTTTTTTAATGCTTGTCTTGTGTTGTATGTTAAATTTTGAAATTGATTTTTTAGAACAAACATCCTTCAAATTCTGGGCAACGCTGGGCACTTTAGTTTGTAACAGATAAATGGCTTTTGCATCTGTACATTAATGCTAATATTATAAAGCGTTATAATATTATAAAGTGTATAATATTATTAATGCTTGTACGTTTGTGAGGTGTTACCTCTGAAACTACATAGCCAACTTAAAAAAATGTTGGTGGCCATCTCTGCTCCGAAAAAAAGACTATTTTATGTCAGTGCAAGAACCTACATCGCTCCAGGAGCAAAAAAGTTCTAAAATTGCGATTTCTGCGATATTGATTGGGTTAGAAACTTTAAATTTGGTGCGGTAGTTACTTTTAAGATATAAATACTCGTAATGAACGCTCTCTAAACGGTTCAATTTAACGGATAAACGTAAAAATTTCTAGAAAGTTTCTAAACTAAGATTTATTTAGATTACTGAAATTTTTGGGATACTCTTGGGGTTAGAAACTAGAACTTTTGCATGGTAGTAATTAATAAGATGTAAATGCTCGTTGTAGAACGAATTCTAAAAAATTGAAAGACTAAAAAAAGCGGAAAAAAATCTAAGATGATCTAAGTAACGAAGTACATGGAATTGTTAGGAATATAAACATGAAAATTGACATGCCTGTATTTATCATGACGTAAATTCTCGCAATAGAACAATTTCTAAAAATGTCGCTATATAAAACAGTGCAGAAACAAAAAACTTTCGAAAATTTTCTATTTCTGTATTACTGCTGAGCCCAAAATCTTGAAATTTTGCTTCGGGTTAGTTTTAAAATATACAATTGTCTCTATGAATGGTTTCTAAAAAATTTAAAATTTAAAAAGATGAAATTAACGGAAAACGTCTATTACTATTAATTTGGCTATTAAAACTATTATCATTAATTTGGAATTATTAGGTACAGCAACTTTAAATATTTCATAATGCTGCATTTCCTCCGCAAAACATGCAATTTAAATGCAACAAAACTGATAGATATCCACCTAGCATTAAATAAATTGTGTAAATATTGAATAAAGACCTGTATGAAACAGTGAGTAGGTTGCCCGAAAGTACTTGTTAAAGTGTTCCTTCTCTAGGCTTTTCTCTCTCTCGCCAAGGCCACTAACAGAGGGAAGTGCCGTTTTAAATGTGATATGAATTTTTTATCCGATTCATTTTTCTAGACATTTTATCATAAGGTCATATTCTCAATTATCATTAGTGGATTTTTATATTTTAACTTATTCTGGTGAAATTTCATAATCGGGTTCATATTGCCGTATGTTAGCTTGCGTGATTTGCTGAATAAATATGTATGGATTTGTAAATTACTTCAAATGACACTTTGACAGCTCAAAAGTTATGCAGACGATATATTCAGATCTTGTGTCGTACTTTATGTTGTAATCATTGCCGATTCCTTTTATTTAATACATGCTAAATACAGCTCAACTTGTGCAGAATATGTTTGAAAACAAAACAATACAGCGTATGTAGTGGCTAGCATACACTCTTCATTTAAATCCGATCGAGCATATCTAAAACACACTCTAACGAAGCATTGCATGTCACTGTTGATGTATTCGGTACTTTTATAATATATCAGATTTTGAGGAGAGAATTCCTTAAATGTTATCGACAACCTCATTGCATCCGTAGAAAACAGATATTGTACATTATTAATTATTCCGGGGTAGCACACACCATATAAAGTTTAGTCCATTCTTTTTAAACATCATGTATTTGTCATTTAAAGTTACTCAAATTGGTGCAGAGCGTATGATTATGCTCTTGACATCATTTTATACATTTAAAATTCCGATATAAGTAATTTAGTGTTTCATTTTCTATTTTACTTTTAATATATTGCGTACTTTCAATTTTATATCCATGCATGGCTGTCTTGAATGATTTGATTTCCCATTTTTTTAAACAGTGTATACAAATTTATATATAAGATTTTGTAATTCTACGATTCATTTATTTTCATCATTTCAATTTATCGCAGTATATGTACAATTAAAGATAACATCTCATTTTCTTTGCTTCCACATGTTATTACTAAATCTATGTTCTCAGCAATATCGCCCAGACTAATCCCTCTGAGGGAAGTCCTAGTAAAAGAATTATTTGTGGAGAAGCAATTACCGATAAAAGAAAATTGTTTAGTATTTTCATACTTTCATTTCTTATCGTTATAAGAGCATATGGACTGATTAAACTAATTATTCTATTAGATGTAAATTTCCAACTTGGCGAAAAATCTCCGGACCAGGATTCGAACCCGGGACCTCCTGTCTGAAGCCGCCAGTTGTGCTCTGCCATCTGAGCTATCCCGGGCGATTCTGGTCGAACTTTTTCACCCAGCTAACTAGTGTAATCTAGTTATTTTGTTAATCTAATGTAATTATTCTATGTGTATATATTTTCTTTTAACTATTGGAATGGGTTTGACTAAATATTTAAAACATTAATTTTGTTTTATTAAACTATTCATTGGATTTTGTAATTGTTTCATTAGAAAAATACTACTATGAAGTTGAAAATACAGTAATTTTCCCCTTCGTTGAACTTTTAAATAAAGCTACAGATGGAAAAGTTTTTTTGAAGATATTTTCGTGTTACAGAGCGTGCATTCTTTATGTAATATTTTATTAATAAAAATTCATTGAATTTTGTATTTATTTCTTTAGAAAAGTACAATTCTGAATTTTAAAATACAATAATATTTCTCTTCGGTGAATTTTTAAATAAAGCTATGGATGCAAAAGTGCATTCGAATACATTCTTGCGTTACAGAATGTTGTACACTTTTATTGTTTCATTAATAAAAAAACAATTTTTTATTATTATTTATTTTATTTATTTTTGTATTATTATTTTTTTTCCTTTTTTGCAATAATTTATAATTTTGAAATAATTTCTTCTGGTCTCTATATAAAAATGCAGATCGTAAATAAAAAGACTTTGCTTTTGTATAAATTCAGAATAAAAAAAGTATTTGTGGAGAAGAAATTACCGGTAAAAGTAAAATTTTTTAGTATTTGCATATTTCCGTTTCTTATCTTTATAAGAGAATAGGCTAATTGAACTATACATAATTCTATATCTATAATTCTCCTTTTTAGCTATAGGAATAGGTTTGAGTAAATATTTAAAACATTAACTTTATTTTAATAAATTTTTCAATACATCATGTATTTCTTTCTTTAGACAAGTACATTTCTTAAAATACAATAATATTTCCCTTCGCTGAATTTTTAAATAAAGCTATAGATACAAAAGTGCATTAGAATACATTCTTGTGTTACAGAATGTAAATTTGTCATTTAATATTTCATTAATAATAATGCAATTGTTGTGCTTTTATTTTAAAATAATGATGTGTTTGTGCAGTAATTTATAATTTTCAAATAATTTCTTTTGCTTTCTATTTAAAAATGCAAATTACAAGTAAAAAAATTTTGTTTTTGCATAATTTCAAGGTAAGAGAAATATTTGTAAAGAAGCAATTACCCGTAAAAGGAAATTGTTTAGTATTTGTATATTTTTATTTTTTATTTTTATTAAAGCATAGACTAATTAATCAAAATATACATAATTTTCTATCTCTAATCCCTCTTTTTAATTATTAGTATAGGTTTGACTAAATATTTAAAACCTTAAATTTGTTTTATTAAATCATTTATTGATTTATTTATTTATTTTTATTTTATTTTATTTTTTTTTTTGTAATTATTTCTTTATAAATGTGCCATTCCGACTTTTAAATACGGTAATGTTTTCCTTCGGTGAACTTTTAAATAAAGTTGCAGATGGAAAAGACTACTAGAAGATAATTTTGTATTCGAGAATTTTCATTCTTTATTTAATGTTTTTTATGTAATTGCTATGCTTTTTTTTATATATATAATGAGGTGTTTTTGTAGCATCAAATGTGTGAACTCATCATATGAGTTCTATTTTTTAAAAAGAAAGAAAAAATAATGCGTCAAGCATAAATTATAAAAAAAACTTTCCAACACATTCAGAAACTTTAATACATAACAATTCATAACAAAACTTCACCGCTTAATAAGTTGAAATAGGTTGTCTAATTGAACCCTTTGCAAACGCATACCACATTTGAAAACAACAATTTCAGCAATTGCCAAGTACAATCAGAAAATTATCCAAATTCTGTATCCCTGAATTTGTGCAGCCCTGTGATGATATACAGATGTGTATCTATAAACGACATGCATTAAGAAATTTAGTTCAGTTAGTAAATACATGCATAGTTGAAGATTCTTCTTTAGGAATTTCTGCTATTAAAAAGAATGGTACATGAATTCTTTTGTACAGCCCTGTATATGAGGAATATAATTTATACATAATCATACAAAAAATTCGTTAAATTTAAAACCTCATACCAAAATGGAAAACGCACTTCCAGCAATTATTGCTCAAAAGCAGTACTGTAACATATTTATTGCGTGCGTCCCTGTGTAAATGAACGATAAATGGCATGAATGCTTTATTCAGTAATCCTCTTGTAGTGAAATTCAATGATTTATATAAATTTTAATGCATTTGAAATGGCGTAATCTCATTAAAATACTCCACAAACGACTTTTTTTTTACTTTGACCGCAATGTAACAGAATTCTTTTGGGCGCCCCTGTAAATGAACTATTAAGACTACACACTTCATTTTTAATTACAATACATGCCATAGCAAACTTCTATAATATACATCAATTGTATGGCAATCCGAGTGTATTTACGCGAGTTAGAGCACTGACAGATGAACAGAAAAACTGAATTCATTAACACTTTCCAACATAGTTGAAAAGTGTTAAAAAAATGTTTCTGTATAAATTCAAAGTAAGAGAAGTTAGAATTGTTTTGTATTTAGATAATTCCCATTTCATATACAGTCGAACCTCGTTATCCCGACACTCTAATGACCAGAAAAAAGTGTCTCATAAGCGGGGTATCGCGGTAAAGGGAGTTGGAGAAAAATACGTTTATAAAAAGCGGTAATTTTAATTATTTAAGACAAGTTTAAATTCATAACTGTTCTTGCAGTTTTAAGAAATAAAACATTATTATTAAACAAAATAAGCAAAAAAAAAATTGAAAAGAATAAAAATCAGATTTACGATGCCTTGTTTTTTTATTGTTACATGAAATATTGATGAATTAAGATTTGCTTATCTCTAGATGTGCTTCTTAACTTCTTTTTTGAATATTATACAATGAATTGTAATCAATATTCGTTGTTTCAGAAATGAATGCTAGATAATTTCTGATCGTTTGAATACAATGCAATGCTCCGCTTTTAGTCGGATGAAAAACGCCGTGTTACCACAAGAAAGCGCCGCCTGACCAGAACAAAAAGACCGCGAGTAGACCTATACGTCTATCTGGAGCTATTCATATATATATATATATATATATATATATATATTCATAGTGTGTAGATTTATTTATTAAGATAAAGGATTGATGTAAAATTTCTCATTAATCTCAATGGGTATTTTAGACACTTTTGTGAAAAGTTTGGCTAAGCCATTTCTTACCACTTAATTTCCGTACTTATAAGATGGATTATGAAAAATGGACAATTTTCCTAAATAGTCAGGATATCCAGAGTTGAAAATTATTCAATGACGTAAGATCCGGAGTTTATTTACATTAAAATCATATACAGAAAATCGGGACTATGAAAAACTGACGTAATAAGCGGAGTGAGGTGAAAACCGGGTGACGGGGTAACGAAGTCCTACTGTATCTTCATTCGACCACAGATTAGTTGATTTAAACGGATAATTTCGTATCTGTAACCGTTGTTTTTTACACTCTTTTATTTAATTCAACCTAAATTTTGTATGTAAAGGGGAATTTTATAATCGTTCTTTCACTAACTTCCTGATAAGCTAAAATTATAAAAAATTAACCTCCCAGGTGTGTTTTCAGACACAATAAAAGATTTTAATTTATATAAAACTTAACTGTAAATAAATACATTAGTTTTAAGGCATTTTTCCGTTAATCCACCACATGTGATAAATCGCCAAAAATATTTCCTGTAACACGTACAATTGTATATGGAGTTGAAACATCGATGCAGTTAATGATGCGCCAATAAACACATCGTCAAAATAGGTCAAATGACTGTGAAACTGCAACAATGAAACTTTTTATAAGCTAAAAAGAGGAAAATAAATTATAAATTTAAAAATGAAAAGTGTAGAATTAAAAGATACACTTTTATAAATTAATTGTTTAATATATATTAATTTACGACTATACTTTGAGAAATCAATTTAAAAATCTTAAAAAGATATTTTAAATGATGTTACATTTTTTTCATGTTTTTATAGGTGTAATTTTCAAGATGAATATTGAGTGTTTAAAAAAAATATTTTTACTATAATAGTTATTACTATAATAATTTTGACTAAATATTTAAAACATTGTTATATTAAGTTATTCAGTGAATTTTCTAAATTATTTCTCTAGACTAATATCCCTCTGATTTTTAAAATAGAGTGAAATTAGTCTTGGGTATTAAATTTTAAATGAAGCTGCATATCGAAATGTGTGTTTGAAGGGCTTTTAACATTCCAGAAATCTTATTTTCAATATATTTATTTATTGAGAACAATGCAATTACTGTGCAGTTCAAATTTTACTTAGCAATAAGACAATTATGCAATAATTTATTTTCCAGAAATAAGCTCTTCGTTTCTCCATTTGAAAAATCTAATTTGTCAATAAAGAGACGTTTTTGTATAAATTCAAAGCGAGAGAAATATTTCAAAAGAGGTAGACGAAGTTCGGGAATTATGGAATACTTCCATATCTGGCACATACGGCATTAAAGGCGTAAAACTTCCAAACGACTTCTAGTACCTCCATGAGACAGTTCAGTTCTGTTTGGATACATGTTGTTGGAGCAACCTTGTTATATAAAATCTTATTCTCAATTTTTGCGGTCTTTTGCAGGTAAATTTTGTAAAATTTGTATAAATTATAAAATTCCATTGTCAGTGACGTTAACCAAGTTCAGTATAAAGTTGAACAGTTATATTTATTACTGTATTAGTCAGTTTTCCTCTATGCTAACTTGTTGACGAGAGAAGAGGTTATATCTTTCTAGATGGTGCGTCGGGTAATATGGAATATCAGTTACACTGTAAAAAAAAATGCCATTTTTACAGTACAAAGTACAGTTTATCTCGCGCACAAACTCGATCACAGTGAATGTGCTGTATCTTTCTTTGGTTTCCTGACTATATTAACATGGAAAATACAGTAGTTGCATAAAATTAACAGCACAATGTGCTGGTAATTTGGACGCCAGCAGTTTGTGCTGTAAAAAAATGCGTCCAAATTACCAGCACATTGTGCTGTTAATTTTACGCAACTACTGTATTTTCCATGTTAATATAGTCAGGAAACCAAAGAAAGATACAGCACATTCACTGTGATCGAGTTTGTTCTGGCAAATTTACAGTGGTTTTTTTACAGTGTAGACCAGTGGTTCCCAACCTTTACTGATACGCGATCCATCTTTAAGTAAAAAGAAAAAAAATCGCGACCCACCTAATATAAGGGTGCATATCAGTATGGAAATTGTTGCATGACGTCTATATGCTATCAGCTATCCTATCGTACGAAAAAGGCAAAATTTTGTACGAAAGATACACTATCAACAAAAACAAGAATTGGTAATCCTAATCTGTGTGAGTGGAATAATAATTAAAACAACACACAGACTACAAAGATAATTAAACATACGTCTAATTATTATCAAAATATAACTTTATAATCAGTGAGATTTCTGGCACTAGTGTTTATCGATGAGGGCATCTATATCATCTATCTCAAGGAAAAAAATCATTTGAGATAGGCTTTTTACAAGATTTTACACCAGCTGATGAGGAAGATGCAGTGGGCCTGTTTTGCTATGGAAAATATCCAGAAGATGGAAGATGGGAGAAGTGGGTGTAATGCCTGATATAAGTTAATGTTGAATGTGGTGAGGCAGAAACAATAGACTACAATTGTGTTTTTGTAAAAATTAAAACAATTTTTCAAAGAATCTAATGATTTATAGATGGTGTACTGGTTAATTTTAACTTTAAGCCCCTTTCTACGCGGAGTTTATTTCTACACTTGTTTTTCAAAAACAGCAAAGGAGAGAAACCGGGTCACACAAGTATGCCGTGTTGAACCCAAACAAGAAATTCAAAACTGATTTAGTTATTTGGATATTCTGCTCGTAAGGATTATCCCTTGAAACATTATTTGCTGTTGAAATAGTTATATTTTTTAAACAGATGAAGTATAAGATATATGTTTCTGACAAATCTCGATTGTTCCGCGACCCATAGGTTGGGAACCGCTGAGCTATACAACTGTTTCCAGACGAATCTAGGAAAGACGAAGAATCATTCCACTCCGACGTATCATTTGAGATAGGCTTTTTACTACGTTTTATACCAGCAGATGAGGAAGATGGGCCTGTTTTGCTATGGAAAATATCCAGAAGGTGGAAGATAGGAGAAGTGGATGTAATCCTTGATATGGGTTAATGTTGAATGTGGTGAAGCAGAAACAATAGACTACATTTGTGTTTTTGTAAAAATTTAAAAAAATTTTCAAAGAATCTAATGATTTATAGATGGTGTACTGGTTAATTTTAACTTTAAGTCCCTTTCTACACGAAGTTTATTTCTACGCTTGTTTTTCAAAAACAGCAAAGGAGAAAAACCGGGTCACACAAGTATGCCGTGTTGAACCCCAACAAGAAATTAAAAGCTGATTTAGTTATTTGGATATTCTGCTCGTAAGGATTATCCCTTGAAACATTATTGGCTGTTGAAATAGATATATTTTTTAAACAGATGAAGTAAAAGATATATGTTTCTGACAAATCTCGATTGTTCCGCGACCCATAGGTTGGGAACCGCTGAGCTATACAACTATTTTCAGACGAATCTAGGAAAGACGAACAATCATTCCACTCCGACGTATCATTTGAGATTGGCTTTTTACCACGTTTTACACCAGCAGATGTGGAAGATGTAGTGGGCATGTTTTGCTATGGAAAATATCCAGAAGGTGGAAGATAGGAGAAGTGGATGTAATGCCTGATATGGGTTAATGTTGAATGTGGTGAAGCAGAAACAATAGACTACATTTGTGTTTTTGTAAAAATTAAAACGAATTTTCAAAGAATCTAATGATTTATAGATGGTGTACTGGTTAATTTTAACTTTAAGTCCCTTTCTACACGAAGTTTATTTCTACGCTTCTTTTTCAAAAACAGCAAAGGAGAAAAACTGGGTCACACAAGTATGCCGTGTTGAACCCCAACAAGAAATCAAAAGCTGATTTAGTTATTTGGATATTCTGCTCGTAAGGATTATCCCTTGAAACATTATTGGCTGTTGAAATAGTTATATTTTTTAAACAGATGAAGTAAAAGATATATGTTTCTGACAAATCTCGATTGTTCCGCGACCCATAGGTTGGGAACCGCTGAGCTATACAACTGTTTTCAGACGAATCTAGGAAAGACGAACAATCATTCCACTCCGACGTATCATTTGAGATTGGCTTTTTACCACGTTTTACACCAGCAGATGAGGAAGATGTAGTGGGCCTGTTTTGCTATGGAAAATATCCAGAAGGTGGAAGATAGGAGAAGTGTATGTAATGCCTGATATGGGTTAATGTTGAATGTAGTGAAGCAGAAACAATAGACTACATTTATGTTTTTGTAAAAATTAAAACAATTTTTAAAGAAGCTAATGATTTACAGATGGTGTACTAACGTTTGCTTATTAAATAATTTTCCGTTTTCTTGTAAATCGTGGTTTTTCTTGCGATTTTACTATTCCTTATAACCCTATTCCATATTAACCGACTGGCTGCCTTACCCGAAAACTGTAACTGTTTTTAAAAAGCTAAACATTGATATGCATTATTTCTACCATTAAAAATGTGTTTAGAAATAGTCAATGTTTGTTTTTTATTAACTTTTTATTATCTAATTTTTTTTATGTTGAGTTACAAATAAAAATGTAAATGGTATTCCATACTAGCCGAACTTCCTCTATATATATTAGGGAAAGAAAACATTTCTTAGTGTTTACGATAATATTCATTTATTATCTTTATTAAAGCGTATACTAATTAAATTCATCGATATAAATACGTAACCCCGCTTATTATCTGAAAAAAAGGTATTTCAGTAGATTTAGTTTTTTTTTTTTTTTTTTAATTAAGCTCTTCATTTACTTAAGGGGTTTCAGGACTCTTACAATTGGGAAAAAATGTGACCATTTTCAACATTTAATATCGTAAAATATATATGATTTTAAAATACAATTTTTATTGAGATGAAAGACCTAAGTACGTTCTTTTATTTTATGTATTTAAAAAATTACAAGATGCAGAATTAGCATCCAGGGGCTCCAAACTGTCAGATATTTGACGAGCAGAAAATTGGTATAACATCTTACACGCACGATTACAAAATAAATATTGCAACTAGAATTAAAATTTTTATGCCTACTTATACTTCTGATTGTAATAATTACCGTGAATCTAAATGAATTCGTATTTAAAGTATTTTTATATTTTTAATACAAAGTTGTATTTGGCCAATACAAAATTTTGAAAAATTCCACAACATAATCGTCTAAAAAAATATTTATTTGAACAATAAACAGGAAATTTTGTGTTCAGTTTATACAGATTAACATGAAACGTATATTTTGAAAATTTTATGAAAAAATATTCGGAAGTTTGTGAGATATCGTGCGCGTTATGGTCAAAAACGTATTTGGAGAAAAAATGACTTCAAAATTTCGGATACGCCGCTTCAGCTATTGAGCGGGTATAATTCTAAAAGCCATAACTTCTGTTCTATTGAGAATTTCAAGGAAACAATTATATTAAAATATTCAGAAAATATAGAAGTTTAACATCTTAAAAAAATAAATAAAATTTCGAAAATTTTGAAACTTTAAGAGTCTTGAGACCCCTTAAAATATTACATGAATTTTCCGAATTTACATGAATTAAAAGACTTTTTCTTTTTTTAATTGTATCTATTTCTAGAATTTTCATATATAAAATGCGATTATTATTATTTCTTTTATTAACAATGAGACGATTCCACGGAAATTTATTCTTAGCATTTATAATTTAGTCTCTTCTCTCTATTTGGAATATGCGATTTTTAAATAAAGACCCCTTTTTTGGAAAATTTCAGAATGAGACCAATATTTGTGAAGAAGTAATTATGAGAAAAAGGGAAATTGTTTAGCACTTGAATAATTTTAATTGCTTATCTTTATTAAATACTATATTAAATATATAAATTTATCTAAATACATGTCTATAAAACTATTTTATGAGCACTGGAATAGTTTTGGCTGAAAATTTAAAAAAATACTTTTATTTCATTAAATTATTTCTTGAATTTTATATTTTTCTGTAGAATAATATTGCTCTAAACTGTCAAAGAAAAAAAATTTTGTTGGATATTAAATTTTAATTAAAGCTGAGTGAAAACATATTTTCGAAAATATTTTTACATTCCAGAAATCGTATTCTTCATTTTTTACTTTCTTCTATCTTTACAAGAAGAAAGTATTGGATTCGTGAAAATTTTCGACTTCCGGTTTTCGACGGATTTATACGTTTTAGAATGCCCAGAACACGATGTGATGGTTTTTAGAAAATGTCTGTCTGTGACTCTGTCTGTCCCTCTGCCACTCTGTCACTCTGTGAATCTGTATGTGACAAAAATTTTGTGGGCGCTCTATCTCAAGAACTAATGTACGGAATTTCACAAAACTTCATATTTAGTTAGACCTTGATATAAACTGGACCTGATTAGTTTTTGGTGAAAATCGCCAAAACAGGTGGCGCTGCTATGCGGCATTTTTCACGATTTCTGCAATAGCTATATCTCGAGAACTACTGCACGGATTTTCATAAAACTTCAGATTCAGTAAGACCAAGATATAGTTTGGTGCTGATTACGTTTTTGTGAAAATCGCCTAACAGGTGGTGCTGGTATGCTGCATTGTTCATGATTATCGCAATAGCTCTAACTAAAGAAAAAATGCACGAATGTTCATGAAACTTCAGATTCAGTTAGTCCCTGATATAAATTAGTGCTGTTTAATTTTTGGTGTAAATCGCCCAACAGGTGGGACTGCTGTGCTGCATTTTTCACGATTTACACAAGAGCTGTATCTCAAGAACTATTGCACGGATTTTCATCAAACTTCAGATTTAGTTAGTCCTTGACATGAATTGACGTATAAATTAGTGCTGTTTAATTTTTGGTGTAAATCGCTCAACAGGTGGCGCTGCTATGCTGTATTTTTTGCGATTTCCGCTATAGCTTTATCTCAAGAACTAATGATTGGATTTTCAACAAACTTCAGATTCAGGTATACCTTGATATCGTTTAGTGCTGATTACTTTTGGTGTAAATCGCTCAACAGGTCGCGCTGCTATGCTACATTTTTTTAGAATTTCCGCTATAGCTCTATCTCAAGAACTAATGCACGAATTTTCATCCAACTTCAAATTCAGATATACTTTGATATGAATTGGTGCTAAATCATTGTTATTTATTCTACTATTTAAATGATTTAATTGACGTGATTTATATAGAAGAAAGTTTTGTGATGGCCACAACATACTAGTTTTTTTTTTTTTTTCCCCATGAGAACAGTGTAACTGCTATGCAGGTTTTTTCTGATTAACAATAAGTTATTTTTTAAATAATTTATTCTCCATAAATAAGCTCTTCTTTCTGTATAAAAATTCAATTTAAAAAAAAATAAATAAATAAAAATAAGGGCTTGATTTGGTTAAATTTTATATTAACGCCTAATATTTGTAGAGAACATATTTCGCATTAAAGTAAAAATTGCTTAGTGTTCGGATGACTTTTATTGAAGGATTTGATTGAAAGAATTGAGTTACGTAATGGTCAGTAGGGAAAAACTGTTTGCGGCATATATTAATTGTGTTACACAATTTTAAACATAATGAAATTGATATACATTACTGGGGTACCTTACAAGATTCTTTCTCCAGAATAAGATGCGCAAGCATTATTCTTTTACAGTGACACACAAAATATATCTTATACAGTGCTGTCTATTAGCGATAATTTCTGTAAGTGCGTTTTCAGTTATAGTATGCGGTTTTAAGTACAGTAGAACTTCGATATCCGAAGTAATTGGGACCGAACATCTTTCGGAAAATCGAAATTTTCGAAAATCGGGAATGCTTGAATTTTAAGATTAATGACAAATATATGCGCTATTTCTTATTGTGGTAGCAAGTGCTTAATAAAAATAAAGCAATAGCAAAATAGAAACAGGAATAAATTTCCTAAATTTTAATTTAGAAATTAAGTAGGGGAGACCGGGGCAAGATGACTATGTTAACAATTTTTGTTGTTTATTAATTTATTTTTAAGTATAGTAAAATTAATTTTACATGAACTGTTAGAGTATTCCTTTGTAGTATTAAATATATTACCATTTAATTTTTCAAATAAAAAAAAAATAAAGGATAATTTTATTTTTTCACAACATTAACAAATCGCCATCTTGCCCCAGTACTGGGGCAAGATGGCAACACTGAAAAAGGTTGAACATTATTTTATCTTTTAAAAATGTTACATGGTTTAACAAATCATAACTGTGTTTTTACATCATACAAAGTATTAAACTAAGCATAATGCATTGTAACGTAATGTTGAAGTGCTTAGTGTTGCAGCTAACAATAGTCATAAATAAAAATGCCATTTCTATAATTGGAACTCTCCTCATGCCACCACTCTTGACATTTACAACACTGGATCCATTCTTCTGTTGGTGGGTCACAATATTCCTCGTCACAAGCAGGAAACACCAAGTTGTGAAGTTGATGCAACTGCACTGTTTGGCCTAGATTTAATAGACTTAGCCCTACAGGAACTTAGTTTGGGTTTTTTTATTCCCTTTTTAGCTTCACGAGTTTCTTTTCTCTGTTTTTTTAAACGTTCCTATTCTTCCTTCTGCTTTTCCCTTTGTTCTAACATTTCTTTGATGGGTCTGCTTGTAAGAATGCTTGAGCTCAGCGTTTTGCTTTTTCTTTTTTTCTCACATTGTGTTGCTTTAGGCAATGGTTTGAAATCAAAAACACTAACAGACTTCTTTGGTGCATCGGAATCAGCATTTGCCATAAGTTCTGGTTCTTCTGGAGGGTTTATACGTTGGTTTTTTACTATCAGAGTCTGGTGATGACGAGCTCGTCATCTTGCTCCGGACTGCCTGTTTAAAAATATCCGTTTTCATTGCCATGAAGGAAGGCGATTAATTGACAATTATTCACGGTAATAGGTAGTATTTAAACTAAGTTACTCATTAATGTGAAAGAGAAACAATATATCTTACCTGTATCTGTAGCAGAGCTTATTTACACAAACATAAAAGTTATAACGTGGCAGTGGCAAACAATCACAGCTTCACAACTGACACAAAAATGGCGATTTCAACATCTCTATCCCAGCAAAGGGGAAATTGCTGGCCAGCAGCAAGATAGGTGCTGGCAATGATGGAGAAGTGCTGGCTGATGGTCTACCACTGTATGACCATTGCTGGACAGCTTCAGTCAACTTTGCTGCTGGAAATCATCAGATAAAATTCTGGTGGGCATCTATTTTATCTCATGCGCTGGCCCACCACTACATGGAAGTGCACGAACTTTTGAAGTATTATTGCTGGGAAACCTTACGCTAGGTGGCGCTGCGAATATCGAAGACATTGAGTATTTGAACACAAATCTGAAATGAATATCTTAACACAATTTAAGCTGTGAAGCTATTTTTTTTTTTTTAACTGTAAAAAATATAGCACCACTGCCACCAACAAAATAAATAAGTAAATGAATAAATAAATAAATTCTTTATTTCAACGCACTTTTTTTGTCTCCTTCAATCTGGTTTTACTAGGTTACAAAGGATTTCGGTTTTCATAATTTACGCAGTTCAGAATCAATAATAAAAAAAAGCGTATAAAATAAAGGATTTCTATGCAATAGAATAATTTCTATACCAGTTTAATGATTGGGAATGTAAATCACAAAAGAAACAAACTTGAAATAGTATAATGAGAGCTTGAAAATTACGAGCAGTCGTAGCGTACGCTGAAAGCACTTGTTCATGTCCGATCATGAAAACCAAACAGCATCGAGCGCGGTTAGTACTTGGGATGATGACCACATGGAAACCGCTGAAAGTTCAAATATTTCTATAGACATTTCTGTTATAAGACACTTCTACAGATGTTTCTATAGCTCTTAGTGAAACTAGCTTATAGAAAAAAGAGCCATAATTATATAATACTTTGTTTTTTTATAGAATTCTATAAGAAATTTTTGTAAGGGAAAGTGCTGGGCCAGCAAAGAAATAGCAGTGGGGTACGTGCTAGCACTGCAGGAAAAGTACCGGATTGAAGTAATGTGATGGCATACCAATACTGGCCTGCTGTTGGCCATTACTGATGGGCCAGCTGCATTCGGCTCGGACACTTTTCGACAGGTTTAAGTAATGGCACCCTTGCACTTTACCGCTGATGGCACTGCTGGCTGCCATCTTTTTTCCAGCTGATGGCCCACTATTTCTTTCTTTGCTGGGATACTATTGTTTAACGAACGGCCGATAGCAGAGCCAGTAGTGTCCGGTTGATGCTGCCACCACGTGGAAAACGGAAAAATTGAGACATTCGTCATCTTGCCCCGCTCTTCATCTTGCCCCAGTCTCCCCTACCTTTTACATATTTCACAAGTGTTTGGGAAAAAGTTTCGTTTTTCGCAGTTTCGATTGCTTTTGCTTTGCAGCTCTATCACGAAGTTTTTTCTATTTTTCACTATCAGTTCACCATGCCAGACATTCAAAAGAATAATTAGCAAGAATTGCTGATTTGTTCGTTTTCTTTGCCACATCATTGTCCTCTTCTTCACTTTGATCAATGTGATAGTAAAAAAAAGCTTTCAAATGGGTTTTGCACACAAGGAACGTGATAGTAAAGCTTTAAAAATCCCAGCAAAGAGGAAATTGCTGGCCAGCAGTAAGATGGGTGCTAGCAATGAGGGAGAAGTGCTGGTTAATGGTCTACCACTGCATGACCACTGCTGGACATCTTCAGTCAACTTTGCTGTTGGAAATCATCAGATAAAATTCTGGTGGTCTTTCGTTTAATCTCATGCGTTGGCCCACCACTACATGTAAGTGCACGAACTTTTGCAGTATAATTGCTGGGAACCCTTACGTCAGGTGGCGTTGAGAATATCTAAGACATTGAGTATTTGAACACAAATCTGAAATGAATATCTTAACGCAATTTAAGCTGTGAAGCTAATTTTTTTTTTTTTTTGAAACTGTAAATAATATAGCACCACTGCCACTAACAAAATAAATAAGTAAATGAATAAATAAATAAACAAATTCTTTATTTCAACGCATTTTTTTTCCTCCTTAAATCTGGTTTTACTAAGTTACAAAGGATTTCGGCTTTCATAATTTACACAGTTCAGAATCAATAATAAAAAAAACGAATAAAATATATAGGATTTCTATACAATACAATAATTTCTATACCAGTTTAATGATTAGGAACGTAAATCACAAAAGAAACATACTTGAAATAGTGTAATGAGAGCTTGAAAACTACGAGCGGTCGTGGCATGCGCTGAATGTACTTGTTCATGTCCGATCACGAAAACCAAACAGCATCGAGCGCGGTTAGTACTTGGGAGGGTGACCACATGCAAACCGCTGCAAGTTCAAATATTTCTATAGATATTTCTGTTATAGACACTTCTACAGATATTTCTATAGCTCTTAGTGAAACTAGCTTATAGAAAAAAGAGCCATAATTATATAATACTTTGTTTTTTTATAGAATTCTATAAGAAATTTTTGTAAGGAAAAGTGCTGGGCCAGCAAAGAAATAGCAGTGGGATAGGTGCTAGCACTGCAGGAAAAGTGCCGGATTGAAGTAATGTGATGGCATACCAATGCTGGTCTGCTGTTGGCCACCACTGATGGGCCAGCTGCATTCCGCACGGACACTTTTGTACTGGTTTAAGTAATGGCACCATTGAACTTTACCGCTGATGGCAGTGCTGGCTGCCATCTTTTTTCCAGCTGATGGCGCACTGTTTCTTTCTTTGCTGGGATGGATTTCGGTTAACCGAGAATTTCGGTTAAAAGGGTTTTGGATAAAAGAGGTTCTACTGCATAACTAAATTTTGCATACTACGAAGTGTGTATAAATTATAAAAATCGTATACAGGGAAACACAAAATAGTTCGTAAGCATTACTGAGTATGGACTTGAATTACTTAAAGGTGTTTTTAACTGAGTTATGCATTTTCAAGCTGGAACAATATTTAGTATACTAAGATATTTTTGAAGACTATAAATAAAATCATATGCAGGGCTACTCAAAGATCTGGATACGTGGCTGCCTGTGGATGATAATTTCTGAAAAAATAATTTCAGTAGTTTGAAGCGTGTTTTATTTTTTTTTTTTTTTCTGAATTATATTTTATCTTAATATGTAGCGTGTATAAAAATCTGTAGGTAAAATACAAGGTTTAAAAAAGAATCCAAGTACGTTTCTATCGATTGGTAGAAATTATTGAAAGTGAATTTCAACTATTTTATACATTTTTCTACTAAACTAAATTTTAGCTACTATGAAGAATATATACAAATAGATCATGCACATGGCTGCGCAAAAGAATTGGAGAATCTCTCCGGCTATATTGTTGAAGTAATCCAGTAATTGTTGAAATCTGGTTTTCCAATGTGTTATGCATTTTCTAAAATGTTTATTTAGGTATCTTTTTTATCCTAATAGACGACGAAGTTTATTTATTTTTTTAAGTATTCTGCAAGAGTTGGGAAGTGTTTCAGAATATATGCTTGACGCATGAGTTTTCTTTCTTGTTTTATTGCAATAGATGCTATTTCTTGCATTTTTCAATTAAAAATGAGTAACATTGATTTCTGGATTTTTATTAAGAAAGTTTTAATTGTTATTCACTTCTTTATTCACAAAGGTATAATTCTACAATAATTTAATCTGTACAAATGACTTTTTTATTTCCCCCATTTGCAAAATGAACTTTTTTACATAAATTCTGAATGAAACCAATATTTTCAAAGGAGTAATTACACTGAAAACGGAAATTGTTTAGTATTTCAATAATCTTCATTTCTTATCTTAATCAGAGCATGGATTAATTGAATTAGTTAACATAAATGCAAATATATCCATATCGATAATCCTAGTTTTAGAATAATTTTAGGCTAAAAAAACACAAGTTTAATTTTTTATTAAATCATTCAGTTATAATTTTCTTAATCATATCTTTAGTCAAGTATCATTCCTATCTTTAAAATAGAACACTTCCCTTCGTCAGAGAGTTTTAAAAAAAATTTTATATCAAAGCATGTATTGAAAGATAATTTTGAATTCCAGAAATGACATTCTTTATTTACTTTTTCATTGAGAAAAATGCAATTGATGGAATTTTTTCATTAGAAATTAGATTATTCTAAAATTATTCTCCTCAAATGAGTTTTTCTTCTCTTTTATTTGAAAAATGCAAATTCCAAATAGATATTTCATTTTTGTATAATTTCAAAGTGGGGTGAATATTTGTAATGGCGTATTTATATGGAAAAGGTAAATTGCTTAATGTTTCGAATTTGCTCATAGGTCCATTGCTTATCTTTATTAAAAACTAGCGGAGCTTCGTCCGCTTTGTTGGTCGTTTTTCCTCGAACGAACCTCGAATTAACTCTTTATTGCATGATTTTTTATTTTGTTCGGAAAAAATTATATTTGAGTCTAGTTTGGTTGGTTATCCACTAGAAAAACAGTAATTGTTGGTCGTTTTTCCCGTACGAACCTCGATTTAACACTTTAATGCATGATTTTTTATTTTGTTCGGAAAAAAATATATTTGAGTCTAGTTTTGTTAATTATCCACTAGAAAAATAGTGATTGTTGGTCGTTTTTCCCGAACGAACCTCGAATTAACACTTTAATGCATAATTTCTTATGTTCAGAAAAAAATATATTTGAGTCTAGTTTTGTTAATTATCCACTAGAAAAATAGTGGTTCTTGGTCGTTTTTTCCCGAACGAACCTCGAATTAACACTTTAATGCATGATTTTTTTATTTTGTTCGGAAAAAATTATATTTGAGTCTAGTTTTGTTTATTATCCACTAGAAAAACAATCATTGTTGGTCGTTTTTTCCCGTACGAACCTCGATTTAACACTTTAGGATTTGATTTCTTATTTTTAAGATACACATACATTTTAACGTCTGAATTAAAATCTTTAAATTAATTTACATACATTAGACAGACTTGACTAGAATTAAATTAAAAAATATAAAAATATATAAAAAATGAATATGATGAGGCTGTGCGTTTGCACAGCGAAACGTCTTTTGTATATATTTTTAGTTTTTAATTAAATGTTTTTATATATTTTTATATTTTTGAATTTAATTGTAGTCAAGTCTGTCTAATGTATGTAAATTAATTTCTTATTTTGTTCAGAAAAAATTATATTTGAGTCTAGTTTTGTTAATTATCCACTAGAAAAATAGTGATTGTTGGTCGTTTTTTCCCGAACGAACCTCGAATTAACACTTTAATGCATGATTTTTTTATTTTGTTCGGAAAAAATTATATTTGAGTCTAGTTTTATTAATTATCCACTAGAAAAATAGTAAAAAAAAATATTTATGTTTCTGTTGGACATAATGTCATAGTGTCACTCCTGATTTACATAACAAAAATGGCTCAAAAAATGATAATTTTAAATTATATAGTTACTTTAAAGTGTTTACACTGCACAATAATAACTATTCAACGATATAACATTTTTATAACGCTTTTAATAGTTTTCAGAATTAATAATGACTAAATTATAAAGTGAGAGAAAAAAGGCCAGTAGACATTGCAAATAGTTTGTTGCAAGATGTTGTAACCTCCCCGTGGTAACAAATTGGAACAAAAACAAACTTCAAGACTTTAAATGCATATTACCATACGTAAGTAACGCATAATAATTCACCAAAAGACCAATAGAAAGCGATAAATGGCAAAAAAAAAAATCATGTAACGCCTAAGTTACACTATGCATTTAATTGTTATACAAATGGATCCCCACTGCTTCCGGCAGCGTATGCCCGTATTGGCTACCATCGCTGTGGCCTTGAATCTATCAAAACTTGAATTAATGTGTTTTTTTACAACCGAATTTAAAATCAAATTTGCGGCGTCGTTGTTCACGTTGCTTTAGGAACCGACTTAGCATTCTTCTAACTTTAATTTAATCGCGATAACTTTAATTTATCAGATGATTCTTTCAGATTCAGAAAAAGTTATCACGAAAATTACCTTGAATCGCAAAAAAACGCTAAAATTCGCATAAAAAATCAACATTTACAAAATTGGGCTAAAAGAAGTCTGATCACTTTTACTAACGCAGAAAAAATTGCCACAAAATACAAAAAAAAAAAAAAAAAAAAAAAAGTACAATTCTGATGAAAAAAAATCTCTAAAAATCAAACATTTACTAAATTGGGCTAAAAGAAGTCTGATCACTTAGAAAAAATTGCCACAAAATGAAAAAAAAAAAAAAAAAAAAAAAGTATAATTCTGATAAAAAAAATCTCTAAAAATCAAACATTTACACAAGGTATTACAGATAGAAGAGAACAAAATTTATCATAGTGGGTTAAAACATTATAACCGGTTTCTTTTATGGGTGTCAAAAAATCGTCGCTAAACGTGAAAATACTCTACAAATGGCATTAAAAATCCATAAAAATTTTTAAATCACGGAAAACAAAATTTAATATAATATATATTACGCTATCGTACGTGGCACAGAAATCGCAATTATTTGTTAATTGTTTAATGGCAACGCCCGAAAGAAACGCATCTCATTGGTTATTGAACAGCATTTAATACATCTGCATAGCTATAAGGAGGGTTACCATAGGGGGGACCCTGTTCTATCGCCAAATGTCGCCAACTTTGTCGCCAACTTGACGATATATCGCCAAATTTGGCGACCAAAATTAGACGCCAAAAGTGACGCCAACTTGGCACTATCTCTAATATTTCGCCAAATTCCCATAGACTTCCATTGTAAACGAATAGGGTTTACTTGCTTACAGAAAATCAACAAATTAAGATATTTTAATGCAACAAAAACTAATATTAACTTAAGGGATTACATGAATTATATTTAAGGGAGTCCAAGTAAATTAAATTATGAATAAAAGTAACATGATACGATGCTTAAGCATGCTTTCCCAAACATAAATTTTAAGGGAGGCCAAACTGGTCACCAAGGGCTGCTAATTTAATATATTATGCAAACTGAACTATTTTTACGAATTTAATAAAAAAAACGCCGCAGAACACAAAAAATGCTGTTAAAAATCGCTAAAAATTCAAAAATCACAGGGGATAAAATTTTCTATGCTGGGCTCATCGGATTGGAATTGGATTCCTTTGCAATATCAATTATACATATGCTATTCGTTTTAAGTAAAAAAGTAACTTTTGATAGTAATTTAAAACATTAATTGATTTTTATAAAAATATTTTCTATTTTATTCTTTTTTACATAAATATTCAGAACTTTCAAATAAATCAGCATTTCTCTTCGTAATGGATGTTTAAATGAAACTGTGCATCAAAACGCGTGTTGAAAGATCTGTTATATCCCATAAATCTAAATTATTTTCTTGATAAAAACAATTGATAAGTTTGTTTGTTTTTTATCAATAATAAGATGCTTTTAGAATACATTCTCCACAAATGAGTTTTTCTTTGCTTCATTTAAAAATTCAAATTCCAAATAAAGACTTCGTTGTTGTATAATTTCCCTGTGAAGTCAATATTTGTACAGAAGTATAATTACGCGGAAAATGGATTTTGCGTAGAGCTTGGAAATTTTCTATTGTTTCTCTTTATTAGAGCATAGACTAATTAAATTAATTGATCTAAATATACCTAACTCGATATCTATAATCCTGGTTACCTTTGCGCTAAAATAATTAAAACATTAATTTCATTTCAGTAAATTATTCAGTGGATTTGCTTAACCAAATCTTTAGCCAAGTAAAATTCTGAATTTTGGAATAAAGCAACATTACCTTCGATAATTTTTTTCAACTGCATATAAAAACGTGTATTAAAAGATATTTTTATATTATTGAATTGGAATTCTTAAAATCGAATTCTTTATTTAATTTTTCATTGATAACAAAGGATTTTTTTTTATGAAAAATAAGTTGATCTTGGATTAATTTATCCTCCACAAATGAGTTTTTCTTCGCTTTATTTGAAAAATGGAAATGCCAAATAAAAACTTCGTTTTCGTATAATTTCAGTCTAAAACCAATATTTTTTGAAAGGATAATTACGCAGAAAAAGGAAATAGTTTAGTGTTTGGAAATTTTCTATTGTTTATCTTTATTAGAGCATAGACTAATTGAATTAATTCATCTAAATATACCTAACTCCATGTCCATGTCTATAATCTTAGTTAACTTTAGGCAAAAAAAATTAAATCATTAATTTCCTTTTGGTAAATTATTCAGTGAGTTTTCATAATCAAATTTTTAGCCAAGTATCATTCCGAACTTTGAAATAAATCAATATTTACCCTCACTATGGATTGTTTTAGTTATTGTTGTTGCTTTTAACTGTATATAAACGTGTAATGAAAGAATGTTCTTGAATTTAAATTCTTTAAATCGAATTCCTTATTTTTGGAAATTTTCCATTCCCTATCTTTATTAGAGCATAGACTAATTGAATTAATTGATCTAAATGCCTAACTCTGTATATATAATACCAGTTAACTTTGGGTTGAAAAAGTTAAAACATTAATTTCATTTTAGTAAATTATTCAGTGAGTTTTCATAATTTAATTTTTAGCCATGTATCATTCCGAATTTTGAAATAAAGCAACATTTACCCTAACTACGGATTATTTTTGTTGTTGTTGTTGCTTTTAACTGTATATAAACGTGTATTGAAATAATGTTCTAGAATTTAAATTCTTTATTTTATTTTTCAGTGATAATGAATGGATTCTTACGATTTCTTTTTTTTTTAATTAACAATAAGATGATCCTAGAATAATTTATTCTCCATAAATGAGTTTTTCTTCGCTTAATTTGAAAAATGCAAATTCCAAATAAAGACTTCGTTTTTGTATGAGTTCAGAGCGAGGTCAATATTTGTAGAGAAGTAATTACGCGGAAAGGAGAAATTGCTTAGTGTTTGGAAATTTTCCATTAGCTATCTTTATTAGAGCACAGACAAATTGAATTAATTGATCTAAATGTCTAACTATATATATATAATACCAGTTAACTTTGTGTTGAAAATTTTAAAACATTAATTTCATTTTAGTAAATTATTTAGTGAGTTTTCGTAATCAAATCTTTAGCCAAATATCATTCCGAACTTTGAAACAAAGCAACATATATGTTCGCCATGGGTTTTAAATAAAACGCTACATCAAATCGTGTAAAAAACAGTTCGTAATCAAGAATTTGAATTCTTTAAATCGAATTCTTTATTAAATTTATCATTGATATCAAAAGAATTATTAGGATTTTTTTAGTTAGCAATAATATGCTCCTAGAATAATTTATTCTCCACAAATTTTTTTTTTCTGCGCTTTATTTGAAAAATGCAAATTACAAATAAAGATTTCGTTTTTGTATAACTTCAGAGTGAAGCCAATATTTATAGAGAAATATAATTTCACGGAAAAGGGAAATATCTTAGTGCTTGAAACTTATTTATTGCTTATATTTATTAGAGCATAGATTAATTGAATTGATCAAAATACCTAATTCAATATCCATAATCCTGATTACCTTTGGACTAAAAAATTAAAACATTAATTTCATTTTAGTAAATTAGTCGGTGAGTCTTTAGCAAAATATCTTTTCGAATTTTCAAATAAAATAACGTTTACCTTCACTATGGGTTTAAAAAAACTATATATAAAAACTTGTATTTTTTTCTTCTTTTTCTAGAATTTAAATTTTTTAAATCGAATTCTTTGTTTAATTTTTCATAGATAACAAAGAAATGTTGGGATTCATTTTTTTTTTTAAATTAGCAATAAGATGATCCTAGAATAATTTATTCTCCATAAGTGAGTTTTTCTTCGCTTAATTTGAAAAATGCAAATTACAAATAAAGATTTCGTTTTTGTATGAGTTCAGAGCGAGGTCAATATTTGTAGAGAAGTAATTACGCGGAAAAGGTAAATTGCTTAGTATTTGGAAATTTTCCATTGCCCATCTTTCTTAGAGCATATTGACTAATTGAATTAATTCATCTAAATCCCTAACTCTATATCTATAATACCAGTTAACTTTGGGTTGAAAAAGTTAAAACATTAATTTTATTTTAGCAAATTATTCAGTGAGTTTTCATAATCAAATTTTTAGCCACGTATCATTCTGAACTTTGAAACAAAGCAACATTTATGTTCGCCATGGGTTTTAAATAAAACTCTATATCAGATCGTGTAAAAGAACAGTTTCGTAATCCAGAATTTGAATTCTTTAAATCGAATTCTTTATTAAATTTATCATTGATATCAAAAGAATTATTAGGATTTTTTAAATTAGCAATAAGAGGCTCCTAGAATAATTTATTCTCCATAAATGTGTTTTTCCGCGCTTTATTTGAAAAATGCAAATTCCAAATAAAGATTTCGTTTCTTTATAACTTCAGAGTGAAGCCAATATTTGTAGAGAAGTATAATTTCACAGAAAAGGGAAATACCATAGTTCTTGAAACTTTTTTATACGCTTATATTTATTACAGCATAGATTCATTGAATTAATTGATCAAAATACCTAATTCAATATCTATAATACTGGTTACCTTTGGGCTAAAAAATTAAAACATTGATTTCATTTTAGTAAATTAGTCAGTGAGTCTTTAGCAATGTATCTTTTCGAAATTTCAAATAAAACAAAGTTTACCTTCACTATGGGTTTATAAAAACTGTATATAAAAACGTGTATTTTTTTTTTTTTTTTTTTTTTGGTTCTAGAATTTAAATTTTTTAAATCGAATTCTTTATTTAATTTTTCATTGATAACAAAGAATTATTGGGATTCATTTTTTTTAAATTAGCAATAAGATATTATAATAATTACTAGAATAATTACTAGAATAATACTAGAATAATTTATTCTCCATAAATGAGTTTTTCTTCGCTTAATTTGAAAAATTGCAAATTCCAAATAAAGACTTAGTTTTTCTATGAGTTCAGAACGAAGTCAATATTTGTCGAGAAGTAATTACGCGGAAAAGAAAAATTGCTTAGTGTTTGGAAATTTCCCATTGCCTGTCTTTATCCTTTTCGCTCCCTGGGTCCCCAAATGGGGACCCCCGTTTTCTCCGACTTTATTAATGGTACTCGAACATAATTACAATTTCGATATCAGGATTATATGTATCGAAGTCTAAGATTCGAACTAATGCAAATAAAATAAAAATCTTGCTCTGAAGTCGAATGGGAGAATAAATAATTCAGTAATAATTAATAATACTGCATTAATACACAGTAGCGAAGAGATTATTAGAGCATACACCAATTGAATTAATTAATCTAAATCCCTAACTCTATATCTATAATACTAGTTAACTTTGGGTTGAAAAAGCTGAAACATTAATTTCATTTTAGTAAATTACTCAGTGAGCTTCCATAATTACATTTTTAGCCAAGTATCATTCCGAACTTTGAAATAAAGCAACATTTATGTTCGCCATGGGTTTTAAATAAAACTTTATATCAAATCGTGTAAAAGAACAGTTTCGTAATCCAGAATTTGATTTCTTTAAATCGAATTCTTTATTAAATTTATCATTGATATCAAAAGAATTATTATTACTTATTATTACTTATTATTACTTTTTAAAAAATTAGCAATAAGATGCTCCTAGAATAATTTATTCTCCATAAAAGTGTTTTTCTCCGCTTTATTTGAAAAATGCAAATTCCAAAAAAAGATGTCGTTTTTGCATAACTTCAGAGTGAAACTAATATTTGAAGAGAAGTATAACTTCACGGGAAATATATTAGTGCTTGAAGCTTTTTGTATTGCTTATATTTATTAGAGCACAGATTAATTGAATTAATTGATCAAAATACCTAATTCAATATCTATAATCCTGGTTACCTTTGGGCTAAAAGATTGAAAACTAAGGATCGACCGAAACAGGTTTTTAAGGCCGAGAACCGAAGCAGTGATCTTCCTATTTTCGACCGAAAACGAAAACGAAAATATCCAAAAAAATTAAGTAAATAAATTGTATGTATTAAAGTAATTAATACATACATAAATATAAAGAATTATTAATTAATTATGCGTACTTATTAAATATACATAATGATTAATTAAATACGTGAGGCTCAAATCGGCTCTCTGATGTACCTTAGATCCAAAACTTTTCATTTTCGTATAAAATAAAACGTAATTATTTCATCAACGACACAGAAAGATTTTCTAATTATACGAATTTCATTTAATTAAAAAATATTAAGTTTTATGTGTCTGACTCATTACTGAATATACTGAATATCATACATTGAAATCATTATAAAAGATAAATCGAGGTGTATACACACCTCGATTTATCTTTTATAATGATTTCAGTAAATGATCATCTGTTATACTACACTGTAAAAAAAAATCTGCAGTTCTACAGATGTAAAGTTACATGTTTACTGAACTTTCATATGTAACTGTACAAAAAAAGCTGAAAATCTACAAAACTAGTTTCTGTAAAGATACAGAAATCTGTAACTTTACAATTGAATCTGCTAAAATTACAGTAATCTTACTAAAATTTTATCTGTAACCCTGCTTGCAGTTACATGAAAAGTTATAGGCATCCCAGTTTCCTAAAAAACTCTTAGTAACCCTACAGATTTTTTTTATTTTTGGCCCAAAAGTGTGTCTGTTACATGAATTTTTGTTGTTGACGTTACATAAAAAATTCTAGGAATCCCAGTTTCCTAGAAAAACTTTAGTAACTTTACAGATTTTTCTTTACAGTGTAGAACTTTCTGAGAGTATTCGAAACACTTCTGCGGTTTCAAACTGAAAATATTCTATTACTTTAGGTCTGCAGCTTTTAATGAGTACGTGAAAAAGTTTAGTTATATATGCATTGCTTGCTTTATAGTTTGCACTCACGTTTTGAGTCAGTCATGACTGATAATTAGAAACAACAACGTTCGTAGCAATAAATAACTTTATTTGAGCCGATAAAGCTCAAATCGATAGGTAATGTTAAAAATTTCCGAAAGAAGAAATAAGAGTTTTGGAATACGGATAGTTTCGGTCGAGTTTCGGTCCTGCCGCATTTTCGCCGAAACGAATTTTCGACGAAATTCAAATTTTGGGCCGAAAACGAAAAAGAAATCGAATTTTCTCTCGATCTCTAATCGAAACATTAATTTCATTTTAGTAAATTAGTCGGTGAGTCTTTAGCAAAGTATCTTTTAGAACTTTCAAATAAAGCAACGTTTATCTTCACTATGGGTTTAAAAAAACTATATAAAAACGTGGTTTTTTTTCCAGAATTAAACTTTTTAAAATCGAATTCTTTATTTAATTTTTCATTGATAGCAAATAATTGTTGGGATTCATTTTCTTTAAATTAGCAATAAGGTGATCCTACAATAATTTGTTCTCCATAAATGAGTTTTTCTTCGCTTAATTTGAAAAATGCAAATTACAAATAAAGGCTTCGTTTTTGTATGAGTTCAGAGCGAGGTCAATATTTGTAGAGAAGTAATTACGCGGAAAGGGGAAATTGCTTACTGTTTGGAAATTTTCCATTTCTTATCTTTATTAGAGCATAGACTAATTGAATTAATGGATCAAAATACTTAATTGCACATCTATTTTTCATTAAGTAATGCAACATTTTAAACATGGATTTCCTTTTTTTAACCCTTGAGGTTATTTTTTCAATACTTTCCATTTCTGTCCATGCTCTAGATTCCGTAAGCATGCTCAGATTGCCATGCGATTGATATCTGTTATTGAGGTTCACTGTGGCATGTTCGGTATTGAAAATTCCGAAAATCAGAGGGCAAGAAAAGAAACCTTGTATTTTTATAAATGCTGCTTTAAATCTCGAAAATATACAGGGTGTATCTGAAATGCTTCAACAAACTTAAGGGGATGATAGTACTCATTAAGACGAACAAAAAATGCAATGAAACGTGGGGTCGCAAATGATGTTTAAAGGGTGAAAATCGCAAAACTAATAAAAATATCTAAATCTTGCATGCTGCTTTTCTGCAGAACTGGCTAGTAGCACGATGCTGGTTTTCCTTTCCCTTTGTGCATATCCGGTCAGAAAGAGATAACAAAAACTTATGGAAGAAAGCCAAACAAATCTGTCAGCACTCAGCAGGAATCCACGTATGCAAATTTGAGCGTGTTCGCCAGTTCGCTCCTCCGTAGATGTACTCTGTGTAATAATGTACGCGGTCGATACTTTGAACAATTGTTCTAAAGTATTTGTTTTCTCTGGACATCACGAGCTGTGTTGTACCTATTCTGTGCAATAAATAATTTTCTGGAGTGTTTCTTTCTTGTCTCAGTTTGTCCATTTCCAGACGCATTTTCTCGATTTTCATCCTTTAAACGTCATTTGCGACCCCATGTTCCATTGCATTTTATGTTCGTCGTCATGAGTACTATCATCGCTCTAAATTTGTTGAAGCATTTCAGATACACTCTGTATTAGTTTCTGAGGTTTATAAACATAAAAGAATCGTGGGTAACTCGGAAAAGGTAACTGTATATTTTCATGCGTCATTACTTGAATAATTCCTTTTCAGAATTCTTCATCAACTTTTTTCTTTATCTTCTTCGTGATGTGTTACCTGCCGCTTATAATTTCAATTTTCATAAAAAAAAATTAAGTTGACTAACTTTTACCATTTTATCTGACACGATTTTTCTTGTATTTTTTTGTTTGTTTGTTTTTTAATTGTGTGATAAAAAATATCAAAAGTAACTGGGTAATTCAATATATATATATATATACAGTGGTTGCCAAAATTATGGACACTTTTAGGTAGCTTTCATTACAAAAAGTAAAAAGCTACCTATTGCAGCCGTCCGAAGGAAAACACTTCGGGAAATTTTGCTGTATTTTAGCCGATCATGACCCCCAGATCCCAAAACCACCCTCCGTTGAAATGTTGATATACATGCTATTTATATACATATACATGTATATATATATATATATATATATATATATATATATATATATGTTACATTATTAGATCTAATTCCGCGATTTCCTTATCTTATTCTAAATTACTACTTTATATTCACTAAATCTTTATTATTAAATAATCTCTATCGTTAACTCTGTTAAATTCCCTTTAATTTAACGTCTCACTTGTCTTAATCGCTTAAATATTACGCTTTTAGTATTCTTAAATTAAATGTTCCATTCCCGCGCTTTTTTCTTTCGAGAATATTCTTTTAGCTTCCATTTTTACTTTCCCGCGCATTTCTGAGGTTATCTTTTTTCCCTTCAAATTCATCAGCGTGCTCTTTCCGCACTCTTTATATGACGTGACATTCTTAATTATTCATTGGTTGAGAGCGCGACCTACGTCATATTTGTATTCTTACACGTGAGGAACAAAAAGTTGATACTCGCTATGTTTCAGTAGATTTTGGCAGATTCGAGTCGTATTTCCAGTTTTCACCCATCCCCCACCTGCGGTCACCGTCCTGTTATTCGATTATCTGGAACTTTGTTTAAACCTAATTACTACTACGGAGAGATGGCTAATTATCTTAGTGGAAATTGCACCTTTTGCAAGATGTTCTAATAAAGTGCTTAGCTGATATTATGAGTTGTTTCAATTTCTTCTGGGAAAACTTCACGGAACGATGTATTCCATTGTTTTCACTCGACAGCTGCATTTCAACAATTTGTTCTACTAATATAACAGATTCGAATTATCTGTTCTGACCACTTCTTTTACGCCATTATCGCTGGATGTGATCCACAATTACTATCGTGACAGCCAGTACTGCATTTTCAACGATAAAGCCAATCCAATGTTGTTAGAATGCAACATATATATATATATATATATATATTGTTGAAATTCACCATTTCCACAAACATAAATTTAAAAATACTACAACATCAATCTTACAAATTCAAAAAATCATATCGGAACGTCTATTTCTGGAGTCTTCATTCATGCAATATTATAACAAAGTTTATCCATACGGACTTAATGCTGAAGTATTCAATAGGAATATTAAAGTTTTTTCATCCATTAATAATATAATTGATTATAACCCAATTTATCCTACACTAAATCATAATTTAAATCGCAGAACAACACGTAACAAACGAGGTAGATGTTTTTCTTCAATAATTATTTCTAAAAATACTATAATTAAACAGTTAAATAACCTCCATAGTAAATATTTAATTGATTATAATTGGTTATTAGTTCGTAAATATATCTCTGCAATAAAAAAGAAAAAGCTTGCACAATATTAAAATATATTTCTTAGTAAAACGTTCTCGAAACATTTCTCAGATATTTCTTTTACCTTATTATGACCAGAGTCAATCAATTTACCATTAATTTACAAAAAAAACCCCTAAACTTAAAAATACAAATACACAAAAGCTAATTACTTATTCAAATCAAATATTCTATAAAATTAATAGTAATTCTATTATAAATAACAAAAAAATGTAAATTTCCTGTTCATAGTATTCAAATATCTAGAACATTTAAATATCCAATTCCTTTAGTAAAAAGATTTTTAATTATAATTCTTTTTCAAAAAATACATCTGCTACAAGTACTTTCCCTTGTAATTGCAACGACCCCTCACTACAGCAATACATTAATAAAGATCATGGTCATATCGTCGCTACCATGTCAAACTACCCAATGTGAAACAATGCATTTTTCATATTTTCTGCCATTTTGTTGTATTGTACACGATACGCACTAATTAAAATCGGCACGTTTCTAGCTTGCTTAGGAACTTAAATAATGACTGTTTCAAAGTATCCAATATGCACTTTTTCCTAAAATTTACAATGTCAAATTGTCCAATATGGCATATTCGATCATTTGCCGTAAATGTTTGGATACTTTTCTTTTTCTAAGCATACGTACCACGTCAAACTATCCAATATGAAAATAGTCTTTTTATCAGGAAGGCAAAAAACTGGTTTATTTATGAATTTAAATTTATCGACATATATTAACCTATGTTTTTGACTTATACTATTGCATATCTTTTCTATGGTTAATACAATGTGGGGATTTTTAGTTCATTTACAGGAACATTCAAAATAATAACGTTATATTAGGTAAAAAGAGCGGTGTTTCTTAATGGTGTTACAATATTTAAAACATCATGAAATTAATATGGATTTATCACATATATTAAAACATGTTTTATGCAGAATAAGGTATACAAGCCATTTATTATTACTTATAGGTTCATACAAAAGTATTTTATTGTATAACGGTTTATAGTTTTAAAAAATGAAATTATATTTTAATTATATTTTAATCATGTTTAATTATATTTTAATAATGTTTGAATTATATTTTAATAATGTTAAAATATTCCAAACAAAGTGAAATTCACATCCGTAATTGATTTACATTACAAGTTGCTTACAGTAGAATATGACATGTATCATAGTTATCGTTAATTTACTGGGGCATACTAAAAATTTCGGTTACACTGCTGTCTATTAGCGATAGCTGTTTGAAGTGCGTTTTCAATTATAGTATGAATTTTTAACTATTTGAATATTACGTGGTGCGTATAAATTATATAGATCATATACGGGGCTTTACAAAAGTATTTATAAGCATTACTTTGTATGGGCGTGAATTTCTTAATGGAGGTTTTTAATTGCGTTATGCAATTTCGTTCTTTTATTTCTTTTTACTATACTAAAATATGTTAGTAGAAATTCCTAATATGCAGGGCTACGTAAAGAACTGAAAACAGTGGAGGCTATAACTGGTAATTTCTGGAAGTATATAACAATTTTTTGTCGGAATTAAATTTTACTATATTACGTAACATGTATAAAAATCTGTAGATTATATACAGGGTTATACAAAAACTTCAAGTGTATTTCCGTTTATTGTTGGAAATTACTAAAGTTTGAAAATGTGAATTGCGTTACGCGTTTTATAATTAAACTAAATTGTTGCATACTATCTAGATTATATAAAAATCTATATGTCATTTACAGGGCTTCACAAACTGATTCGAGTACTTTTTCTGCCTATGGGCGGTAATTATTTTTTAGTGAATTCTTTTGTGCAGCCCTGTATACGAGGTATAGAATTTTTCTACATCATGCAAAAAAATAGTTACATTTAAAAGCGCATACCGACTTCCAGCAATTATTGCTCAAAGACAGTACTGTAACCCAGTTCTTTTGTGTGTCCCTGTAAATGAACGACAAATTATATGAATGCGTGCTTTATTCTGTCGTAATCTTCTTTTAATGAAATTCAGTAATTTATATAATTTTTAATACATTTGACATTGCATAATGTCTTTAAAATACTCTCCAAACGATTTTTTCCAATATACTACAGTCGGACCTCTATTTAACGAACCTCTATTTTGCGAATTTCTCTATTTTGCGAACTTTTCCTCGGAACCAACAACATTTTGCGAATTTCTTCGTAAAATAACCTCCAAATAGCGAAGTGTATTCTCTATTTAATGAACTTTTTCTTATGATATAATTTTTTTTTTCATCCTATTTCTCAAAATATTTCCGGACACTTCAAACTTATTCTTTCTTTTACACATTTTATAATGCTCAATAACCTTGAATTAGTTTTACCAGGTGCCTAACTCAACGAGAGCAGTAAAATACCTGTCATTCTTTGCACTCCATCCAGGAAATGCAAACTTTCAATATCCCCCTTTCACATTCAAAAGGGCTGTTCTGTAGTAAATAAGTTTCAGTAATTAAATTTAAGGACGCATACAGTAATACAATGCTTAAAATTACTTGTTATAATAAATACGATAATATCATTAAAATTCATTAATTTTAATGTAAATATTTCCTTTAAACTGAAAATACGGTGTATTTCTGGACAATATATTTTTTTAAATTCTTGTTGTCCTTACAGATTTCTTTTTGATGGGTAAAATGAATAATAATAAAAAAAATAAATATGATTTGCCAAAAAAAAGTGTGATTAGTTAAGTCTTTTAATAATGTTTAGTGTTTATGAATAAAAAATCTGTTTTGTGTAGTTTAAAGTATTTAAAAAGGTTCATCTCTATTTAACGAATTTTCCACATAACGAACTTTTTTTCGGGATTTAGCGACTTCGTTAAATAGAGGTCCGACTGTATAATGTAATGGGAATCCTTTGAGTGCCCCTGAAAATGAACTATTAATGTTACTTCATATGCAATACCGAACATGCCATTGTAAGCATCATTAACATTTTTCAATTGCATGAAAATCCGAGTATATTTACGTGAGTTTGAGCGTGGGCAGTCAAACCGAATTCATAAACACATTTCAACCTTGTTGGAAAATGTAATATGTTGAAAATTCCCTTTCATTAATTTCTACCAATAGATGAGCATAACTGAATTCTTTTGTACAACCCTGTATATTACCTAAAAGCGGTCCATGAGCTTCTTAGTATAAATAGCGCCAATATTACTATTTATAATTACGGGTATGAAGTGCCTAATAGTTGCCCACCGCATTACTTGGAATATTTTTGTTTTTTTATATTTTATAAAATTAACAGAATGTTTAAAAATAAGATTTTTCTTTATTAATTTACTGTGTATTAAAGGTACACATATATTAATACAGACTTTAAATACAATTAAATACAATAAACCCAACTGGAGTGAAAAATTAGCCGGGGCCAGGAATCGAACCTGGCCCCGGCTAATTTTTCACTCCAGTTGGGTTTATTGTATTTAATTGTATTTGAAATCTGTCTTAATATATGTGTACCTTTAATAATTAAAAATGGAATTCAGACGTTAATTTATGTGCTTTAATATTACTGTATATTCATTATTAAAATTATTAAAGAAAATTCTTAAGAGTTTTATATTGAATATGTAAATACCAAAATTTTTACAAATTAAACTATTGAATACGACACATTTCCTACTATGAAACGGCACAAAACTTTTACAAGTTAAACTATCGATTATGGTATATTCACTACTGTGGAATGGAGAACCTGGGAAAAACACATAATTTTTACAAGTCAAACTATCCAATGAGGCATATTGGATAGTTTGAAACTGAAAAAGTCCAACGAAGCTTAAGCATACAAATAAGCATACAATATCAAACTATCTAATGTGATTTTTTGGCGAGTAAAATTACTCAAATGATTTATCTCAATAGCATGCTTAAATAGGATATAAAACAGCACCCGAAAAACATAATAATTGTTTACTGTTGCTTGGCGCTGATTTTTAATGCACAATTAAAACAGTATTTTTGCCCTTCTGATAAGTGGCTATTTTCACATTGGATAGTTTGACATGGTACCGACGAAATAATCACTGGTTATCTTAATATTGTAAATGATTTTACAAAGAAAATTAATGGGATATGGCACTAAAAATAGACTTCCATCAAAATTTAATTTAAATTCGATTATAAAGCAATTTACATATGATATCGATTTGTTTACATACAAAATTTCTATGTATTACAATAAACCTAACTGCATATTTTAATCAATGGAAAATATTGGTTATTGAAAAGTTAACTGATGCATTTGTCAAAATGTATCTAATCTTATTAAAGTCAATACCAAACACATTTTCCAACAAATTAAAAATATTAAAAAAGACTATGTAATCACATATATTGACAAATCCCCTAATAATTATGCAATCATATGCAAATCTTATTATCACCATCTTCTTACATCTTGTATTTCATCAAATAAATCTTTCCAAAAAAATAATGATGATATTATTGTTAACAATCGTAAAATTATTGCTTATCATAAACTAATAAATATTATTCCTACTAACTTTAACTATCCATATTTACTGTTCATTCCTAAATTTCATAAGACACCAATTAAAATCAGAACAGTTACAATTGGATGTAATACATATAATATTATGCTAACAATATTTTATTAAAAATTCTAAGTTAAATTTATAATCTAACAACAGAAACAGATAATAAACATTATATAAATAAACGCTCAAGTGCGAGTATTACTCGCGCTCCGAGGGTTCCGTACAGTAAATGTATGTATTATTAACTGTATTATTAAAAAAATCGTTGCTAAAATAATAAAAAGAATTTGAAAAAAAACTACACAACGTAGGGTTGGGTATTGATGTATATAATAGAAAAGTGCGAATGGGTTTACCATAAAAGTTCAAAGACTAAATAATGCCAAATATTGCCAGTCTGCATAACAATTTTTTTAATCTTATTCGAATCTGTTTATGATGAACTTAATTCGGTACTGACAATAAAAGTAGTGCATATTAGTAGTGCTTCATTTGGCATTTCATAAAAATAATTCAGCGTAGTATTTTATTTTTACAGTGTAGCTAAAACAAAACACTTGTTCAAAGTTTAAACTTGGCATTGGGCTAAGCGCGCTTCGAAAGAAGGTCGCAAAGTTGCAAGGCCCCCTTGGTCCGTGCCACGTACTTTCAGATAGTTTTTTACTTAACTTTTAAAGACAAGGAAGGCGTATAGAGAGATCAACTCAATGCAAACTAGTCGCGAATCCAATAGTATTTATGTGATTAATTCTAGTTAAGGGCTTGTACCTTTTAAACGCAACGAAAATTAACGAAAAAATTCAACATTTTAATAGTCTATCTTCAAAACCTTTTTATGTATAAACAAGAAATTTTGACTATTGATTAACAGATTGTGCTTTGTAATATGCTAACAATAGAAATTTATTAGACTTTTACAGAATTTGTGTATTGTTGAAATCAAAATAGATCTTTTTTTTACTCCATAAGTCATTGCGCACATGATATCTTAAGAAAGTATGTATGGAATGTCAGGAAATTTGGTAAAGATACTAAACAAATATGTGTGTTTAAAATGATCTACTCTTACGAGAAAATTATTCCATTAACAATATATAAAGAAAATTCAAAATTTTGCATTTTTAAAGAATAAAAATAGTCATAACTAAAAATATTACCATTGTAAATACTTAAAAGTAGTCATTTTGTCATTTTAAACACACATATTTGTTTAGTACCTTTACCAAATTTCGTGACAATCCATACATACTTTCACAAGATATACGCGCAATGACTCATGGAGTAAAAAAAAAGAGCTATTTTGAGTTTCAACAATACACAAATTCCGTAAATGGCTAATAACTTTCAAATGGTAGCATATTACAAAGCACAATCTATTTAATCAAGATCCAAAATTTCATGTTTACACATAAAACGGTTTTGTAGATAGACTAATTCTAACTTTTTCGTTAATTTTCGACGCGTTTAAAAGGTACAGGACCCAGTATATTAGTCTGTTTTTAACAATTTGACGTTTATTACTTTTATACTGCTACTCGGCATTGCATTACACATATATATCATTAAAAGTTGTTATCTGCACTTTAAAAGTCGATGGAAAATCGCGTACACCGCCCCTGTCATTACGTATGTCAAAACCGTCCGTATATTTAAGTGTTAATATCTCAGCTAATTATCGATGATTTTTTTCGAAAATCAGTATCAACAATGCTTTTATACTTCTGCTGCGATAAGTATCTCCAGTGCTCCTCAACACCTTTGCTGAATGCCTGCAAATCGAAATTTATGTGTAACGGAAAAATGCGCTTTTCTGAAAAACTATGTGACCTAAGGTAATCGCTATAATTTTCCTGTAAGGTTTACATTAGCGTCTACTACCACTAATTTTTTCATAATTTTAGTTTCAGTAGATTCGAAATTAGATGGGGGGGGGGGGGGGACATATTTTCGACGATATTTTTGAAAACATAATACCTAAAATTAAAAGAAATATATTTTTGACTTCAGCCTTACGAAAGCTTTTACCCGATACCCCACACGATATACAAAGAAAAGATTTTTTTTTTCAAGTTACTTGATTAGCCCCTATACATTTTTCCTAAATATATTTGTCAATGTTTAATAATCGGAAAATATTTGGGTCAATAGTCTTTATTACTTCCCTCAATTTGAACTTTCTACGTTCCATAGTTTACGAGTAAAGTGGCTGTGACAGACAGACAGACACAGGAGTGATCTTATAATGGTTCCGTTTTTACTTTTTAAGTACGGAACCCTAAAAATAGTCATCAATTGGTTAATGTAATTAAAGACATTAAATGTGTAAAAAATATACGAACATAGGATTTCAAAGATCTATTTAATAATACAAATCTTACAGACCTGCATAATATAATTAATGCACTATTTAAAACACATGAAAATAAATTAACTGTTCCTACATATATGGATATAAAATATTTTCGCACTTTAACAAATTTCATAACATACAATAACTATATCTTACAAGATAATATTATTTATCTACAAATAGAAGGAATCCCACAAGGCGGATCTACATCCAGTTTGATGTCTGATTTATATTTATAACAATATAAACGTAATTTCTGTAATGATAATATACTAATATATCGTCATACTGATTACATAATTTTAATTGACACTAAACAATCAAATATTTCTCAATTTCCTGTTATTTATCCAACTATTTTAGAATTGACAGAAAACCTAAATCATAATTGCACAAAACAAAACAATTACTGATCTTTATGACAAACGTAAAGACTTTCAATTCAAAGTTATATTTACTCATTTTAAATCCTGTCTACATATATCAGTTTACTGTAATATACTACTTAATCATTTGTATAGAATCAAGAGTTTATGTTCCTCACATCTTATCAATAAAAACATTAAACAATTAATATTTGATGCATTAAATCATAGTTTCCCTAAGAAATTCCTATATTCCTTAATCTACAATTAATTAATCATCTAAACAATGGATAGTAGGGAGGTTTCTTGTAAGTTACAATTAACATTTTGCGTATTAAAAAAAATATATATATAAAAAAATTATAAAAAATTAAAAATAAACAAAAAAAATAAAAATACAAAATATAATTTAAAATTTTTTAAATAGGTTGGCAGGGTGGGTAGATGTTAAATTATGGAGGAGGGGGGAGCTGTCTGGATAATTTATACGAAAATGTTGATTTAATAAATATATTCACAAAAAAAATGTGTGTGTGTGTGGGGGGGGGGGGTATTGGTACGTTGAATTTATGAGTTTCTATGTTTATTTTGATGCTTATGAATTTGCTGTCCTTAGTCCTGTATAAAAATATTTATATTATATTAATTTACATCAATTTACATCACTTTTATTGATTTACTTCAAAATATTGTAATTTATAATAGTGGACGCGAATACAGTATATGATACATGTATTTATCAGTATGTAGAAATGTTGTAATTTGTTTGTATATAACCCCCGCCCCCATCTGTAAAGAAACAATTTAAAATTTATAACATTAAATTTATTATGTGATTAATAGAATCATACTTTTATATTATTATATTTGTAACTTATTTTAAATTATTATTAATTTACTTAATTTTAAATAAAATAATTAAAAATAATTATAAACATTATATTAAAGATGCTAAATTATCATTATCGATATTCTGTTGAGCTGTTTTAGAATGATAATTGTTGTGCTGTTTTAATGTGAATTAATGAGGTTCAAATATTTGCAATATGCGATTTTTCTAGTTATTTTTGGTAATCTCCAATAGATGGAACCACTACAAATTATTTCTACTTCTTTTAGCCGTGTTTGTGAACACGTATGGACATTTTTAACTTTTTAATTTTTTGAAGTTTCGGTAGATGGCAGCATTAAATAATTATTTATTCAGTTCTAAAATAATTATGTTGCCATACTTTATTATATTATTTATCTTATTTATTACCTGTGTATTTTAAACATCTACTTCTTTTTGGTACTTTTTAGTAATAATTTAATCCAAGATCCTTAAGATAGCATAAGTTTTATAAGAATGTTAATATTATCTGCAAGCTGTGAGGATTTGAAACCGTAAGGATTCGCTTTTAACTCTACCATTTAATTAAGCGGGATTTTCGCTGTGCTAAAATGGGATACATGTTTGAGATTATGATATAGTCATAGCAATTCTCTTACTGGCTAAGTCTTTAATTTAAATGTTCCAATTTTGTTCATATTATTCATTATTAAGGATCTTGCATAGATTAATTATTTATTTAATTCAATTTATATGGCATGGTAAATTTATATTTTTTGGAGTATAGTCGATCAGGTACATAATGGAATTCAATTTTTAGCTTATTGCTGGATTCTATTAGAGAAATCGACTATGTTTTTGCTTATATTTGTATTTCATGTACCCCTGAAAAAGTGAAATGCTATACAAGCTTCCTGCTACATCCATCCAATTGATCTATTATTTGTTTACGATACGTCTTTTAATGGTTCAACAATATTTCGCTGGTTATTTGTATCTTTTGTCTTTAATAGGTTATAGTATCAAAATTTGGTGGGTTTTCATATGTTTTATATGGATTAATCGTCCGCAATGTGCTAGTGAATTAGTGGTATTGTGCTTGATTTTGTATTACAAGTTATAGGTTCCCTCTTTATTTTGTATAATATCAGTGTTATGTATTGAAGCTAAATCTATTAATTTAACTTTAGTAATTGGAAATAGATGATGAAATGTAGTTATATAATGGTTATATATATATAAATTTTATCATGCTGTAACTGTCGAATTTTTGAACTGATTTGGATGAAATTTTTCATATGCATAGTACATACTAATGTCTAGACCAAGTTCGTTGCCCAGCTCCATCCGCCATCTTGTTTCAAAATGGCGGCCATTTGAATTTTTGAATTTTTTTAATGTTTTCTAACATTGTATACTTATCGAAAATGTTACGTTTCACAAAATCAAACTCTTATGTATCATTTTAAACAGAATGTTACAAATATTAAAAGATATTTTAAAGAGTCACACAGTGTAAGTTAACAACATAGGTCATTTTAAAGAGAAAGTTAGGAAACCTAAAAATTTCCAAAAGTGTCCACAAAATTCAAATGGCCGCCATTTTGAAACAAAATGGCGGGTGAAGCTGGCCAACAAACTCGGTTGAGACATTAGTATTTACTATGCATATGAAAAAATTCATCCAAATCGGTTCAAAAATTCGAGAGATACAGCATGACAAAATTCAGATATAAATATATATATGTATATATATATATATATATATATATATACAGGGTGTCCCAGAAGTAATGGGACAAACTTTAAGAGGAGGTAGGGGGCATCACAAGGATTCAGATTTGCATAGCAACCCAGGGTCGAAAACGCTTTCCTGTCACGGTAGTGACGACACAAAACACAAGAAAGAAAGGACACGAACAGGGAGAGAAAACATGTTTATTATTCTTAGTACTGCAAAATGCTGGGACAATGCTGGAAAGTGTTGAGGAACTTGTTGCACGCATCGTGGCAGCTGCTGGGGAAGTCCAGGGCACTCCCAGTATTTTCGAGAACATTAGATCTTCCATACGCCGGAGATGCGCTTCCATGCATCAGGGCCCGGGGTCGTAATTTCGAACACCTACTTTGATGACGATCGTTGTCCCTTTAATGTTCTTTCTTCTTAGTTTTTTGATGTACTAAGAATAATAAACATGTTTTCTTCCCTTATTCGTATCCTGTCTTTCTTGTGTCGTCACTACCGCGCCAGGAAAGCGTTTCCGACCCTGGTTTGCTATGCAAATCTGAATCCTTGTGATGTCCCCTACCTCCCCTTAAAGTTTGTCCCATTACTTCTGTGACACCCTGTATATATGGATACATATATATATATATATATATATATATATATATATATATCCAAAAACCAAACCAAAAATTCGAAACTACGGAACTGATCCAACAATAAACTAAACCAAATGACAACAACAACAAAATAACTAAAAACAACTAACTTCAAAAACAACATACTTTAAAAACATTCAAACTAAAACCAGAAGAAATTGAATCCATGGAGACAGGCGGCATGCACTTGCGACATGCAACTGCGGGGTTAAAACCAGTTTTTATGTGCACAACGCTCCCCAAACAACCTGTCAAGACCAAAAAGAAAAAACTAACAAATCGAATGAGCTGCCTAGACCCATCGAAAACCAACAACTGAACATGAAACCCCAAACAATCGTGCACGCAAACCCTGAACAGATATATACATATATATATATAGTATATATATATATAAGTCAGCATTTGAAAGGGGGTGGTTTTGGTATCTGGGGGTCATGATTGGCGAAAATATAGCAAAATTTCCCGAAGTGTTTTCCTACGGACGACTGCAATAGCTTTTTACTTTTTGTAATGAAAGCTACCTAAAAGTGTCCACAATTTTGGCCACCACTGTATATAATTTATAATAGTTTAATATACAGATGGACAAAAAAAGAGAAACACCGCATACATTTTAATTTCCAATTTCTTAGAGAGAGAAAAAAAGTATCCATTCGACTGGAAATTGTCTTTTTTTCCATTTATGTTTTTTAAAAATTTTAGGGGGTCGTGGATATACTGAAGTTGTTCCAAACTCTGAAATTTTTAACACGAACACCTAATTTTGGCGGCATATTTGGCTTTTCTAGTACATTTTAGCTTAGGATAATCGAATCGAAATCGAAATCGAATCGAAATCGAAGCGAAGCGAAATCGAATGAGAATTCATTCAGTCAAATAGTTTAGGACTTATGAAGGTTTAAAGTTTTGAACTCTTAATATTAATTTCGTTTGTAATGGTTGCGAAGCAGGTTGCAGTGAAAATAGTTTTGAAACATAACTCAAGAACTACTTTGTGGAATGAGCTGTTTTTTGGGATTCGCATATTTGTAGCCTTGTTTATTAGTATTATTAGTTTATTAGTATTAGTTTTATTAGTAGCTCTTTCCTTCCGCGATCCTTTACGTTTTTCTTCTCTTATTCCGACTCTTTTGCGGAAGCCAGGTTCATAGGTCTTCAGCCACGTCCCGAGTATAAGAGAAAGGAGAGCTCGGAGCCCTGAAGCTACCGAACGACCGGTGCTGCGTCAAGCTTATTATGTACATTTCTTTATTAATTTTCCAAAAATGAATATTTGTTGTCCCATTAGGCTGCAATAGCAATCTTTTCGAAATTTTATTTATTTTCTCTTATGTATATGGTTAAATATGGGTTAAGAAAAAGTAGCATTCATTTTTATTAACGCTTTCTAACGAAGTTGACAAGTGTTTATGCATTCGGTTCGTCTGACCGTCTGTCCACGCTCTAACTCACGTAAATATACTCTGATTCTCGTGCAATTGGTAAACGTTATTTAGGGTCACCAAAGCATGTTTGTTATTGTATGTGAAGTATGTGGGATTAATAGTTCATTTACAGGGGCACACAGAAGAATTCCATTACATTATGGTATATGGAGGAAAATCGTTTGATGAGATTGCGCTATTTCAAATGTATTGAAACTGATATAAATCACTGAATTTCACTACAAGATAGAATAGGGGATTCATAGCATTTGTCGTTCATTTACAGGGACACACGAAAGAAATCGGTTACAATACTGTCTTTGAGTAATAATGATGACTGGAAATGCGTTTTAAAATTCGGTAAGCTCTTTAAAATGTAAATAAATTTTTGCATGTTACTCGCTGTATATAAATTCTATACCTCATATACAGGGCTGCACAAAAGAATTCACGTACCATTCTCCTTATTAGCGGAAATTGCTGAAGGGGAATTTTCAGCTGAAGTATGGGCATTCTCACAACTTTTGACTTTCGGGAATAAAAATCTGGTAAAATTAAACTTGCTAAAATAACATTTTAATCTGATAGACGAATGCCTTAATGATTCAAAATAAAGAAAAAATGGTCAGCAGCGAAAAAAAATTTATTTAACTGAGGTTTAAGTTAAACTTGAGAGTTTCATTTTCCTTACCATTTTACCACTATAACTTTCTATTTTCTTCTAAATTTTTACTTATAATGAATTTGCATAGTACCCACAGGACATTCAAATAAGAAATAATAAAAATGTAATACTTTTAATAAAGAATTTTTGTATAACATTGTCTTAAAGGGGTGTTAAAGAAGGGACGGTAAGGTAAAAAAAAAGGGGGGGGGGGACAGTATAGGAAAAAAGGGACGGTAAGGATGGAACGGTAGGGGAAATTACCACCTATTTTTAGGAAAATCATGTTAAGACTAAGTGATAGCCACAATATTCATTGATTTTTAGAAACAGTTGTTAACATTGTATTAAATTAATTTTTTTTTTTATTTACCTCGAAAAGTGCAGGAAAAAAACCTTGGGGATGATAAGACTACCAATAAAGCCACGATCTTGAAATTGATATTTAAATGCTTATTTAAATTCTGCAGTAAATTTCTTGTAAAAGAATTTTAGACATTCTTGCCCTAGCATACTTCTGCATGAGAAAAAACTTGAAAAAAATTCTGTGGCTGCATCTGAAGTGATTTTCTGTATAAGTTTAGCAAGAGGGACGGTAAGGATGAAAAACCCAGGGACAGAGTTCAAAAAATATCAACCGTAAAAATGCGTGCAGGTTAATTTTTTGCTACATATTTATATATAACAACTGTCCCAGTTTTGGAAAAAAAATTACATCGAATTCCTTTCATTGAAACAATTTTATAGAGACAGCTCCAAACTTAAAAATCAGCATCAGGGACATGGGGCGGTATAGGAGTTTTCCTGGTATTTGGACCCCCAACATCGTCCAAAACCTATTTATCTCGTTAATATTGTTATGCAATCACGCAATGGGATGTTCCCCTGTATATGAAATAAAAAAACACAAAAAATGTATTAAAATAAAAATTATTATTCAGGGACATAAACGTCAAAAGATTGTGAGAATGCCCCGTATATGTATTTCTTAACTGAACTAAAATTTGGCATGCATATAGTTAATAGATACAGATCTATATATCATATGCAGGGAGGCTGAAAGAATCGGATAATTTTCCGATTGTAGATGAGGACAGCTGAAGTTGGGTTTTCAAATATGTTATGCGTTTCCATATGGTTGAATTAGACATGATATTTAAATTTATTAAACGGTGCAGTTTTGTTACATTATCCTGAGTGTATTGGAAAGTGTTTCATAATCTATGCTTGACGCATGATTTTTCCTTTCTTGCTATTATTATTATTTCTTTCATACACTTTTGCTTTCATTTATTTATTTCTTTACAAGCAATCAGTTATTCTCTAAGAATGACACAGACATTAATTAAACTAGTTTGTTCCAGATATCCATTCAGCAATTACTTTGACTGAAAATATAAAAACCATTAATGTCATTGCATTTAATCGTTCAGTGCTTTATCTAAAAGCATTTCCTTCTAAAGAAGCTTTTCTCCTTGAACTTTAAAACAAAATAATGGTTTTTTTGGCCTTGAACTATTAAATAATGCTGCATATCGAAAAGATTTTTGAGAGATAATTTTGCATTCCAGAAACCACATCTATTATGTATTTCACTTTATCTTTATTTTTTTTTTAAACAATACAATTGTTATACATTTTTTATTAACGATGAGACTATTCTACATTTTTCTACAAATGATCTTGTTTTTCTTTATACAAAAAATGCAATTTGAAAAAGTAATAATAATTTTACAAAAGCGGGCGGTATTTATGCATAAACTAAGTTTACCAAGAAAAGAAAACAAGAAAGAAAAATCATGCATCAAGCACAAATTATGAAATACTTTCTAACATATTCAGAATATTGTAACAAAACGTTTAGCTGAAAGATGATGTATAAGCAAAGAATTTGGAAAAAGCATAACATATTTGAAAACCTAATTTCACCAGTTACCATCTGTAGTCGGAAAGGTATTTGAATTATTTTTGAACAGCCCTGTACAGTGGCGCCAACTTTTTAAAAGTATTGGGAGGGCTCAAAAATATTTTGAGAAAATGGCATTGCCAGATTTTCTTTTTTGACTTTTAGAGGGTGGACTGATTTGAAAAAACAACTCTCAAAGTCAAGTTATCATGCTTTAACCCTTTATTGTACTGAATTATGAATTCATAAAAAGTCTATCTTTTAAAGCATTTTTCGTGAATTTTTGAAACTACATTAGAAGATTTACATAATCATTTAATAAATTTTAGAAGGATTTTAGAAGATTGAAAGATTAATTAAATTTGAATTTATCGGGGTTTTATGCAATATTTATAATCCCAATCAAGTCTTTTATTTTAAACATTTTTCTTAGTAGTTTGTAGAATTAGGGAATGTACAAATATAATGTTCTTACAATAGAAATATGGAAAAATTTCTGAATTGAAAAAATCCCTCTCGCCCTCCCCAACGCAAAGAAAACTGAAAAGATGCAAAGGCAAAAGAAATCATCCTTTTAAAAATATTTTTGTTTTATGTAACCAATAATGCTTTTGGAACAAGATAAAGTAATGTATCGATAACTCATTCTAAACTGTATTACAACTAATCGATGTATTAAATGAATTTTATAACAAGTTATTTTAATGGTACTTATAAGTACCGTCAGTAGATAAAGGGTTAAAGTGAAGTAAAATAAAAACATTATTTAATAAATTATATTTTCATGAGCTTTTCCTTATAACAACACTAATTTTTAAAATGTGTATCATCATATGACGAATATGATAAGAAATTGAAAGCGCAAAAAAACAAACATCGAGCAGAACGTTTAACTGATTTACGCGTGCTATCTAGGAGTCAGAACATTGAAACAGATGGTAATTGACTTATATTCACTGGTAAATGGTAAAATAAATTTTGTTTTGGGGTGGAAAGTAATTAAATAATAATAAAAAGTAATGAACTAGAACAATAAAAGTGGGCACGCTGGGATGGCAAATTATTGGGTGGGCTCGGGGCCCACGGGCCCATATAAGTTGGCGCCACTGGCCCTGTATATGGTTAGTAAATTATATATACTACATTATATGCCAAAATTTTGTTCAGATAGGAAACGCATAAACACAGTTGAAAATTCTCATTGAGCAATTTTCCTTGAATAAGCGGAAATGTACCTCCATTCTTTTGTGCAGGGCTGCACAAGACTGTAGAATTTAAACACACCAAGTAATATGGAAAATGTAGTTAAATTTAAACGCGAATAGTACAATTAAAAATGCACTTCCAGCAATTATTGCTCATTGGCAGTACTATAACCAAATTCTTTTGTGTGCCCCTTTAAATAAACGATAAATGCTATGTACTCGATATACTACAGCAGAGACGGCGAACCTATGGCACACGTGCCACTTTTGGCACGCGAAAGAATAATTTTGGCACGGCATTGCTTGTGGTTCTGAACCAGAATAAAGTGAGATTATACAAAATTGCGACTGATCTTTTCAAAATTCGATTAAATGGGAATTGAAAAATTTTAATTGCGGCATATTATATTCCAATCTAATTATTTATGGTCTCAAAAATTTTTTAAACAATGAAGATATTAGAAAACTATCGACAAGAATTGGTTATTAGACATTACTAAATTCTAATGATAAAGTTATGGTAACTATGAATTTATTTCAGAGCTATTCAAAGAAACTGGTGTTTGCCATTTTAACAGTTTTTCTGCCTATCTGTGCTTTCAAGCCACTGTTTTCACAAATGAATAATATCAAAACTCATACTGAAAGCACTTGTCAGATAAATCCGGCGTTTAGTTTGCATTAAAATTAAGCTGATATTAAGATGCGACAACAGAAATCAAATTACATAGCATTAATGTTTTTTAAATTAATTTCTAAAATATATTTGTTGCCATAATTATTATAGTGTAATACTTACATGTATGTTCCTCATGTTTTTTATATCCTAATAGAAAATTTTAAGCAATTTTAATCCATTATTTTTCCACCTACTAAATTTGTTTTTTAGTTGGCACGCCATGGTCACGTAAAATATTTTTTGATCAAATTTGGCACGCAGCACAAAAAAAGATTCGCCGACACTGTTCTGCAGTAAGCATCTTTTAGTACCCCTCAGTGATGCATGACCAATTTCAATATGTTTGAAAAGGTTTAACATCATTAAAATATAAGGGGCAGTCAAATGAAAACCGAACACACACTAAAAATAGAGTATAGAAAATTTTTATGCAAAAATAATTGCCAGACATTTATCCCACATAAGACATTTATCCCCATAAGACATTTATCCCACTGTGAGACGATGTGATCAAAGCCAGTTTTGTAGAAGGAGTTAGGCTGCTGACGGATCCACAACCTCACCCACTCTAGCACGCTTCCTCGTCCGAATGAATCTTTTATAAAGGCATGCACGGTGCCATGGCTAAATCCGACCTGAACGCGAATTTCTTCTGTAATTCGTCGGTTTTCCCGGATAAGACCATCAATCTGCGCAATCACATCAGGAGAAATGGCTCGACGGGCCTGCCTGTGGCAGTATTTTGCCCTTAAGGCTGTTTGTTCTCAAATACAAAAGGGTAACTTTATGACATAAGTTTTAATTTAATTTTGTTCGGAAATGCATGAAACTAGAAGGTGCTGTTGTTCAGAAACTATGTAATCGATCTGTTTTTTCCGGGTTTTTTTTTTTTTTGTTTTTTGTTTGTTTGTTTTGCAAACGCCGTATATCTTTCAGAAAATAGTGTCAACGTGGACGTTTTGAACCGAAATTCCCGAAGAAAGTAGAAAAACCAATCAGCGAAGGGAGAAAAACATCTTGTCCCGTGATCAAAATCGTTTATAACTCAATAGGTAATTTATTGATCAAAAGATGAAAAACACAGTTCGATTCCAAATCGATTTCATAGCCAGGCCTTCCAATTTTATATCTTTTCGTTAAAAAATGAATTTTTAAATGTGTCAAAACGTTTTGCTCCTGTTGAAAAGAGCAGTTGAGAACAGCCATTGCACAGAAACTCCCCAATCGCGAAATCACATGTTAGCCTATGGGAAAACTTTCAAGCGCGATTACACATTACCTATTATAATTATTAAAATACTGTTTTCACAATCAGAAACTAGACGTCAGATGCCGATCATGTGCATTTTTAAAAATTGTCTACGTAAATTTTTAGTATTTTTAAGATGATAATATTTAATCAAATGGCAATTTCAAAGTTTCAAGGTACTTTTTATGTACTTAAAATTTACGGAGACAATTTTTAAAAACGCAAATCATCGACATCTGACGTCTAGTTTCGGATGATGAAAACGGTATTTTAATAATTATATTAAGTGATGAGTCATCGCGCTTCAAAATTTCCCCATAGGTTAACATGGGATTTCGCGATCGAGGAGTTTCAGTGCAGCGCCCCCTTAACGCAATAAGCCAACCCGGAGATAGTCTTGCAGTGATGTGCGTTCTTCTCGGAATGTCTCATGCCATTCTTGCCAAGGGCGGATCAGGAGAGCCCTAAAGGGGGGAGGGGATTTTAGAAATTTGAAGACTTCAATCTGATGCGTGGGTCGTGTTACTTCTACTTCTTGCTGTGGGTCGGGTTTGGGTCCGGTTAACATCTATTTTTTGCTGCTGGTTGGGTTAAGTTATACTTTTTTGCTGTGAGTCGCGTTTGGGTCTGGTTGATCTCTACTTTTTGCTGAATGTCGGGATAACTTCTTTTTTGCTACGGATCGGGTTGACTGCAACTTTTTAGCTGCGCCTTTGGGCAGATTGACATACATTATTTCGGGTTTGGGTCAGTTTCAGATTGGGTTTTCACTCTTGCGAGAACGGTTCGGGTTCACCCTATTTTTGAAAAGAAAGTCTAAATATTTTTGAACATAAAAACTATATACAGCAAAAGCTCCATAACGGACACGACCAAATAATTATTTAGGAATACTTTTTAATCTTCAGGATTATGTAAAAAATACTAATTTGGTATAAGACTGCTTGCCACTTTATATCTAAGATCAGTTGTAATTCTGTAAAGAATGCTTTGAAACTTCTTAAAAAGCATGTTAGGTAAGATGTCAGGAGATTTTTTACTGCGATTCTTGATTTTACTTTACAATAGCAGAGATATATGGCGCTGTAAACAATGGTCGGTAAATTGGGGTCGATTTCTGGCCTATCTCTTCCGAGCACCCATTTAGCGCCTATTGTTTCCAGCGCCATCTATCGTTGCTATTTTAAACTAAAGTCAAGAATCGCAGTAAAAAAAACTCCTGATCAGGGGTGATTCTGAGTAAAAACAAAAAAATTCTGAAATTCAAAGCAAATTTTCTGAAAGGTTACAGCAGGTGGGGGGCTTCCATCCTGGCACTAACTATTTTTGTTGCAGGTCGGGTTAACTGTTTTCGATTCGAGTCGATTTCAGGCTGAGTGTAGATTCCTGCAAGCTGGGTTTGGGTTAACCTGTTTTCCTTTTCAAAAGTTAGTTCAGTATATTATTTCACATTAAAAACTATAAATATAATAATAAACATATATGTATGCATGTGTGCTGTTTTCTAAAGAGACTACTGAATTTTTTCCACGACTCTTTGATGAAATTCGCACTTCTTCGACCCTTTGAAGAAATTTGCGTTTCTTCTGCAACCCTTTGACGAAATTAGAGTAATTTTGCAGCTCTTTGATGAAATTCGCATTTTTCTCCCGCGACCCTTCGACAAAATTCGCATCCTTCAGCGATCATTTCAACGAAATTCGCGTTTTTAAAGAGATTCTTCGACCACATTCGCTTTTTTCCGCGATTCTTTGAAGAAATTCGCGTTTTCTCCACGATCGTTTAACGAAATTCTAGTTTTCTCCGCGATCGTTTGACGAAATTCGCATTACTTTCGTAATTTTTTGATAAAATTTGCATTCTTTTTTTTTTTTTCGTGATCCTTTGACAAAATTCACGTTTTTTCGGGGCTATATGACAAAAAGCGCGTTTTCACCGCGATCCTTAGACGAAACTTTAAATTTTCGAAAAATTCGGAACAGAACCGCCCCTGTTCCTGAAATCTTATATAACGCTGCTGAAAGTTTTTTTAAATAGCTGTCATCATTTGCAATTTACTGAATTTTAAAATCAGTCAGTCCACTTTAGGACACCTGGTATATTCAGTAGCTACGTGATGATGGCTGAAAGAAGCATCTAAAAAAAAAAAAAAAAAACTTGGCTTCGAGACGTCAGTTTGAGGTTTACCCGAGCTGAAATTTCCAGGCCCTAGCCCTCGTCCAACCCACACAAAAACAATTATTGGCCCAGCCCGGTATAAAAGCTAAAATATAGACTCCAGTCCTGCCTGCATTTTGCAGTTAAAATTATTCATAAAGCACACTTGCTTATGTTCATATTTTATTTTCAGATTATGTTCGAAATTCATGAATACAGAGAAACAATAATATTAATGACTATTTAGGCAATTATGTACATAAATATTACGTAAACATGTGGCTTAAACAATTACATTAAAATGAAAATCCAGTAAGAAAATCAGTTTAGAATGAAAAAACGGATGATAAAAGAAAATCATAATTTTAAAGCTCTAGAACGAGAAAACGTAGATTTTAAAAAATGCATCTCTGTAACTTATCATATCAAATTTTTAAAGATTTCGCTAAACAAATGTACAGCATAAATGTAATTTTTACGAATAACAAATAAGTAAGATGCCAGACCAACCTGGGTTCGGGGGAAGAATTTAGAGGAGTACGCGGGTCGCGGTCGGGCCAATAATGCTTATCATATAGGGCTGACACTGACTGAATGTTTAGCTTTTATTCCGGGCCGAGCCTCGACCAGGAAATTTTGACCAGTGCAGACATCTAGGAAGACTGAAGTCCAGGCCAACCTCGACCTGGGAGAAAAAGAAATGGCCCGACTCGAATGCCGAATCTGCAGACAAATTTAAGATCAGGGCACGGGCCGGCTCTAAAAAAAGAAGACATGACCCAACCCGAGCCTCGTGGATTTAAAATGGCGCGCCAAGTCTTTTCCCGTGAGGATGCATAATGTCGTTTTGAAAACCTTTATAAGCCCAAGGAGGTGGGCGATCGCCCCTTTCACCTTTGCTCTCAAAGCTTAAAAACATCTTCAACTTCGTATGTAACCTTTCAGTTTTACTCCATCACTGAGACAGGGACTTGGATTCCCCCTTATTCAGTACCCAATGTCGGGTCGCAGCAACCTGTATAATATTGTCTCACTTTTTATAATAATGCATTATTTAATGTCCTTATTGCTGTTTCACAAACTTTGCTACTGTAGCATTTATCTATATCTTATATATATCACTCCGCCCTCTGTCGCGCGTATTGGCGGGCTCAGCCTCGGCTGAAATTTGTAATTTTTTTTTAAACCTTAATAAAGGAGACCAGGAGGGACATCTATGCTCTACAGACTCACTTCCTAGTCTGAGCAGTCTCTCTCGGGCAGTAAAAGTAAAAGCAAGAAAGAAAAATCATGAGTCAAGCATAGATTATGAATCACTTTCCGACATTTTGAATGCTTTAACAAAACGTCGCTGCTTAATAAGGTAAATAAGACATCTACGTAAATATTTTAGAAAACTCATAAACTATTTGAAAACTAGATTTCAGAAATTCTGCAAACATCTCTAAATATACTTCATCTGTAGTTCATAGTATAATAAATATAGCTCAGCTTGTAAATTCATAATTAGTTTAAAAACCATCTGTGATGTCACGGCAACCGAGGTTGGTACCAGATATTTAATATTAAAAGTTTATTAAACACTAAATCCTGTTTACAAAATATTTACATTTGTCTAAAAATATATACACTTGAGTACAATTTATCAACAACAATACTCCATCAAAACTACACATCTTATTTCTCAAAACTAAACCAATATTACCTCGGATGCCTTCCCGCATCCTACACATACGACGAAAACCACCAATACTGCCGGTCTCCCCTCTTCACTTCGATTCACTTACCGTTGGGGAGACATTTCACTTCACTTTACTTTGGATGTTAAAAAGAGGTTGGTTGCATGACACCGACCCCCCCCCCCCCCACCCGATAAAATTGTTGCTACGCAAGCGAAGCAAAAATCTGACATATGGCAACCATACTACAATATAGCATAAGGAATATTTAATAAACAATTCAAAACAAATGTACAGATGCCTTGTTACTTTCTTCTATCTTTACAAGAAGAAAGTATTGGATTCGTGAAAATTTTCGACTCCCGGTTTTCGACGGATTTACACGTTTTAGAATGCCCAGAACACGGTTTGATGGTTTTTAGAAAATGTCTGTCTGTGAGTCTGTCTGTCACTCCGTCACTCTGTCACTCTGTCTGTGAGTCTGTATGTGACAAAAATTTTGTGGGCGCTCTATCTCAAGAACTAATGCACAGAATTTCACAAAACTTATTATTTAGTTATACCTTGATATAAACTAGACCTGATTAGTTTTTGGTGAAAATCGCCCAACAGGTGGCGCTGCTATGCGGCATTTTTCACGATTTCTGCAATAGCTATATCTCAAGAACTACTGCACGGATTTTCATAAAACTTCAGATTCAGTTAGTCCAGGATACAGTTTGGTGCTGATTACTTTTTGTTAAAATCGCCCAACAGGTGGCGCTGCTATGCTGCATTATTCATGATTATCGCAATAGCTCTAACTCAAGAAAAAATGCACGAATTTTCATCAAACTTCAGATTTCGTTAGTCCTTGATATAAATTAGTGCTGTTTAATGTTTGGTGTAAATCGCCCAACAGGTGGCGTTGCTGTGCTGCATTTTCACGATTTTCGCAAGAGCTGTATCTCAAGAACTATTGCACGGATTTTCATCAAACTTCAGATTTAGTTAGTCCTTGACATGAATTGACGTGTAAATTAGTGCTGTTTAATTTTTGTTGTAAATCGCTCAACAGGTGGCGCTGCTATGCTGTGTTTTTTGTGATTTCCGCAATAGCTTTATCTCAAGAACTAACGCTTAGATTTTCAACAAACTTCAGATTCAGGTATACCTTGATATCATTTAGTGCTGTTTATTTTTAGTGTAAATCGCTCAACAGGTGGCGCTGCTATGCTGCATTTTTCAGAATTCCCGCTGTAGCTCTATCGCAAGAACTAATGCACGAATTTTCATCAAACTTCAAATTCAGATATACTTTGATATGAATTGGTGCTAAATTCATGTAATTTCTTGTACTATTTAAATGATTTAATTGACGTGATTTATATAGAAGAAAGTTTTGTGATGGCCACAACATACTAGTTATAATAGTTATAGTGATAAAACATATATATAATAAACAATTCACAACAGATGTATAGAAGCCTTGTTATAATAGTTATAGCAATATTTAATGCAGATATATATAACAATAAAAAATACTAAATTAACCACAGAAATATTTCACAACAGACGAACAGATGCTTGATATAATACTGGATACAAAAAAAATAAACATAAAAGAAAGTATCACATAATTAATCTTTATCCAGTTAACTAGTCTCGATAGACCATCTGCATTTTTTAACTACGCACCTGGGCAATGTGAAATATTTATGTTATATCTTTGTAAAGATAATGCCCATCTTTGTAATTTTGCAGACTGAGGTGCAGATTTCTGTAAATATACCAAGGGATTATGGTCAGTTATTAACTCAATTTCAGCACCAAACACATAAACTTCAAATTTCTTTATTGACCATACCACAGCATACGCTTCACGCTCGATAGTTGACCAATTTTGTTGCGCCTTGGTGAACTTTTGGCTAGCAAAACTAATAGGATGCAAATTTTTTTTATCATCTCTCAGCGACAGACAAGCACCTACTCCATAAGAACTGGCATCACACTGAATAGTATAAGGCTTTTTAGGATCTGGTGTATAAAGCTTAGGGCTTCACACAACAAGCGTTTCAAAGTTTGAAAAGCTTTTTCTTCAACATCGGACCATGAAAGGATCTGTGGAATTTTCTTTTTCGTTAAGTCGGTTAAAGATTTAGCGATTTCAGTGTAATTTTTTTATGTAATCACGATAATAATTAAATAAACCCAGTGAACTTTTAAGAGACGTTTTGGTTTTAGGTGATTCTATCGTTTCAATGGCACGTAACTTTTCTGGGTCTGGTTGATGTCTACCTTCTCCTGTGAGATGACCTAAATATTTAATTTGGGTTTTTGCGAAAGAACATTTTTTGACATTTACGGTGAACTTCAGTTCAGTTAATTTAGACAGAACAGCGTCTAGATGCTTAAGATGAGTATCCCAGGCACGTGAAAAAATAGCAATAGCGTCTAGATATGCTTTGCAATATTTACGGTGTTCAGCCAGAGCATTGTTGATTGATTTCTGAAAAGTAACAGCTGCGTTGCGCAACCCGAATGGCATGACTTTCCATCGGTACGAAGAACGATGAGTTTTAAAAGAAGTGAGATCTAGACTCTGTTCTTCAAGAGGAATTTCCCAATACCCTTTTAGTACATCTAAACAGGTAATTATGTTAGCACTTCCAATTTCATTGATTAATTCAGTTGTGTTTTCCATAGGGTAATCGAAAGGTTTTGTCACTGCATTCAATAGACGAAAATCTATACATAAACACATGCTACTGTCCTTTTTAGCAACACATACGACAGGATAAGCTATTTCAGCCTCACTTTTTTCTATAAGTCCTAAATGCTCTAACTCTTCTATTTGTTTATCAACTTCATTTTTTAGCGATTCCGGAATTTTATAAATATACGGTTTCTTCCTTTCCGCACCCGGTAATAAACGAATTTTATGTGCTCCGACATTTGCAACTTGAATTTTACCAGAAAATAATGGTGAATGTTTTTCTAGAAGTTTACTTAATTCTAATCGTTTTTTATCCTCCAGATGACTAACGTCTACTTCAATATTAGTTTCGTTCATAGTATTAGCATTATTTGGTGTTGAGTGGATTTCACCAGTTGAGTGGTTTGTACTCTTACATTAAATTTTTTTTATTTTATTCGCATGAACGTGTCTTAAACTACCATCGGGTAATTTCACCTTATACGAATGAGGGTTAATTCTTGCAACTATTTCAGCGGATCCTGTCCATCTAGCATACAATTTATTAGTGGAATCGGGTATGAGCAAATATACTAAATCACCTTTCTGAAATTCTTTCATTCTACTTCGACGATTGAAATAGCGGGCATAATTTTCTTGTTTTTCTGATGCAGTTAGCGATGCAAGGTCAACGGCTCTTTCCAAATTTATTTTTAATTCTTGCAAATAATCTATTGCTGAGCTGCTAATATTCAGTGGTAAGGGTATTTCACCCGACCACGAAGACTTTAATACTGCCAATGGGCCTCTAGCTTCCAGACCATACATGAGCTTAAATGGTGACACGCCAGTTGCACAATTTGGTACCTCACGATAGGCAAAAAGTAAAAAGGGAATATGTTTATCCCAGTTAACAGGATCCGTACGAATTACATGATGTAACATTTGCTTAAACACTCAATTAAATTTTTCTATCGCACCATTTGAGGCGGGATATGATGGAGTTGAGAAGCGGGGAGATGTCCCTAACCGGTTCTCAAATTCTTTAGTCAGTTCAGATCTAAAATTAGTGGCCTGGTCCGAACATATAACTACAGTAATTCCTGTACGCAAGAAAATATCTAATAAAGCATCACATGCTGCTTTCGCGGACAGATTCCTTAATGGAACAACTTCCGGCCATTTAGTATTTTGATCAATTAATGTCAGACAATACTTGTGTTTCCTACCTGAAGGCGGCACAGTTTCACCTATAACGTCAATGTTCACAGTATGAAATGGATATGGTGGACGAACAACAGGTGTTATGGGAGTTTTATCAGTCTGTTTCTCGGGGCTCTTTAACTGACAGTTCTTACAGGTTTTACAATAATATTCTACATCTCTTGAAATATTTGGAAAATAAAATGATAATTTAATTTTTTCCCTAGTTTTCCGCATTCCTAAGTGATTTCCAAAAATTGAATCATGAGCTAATTGCAATACTTTATTTCTATAACTCTCTGGTAATACGAGCTGATAAATTTTATCTCCACAAATAGTCTCTTTATGAAACAATAAATCATCCCGTAAAATTAATTTTTCCTAAAAGAACGTCCTTGAAAGAATTATTTAAAGTTGGACATTCTTTTTGTGCGATACGAAATTTATTATACTCTGACAGTTCATTTTGTAATTTATCCGTCAAAATAAAACAAACATCAGAATTTGAATTCCTATTCCTCTCCGCGGCTGATTTGTTTTTAGATTGACCTTCGATCTGCGGTGAACTGTTACGCAAGTTTTCGTTTTCAAGAAGTTCGATTAAAGAATTATGTACATCGAAGTGATTAAACAAGGAACATTTAAGTTTTCAGTCAAAGCAAAAAGCGTATTTAAGCATACATAAATCCCGCTGTCTGGCGACTTATAATTTACTGGGATTGTCGCCAAATCTGCACGTATTTTTTCTTTAAAGGCTGATTCTAAAACAATACTTCCTTTAGTTTCGATTTTCAAATTGATAATTAATGATGTATTTAAAATATTTATTTCTGTACCTGAATCCACGATCGCTTCAATTTGATTTCCTTCAATATAAAGGATGATTTTCTTTAAAGGATAAAAACTAATTTCGTTTAATTGATCATTAGTCTGTAAATGTATGGAATTAACATTAGTGACCACTGCATTATCTTTCAAGTACAATTTATTTGTATCTTCCTGCAGTTTAAACTTTTTCTGACCCTGCTCGTCATTTTGTTTATTTGGTTTATCATATTTATTTCTTCAGTTTGGGCAAAATCTAGCTAGGTGAAAAGACGAATTGAAAATATAACAATCACGGGATTTTGAGAAATGTTTGTTCTCTGATGTAATTTGATTTTTCCTTAGTTGTGGCGGAACGTATTTAGCATTTTCATGATTTAATTCACGATAAGTAGGTCGTTTCTCAAATTTTGTTTCATCAAAAGATCTGCATCTTGCAGTAAAATAACTATCAAAATCTCTTGATAACTGATCAGGCAAAAACCAACTTTCTACCTGTTTAACTGCAATATGAGTTGAAAGCTCGCTATCCAATGTTTCGAATATTTTATCCGATATTATTACGTTAAGAGAATCAAAATCTTTAACATTACGAATTTTACAATAATGAATAAAACAGGATCTTAATCTTGAAGCAATCTTTTAGTGTTTCTAAAATTTTGTAAACAGGAAAATGGAGATGGTTCATATTCTTTCAAAATTAAAGATTTAATTTTATCATAATCTTTCAAACCTTCGTCATTAATGTAAACAAGAACATTTCCTGCTTTCTCGCCTATTAATTTCAATAAGATTTCAGATTTATATTCCTTAGGAACATTTTTATGTTTAAACGCTCTTTCTAAAGAATCAAAGAATAGATTCCATGTTTCATTTTTCTTAGGCACTGGAATTGCCAAAACTTGAACTGCTTTTATAAGTTTATCTAATGATACTGGTGTGCTTTCCCCTTCATTATGGGACAAATTCTCGTTTTCCATTTGCTGCTGTAAACGCAATTTATTTACTTCCTCTGCATTTTTCCGCTGTGTAACTGTAGTCGATAAAAAATCAGTTACAAATTCCTTATCGTTTGCATACTCTTTAGATTTCAATAACAAATCTTTTAATTCAGCTACTTTCAAACTCGGCTTCTTCGCCGATTTCTTGCAGAACAATAAGTAAATCTGATTTGGTTACGTTCTTAAACATTTTAGAACAAAATTTACAGTATCTTACCACACAATTAAAAGTAAAATAAATCGCTCACCTCTATGGAGTAATCCAACATTGGGATCGAATGCAAATTTTTTTAATTCGTAGAGAAATATCTCTGGTTGTCGGAAGATGTGCGTGCTGTGATGTCACGACAACCGAGGATGCCACCAGATATTTAATATTAAAAGTTTATTAAACACAAAATCTTATTTACAAAATATTTACACTTGCCTAAAAATATGTACACTTGACTACAATTTATCAACAACAATACTCCATCAAAACTACACATCTGATTTCTCAAAACTAAACCAATATTACCTCGGATGTCTTCCCGCATCCTACACATACGACGAAAATCACCACTACTGCCGGTCTTCCCACTTCACTCCGACTCACTTGCCGTTGGGGAGACAGTCTCTTCACTTCACTTTACTTTGGATGTTAAAAAGAGGTTGGTTGCATGAAACCATCTTTAAGCAGTTTACGCTCATATTCAGCAATCCTTACGAAATTTTTTGTGTAGCCCTGCGTGTGATCTATAGCAATTGTACACCCCACGTAGTATGAAAATTTTCAGTTAAAAACGCATACCGGAATTGAAAACGCACTTCCAGCAAATATCGCTAATAGCATAGCTGACAACATCTTACGCTTTTTTATACCACAGAAATTTAATAGAAATTTTCACCCTATTTAACCAGCAGATTACGACGATTGAAGAAGGCAAAATTTGGTATTAAATTTTTGCGGTACAAAAGAGCATAAGAGTTGGCAGGTAGGCTAATAGTTCGAATATAGTTTTGCACCGAAATCTTTTTTGAGCCCTTGTAAATGAACGATAAATGCTATACACTTCCTATTCTACAGAAAGTTTCTTGTAGTAAACCTCAGTAATGTATAGAAATTTCATTAGAATTTAAAGTCTGTAACATAATTAAAATACGCTGCCAACAGTTTTTTCCTCGTATACCATATTACGTAACGGAATTCTTTTGTATGGCCCTGTAAAGGAAGAATAAATTCTTTTCTTTCGATATTCTTCATAATGCCTTTTTAGTGCTCTTCATAAATACATATAAATTGAATTATGTTTGAAATTGTATATCATCATTAAAATGCACTTGAAACGATTTTTTTTCATTGACCGTAATGTAACGGAATACTTTTGACTGCCCTTGTAAAAGAACTATAAATGCTACACACTACATTTTCAATAGCGGTCGTGCTATATAGTAAGCATCAATAACACATAAAAATTACACTGCAATCCGAGTATATTTACAAAAGTTGAACTGGGACAGACAAACCGAAGTCATAAACCCTTTTCAACTATGTTGGAAAGCGTTAAAAAAGACTACAAAAAGAAAGAAAGTTACATGCTGTCAGAATAAATTTTATATTGTATTTTTTCATCTTAGAGCATAATTCGTATTATTTTTAAGCAATAGAGTTGCTCACTCTTTTCAATCGACAGAAAAACGTCGTGTTATGATTTTAAAAAACTCCCTGATCATGGAAAGAAACCGTTGTTGTAGAAAGTGGCAGCTCGCTACTGACACTTTTTGGAAGCACTAAATGCATGGCTGCAAAATTTATTCTAAATATATCACTATTTCTTAAAATAAATCATTGCCTTATTTATTTACAAAACATTCTGTCATTAAACGAGGCAAAGATTTATTTACAAAAATAATGGTAAGAAAAAAGCAAATTTTAATGATCAATAATTTTTAATTTTCAAGGTGTATATATAAGGCGCAAAAGGAAAATACAATTAAATATTGTTAAGCAAATTTTTGAAAATTTAATAACCAATTTTTATGCAGTTTAAATTTATTTAACGTGTTCTCCCGATTTAATGATGATTTTCATCGCTAAATCAAGGTTTGATTGTATATCTGCACTCTATTAAATGCTTCCACAGAGAGAAATTAAAAAGAAATATATAAATGCGATGAATGGGAATTATAGACAAATTAACTAATCACAAGTGTTCATTAGCATAAATATTTATTATTGTTTACAGCATTTTTTTTTTCTACCAACGCATATTATTTTTGAGATTCTGCAAATTTCAGGCAAAAAAAGCTTTTTGTCTTTTCGTACTAAAATATTTCCTAAAAATATGTTTTTCAACGTCTGAATTCGGCATTTTTATTATTTTCCTATACAGTAAACTCTGTCTAAGGCGGAATCGATCGGGACCAAGAAAAATTTCCGCAGTAGATAATGTTCCGCCTTAGACAAATTTTACTCTATGTCTATGGATTCGCAGAGACTTGAAAATCTTTCCGAGTTAGACAGATTTCTGTCTTAGACAGAGTCCACCTTACAGAGAGTTTACTGGTAAACTCTGTCTAAGGCGGAATCGATCGGGACCCAGAAAAATTTCCGTAGTAGACAATATTCCGCCTTAGACAAATATTACTCTATGTCCATGTATTCGCAGGGACTTTAAAAACTTTCCAAGTTAGACAGATTTTCGTCTTACACAGAGTCCGCCTTACTGACAGTTTACTGTATATTTTGATAAAAAATAAATAACTAAATAAATAAGCCTTAATTCCATTAAATTATAAAAAATTATCCCATAAATGCATTTCAAAATTTTATTTTTAATGCATGAATATAAGAAGAATGAAGAACATAAAATCATGCGGTTTTGTTTTACGGGCGCATTCCGGACAAAAGTATTTAACATTTTGTACCACAGTAAAAATAATACCCTAAAATATTAGGAAGAAAATTAATATCGAAATATTATTGGTGATTAAATAAAAATTTTAAAAATTAGTACTTATGTAATCTAATGTATAAAAATGAAAATTTGTCTGTCTGACTGTCTGTAATGCTATAGAAATCCACAGTTCGGAAGCCAGAATTGTGAAATGTTACGTACATATGTATTAAAACACGGCTGAGGCAACTAAAGTAATCCGGAATCGGAATAATTTGTAGTTAATTTTTAATTAATAAAAAACCCACAAATTTAACAGCAATGTCCAATCAAATGTAAACATTTTTCGTTATAGCTGTTGCCAACAATTAAAAATTCACAATAAAATTCTTACCACAACAATTACTTTTCTATTGCAAGATTTCCACGTGAAAAAATGAAATAAATGGTTTGCAAATTTAAAAAAAGGAAATATTACATCATAATTTTTCTACTGCAAGATTTCCACGTGAAAACGGAAAAAAAAAAACAAATAGTTTGACGAATTAAAAACAAAAGTGAATGTTACATCATAATTTTTCTGTTTAATCATTTCCATGTGAAAAATTATATTTAATTAATTTGACGAATAAAAAAATGGAATATTACGTCATATTGGAGATATAAAGGACGTGGTGAATATATAACGTCATTTAAGTGCGAAAAAAATGTATTGAGCATGATAAAAACTCGATTATGGAAATATTGGCGTATTTTAACCTTATTGCTCCAATGATGAATGGAAATAAGTTTATTTATAGCTGTATTATTTTGCGTCTGTTATATAAATTTATACATTTTTATACTGGATTTTCATTTGAATCATTTGTATAACCACTTCGACTGTTTTTAATGTTGTATGTTAAAATTTGAAATTGGTTTTTCAAAACAAACCTTCTTAAAATTCCGAGCAACGCCGGGTTACTTTAGCTAGTACAGTATAACCCCAAGTTAACGATAACCTCGATTTATCGAGGATTTCACAAGGGATTTTTTCGATACATCTTTGCAACAATTAAATCGAGATTCGAGTCTGTGTTTTGCCTGTAAAAATAGTTACTTGGCATGGTACGTCTCATAGCGGTGAAGTCGGAGCCACGTTTCTTTTTGAAGTAAGAGTTCTCAATCAATTATTCGAAATTTTCTGTTGGAGGCCGTATTGAAATTAGAATTTAAAAAGTTTTTAAAAAATATTTTGTGTGATTGTTTTTCTGTGAAGTACTGTAAATGAGAATCGATATTTTTTGTTGGAGGCCGTATTGAAATTAGAATTTAAAAAGTTTTAAAGAAGTATTTTGTGTGATTGTTTTTCCGTGAAGTACTGTAAATGAGGCCATTGCTGTGTTTATGCAGAAATTATTATAAAGCAAAAACAAGTAAGCAGGAAAATTACTTTTGTTGTTTCATTTTTGGTTGAAACGCATTAATCGACAATGAAGCCAAATTTAAATCCATATTTATTTTTAGTTTTTATTCCAGCTGGTCCTTTAAAAAGAAACAATGTGTTGCAGTCGGATACAGTTAAATTTTAATGTAAATATACATAAAAGACGCAATTTTCGATCGTAAAACATATAACTGAAAGCTCCGAAATTCATTTAGACGATTACATGCGTACAACATTATACAAAATACGTTTAATATGCGATCCCGCTTAATACGCGACTTTTGTCCACGCCCTTGAAACGCGTGTTAAGAGGGTTTGACTGCATAAATAAAACACAAAAGTTAATAAATATGTAATCTAACGGCCTGATTAAACACTGGAACAATCAGAAGCAAAAATTAACAATTTCTTTGGCGATTAACTCTCGGTTTCTCAAGAAATCAAACTAAATAAGAATTTCTATCCATGCACATGCATGTTCTGTGTACTGGTCAGTACATTCAGAAATCCGGGAAGCCCTTGTTAAAGTCTCTAGTAAAAATAAATAAAAATAAAGGAAATTTTTATAAATTTCTGACACTATATAATCGTCTAAATTCGAACACTAGACCTCTCGTTTTAAAACTGGAGACAGTAACTCTAGATCACTAATGTTTGATACCTGGTAGATTTCTCAAGAAGTCAAACTAAAGAAGGATGTCCATCCATGCATGTTCTGTGCACTGGCCAGTACATTCAGAAATCTGGGAACCCCTTATTAGATTCTCTAGTAAAAATAAATAAAAATAAAGGGAATTTTTATAAATTTCTTACACAATGGAATCGTCTAGTTTCGAACACTGGACCTCTTGTTTTAGAACTGGAGACAGCAACTCTAGAGCACTAATGTTTGATACCCGGTAGATTTCTCACGAAGTCAAAATAAAGAAGGATTTCTATCATGCATGTTCTGTGCACTGGCCAGTACATTCAGAAATCTAGAAACCCCTTATTAGATTCTCTAGTAAAAATAAAGGAAAATAAAGGAAATTTTTATAAATTTCTAACACAATGGAATCGTCTAAATTCGACACAGGACCTCTCGTTTTGGAACTGGAGACAGTAACTCTAGATCACAAATGTTTGATACCCGGTAGATTTCTCAAGAAGTCAAACTAAAGAAGGATTTCCATCCATGCACATGCATGTTCTGTGCACTGGCCAGTACATTCAGAAATCCGGGAAGCCCTTATTAGATTCTCTAGTAAAAATAAATAAAAAATAAAGGGAATTTTTATAAATTTCTGACAATGGAATCGTCTAATTCGAACACTGGACCTCTCGTTTTGGAACTGGAGACAGTAACTCTAGATCACTAATGTTTGATACCCAATTTTTTGTAATAACCTGAACTGCAATCATGAAATAGCGTTATTTTAAAGATAAACATTTAATGCTTATAAAAAAGTGTTTTTTTTTTTTTTTTTTTTTTTTTTTTTTTTTGTGCATGCTTTCTTTTAACTTACAATTTTGTTTGTTTGTATGCGGCAGTCAAATTTTGTTATTCATTTTTCACCCACTTCCTGTTTAGATAGGGCTTTGAAATTTGGAATATATATGTATTCCTCAGGCAATAGATGAATTAGACATTGATTTTTTAAGAGGCCTCAGGATCAAGACTCTTAAAACTTCAAAATTTTCGAAATTGGTAATTGCTACAATCTGAAATATAAGTAGGCACATAAATTAACATTCTAGTTGCAATATTTATTTTGTAATAGTGGGCATAAGCTGTTATATCAATTTTCCGCTCGTCAAATATCTGACAGTTTAGACACCCCTGTAAATGGTAATTCTGCATCTTGCAATTTCTTAAATACATAAAATGAAAGAACATACTTATATCTTTTATCCCATTAAAAAATTGTGTTTTAAAATCATAATACATTTTAAGATATTAAATGTTGAAAATGGTCTTTTTCTTTCTTTCTTTTTTTTTTTTTTTTTTTCAATTTTAAGAGTCTTGAGACCCCTTAAAATTCGATCCCTAAGAGGGTGGGGGGGGGGGGATGGGGACAAATTTACTTAATGATTATCAGTTTGATTTTCTATGGAGAAATCAGTATTAGCTTCAACAATGAGTATTTGTTGAAAAGTGCTACTGACAGGGTTACCACAATAGCACCAAATTTTTGCCAACTTGGCGAAATATCGCTAAATTTAGCGACAAAAATAAGTTGCCATATAGGAAGCTAACTTCGTGATAGCCATAGATTAAGGACCAAGATGGGACATTTAGGGCAAAATCTGTAATGGCAACAGTACTAGCGTCACTACCGACAAGGGGGAAGAATTAACAAGACTCCGAAATTTACCTATGTTGAAGAAATATGTTTACCATCTATGCTTTGAATATCTATTATTTGCTAAAACGAAGTAGGTGTCAGACGATATTCTATTCGTGCTTGCTTTATTTATTTAGCTGCTTTTTTTTACCGTACTTGTATTGGTCACCTTCAACTTACAAAATGATAATTAGAGTAATAATATAAAAGAAAACCCCAGAAAATTCAGTTAATAACGTAAATATGTAAGTTTATGAGATTAAATTGTAAAAAATCAAATTCAGGTATTGTGTTAGTTTAATTCATATCGAATAAAACTTTATTGAGTGTAATGTCAGTACCTCTATTTATTTTTAACTGTTAGATTTATATAATTCTAAAAATTTGTCGAAATGAATTTTTCCCCGTCTGTAATTTTATTATTATTTCTTATATGTTAATATTATAAATATTATTGAATTGATAGTACGTTATTTACATTAAAAACAATATTTTTATTTATCTGCAAGAAAGTGAAAATGCGTACATTTTAAAAGATTATTGTAACGATTGTTTAATACGTTAAACTTCATAAATTAATAAAACATCGTCTATAAAAAATGTCCTACCGAATGGGAATATTTATGAAATTTTCTGAGATTTGTAGAGTGCAATACTTCGTATATTTTTATATTACACCATTATTTTATGTAGCTTTAAATCCAATTGTATCATATTTACTTCATATATAGCATTCAAGACGAAATTTGTACCCTGTTTTTCGTTGCACTTATATCGTTCACTCATCATGTAAAAAAAAGAAAGAAAAAAAAGCATATATCCGTGCATGAACATAGAATAGATATTAGATATGTAAAATAGAATATCTATTCTGTGTTCATGTATCGGTATAAGATTCTATTGAAAACGTAAACATGAAACATTAAAAAAAGAAAGATTACAATAAGGTAGATGCTCAATGATAAAAATTTTACCAGGATGAGGAGTTTCTTCCCCATTGTCACTAAAGGCGCTACCATCACAATCGCATTATCATTACGCTCTATGGAAATGTCCCATCTTGAATGTTAATCTATGGTGATAGCTGGCTAATTTGGCAAAATTCCCATTTAAAACCATCAATGTTCCAACCGAGATCATCGCAATTTAATTTAAACTCCGCGCATTTAAGGGGGAGAGGGGGGTCAAGACTTTTCTACTTTTTATTGGGTTTAAAATATACATATATATTCTACATTTTTGTGAATTTTAATGAAAGCATGCTTTATAAAAAAGAAATTTTTACATTTATATTTATTTTAACTATCTTTACTTTTAATTTTTATTCAAAGGACAGTGGAAATTTTATAAAAAGGCGGTTTTCTTTTCTTTTAAAAAATTAAAAGAGGTCGATAGTTACGATGTAATAATAATGAAAACAAATAAGAAATCAAAAAAGAGAAAACTTTATTTAAAATCATTCTGCGTTCCATTTTTTTTTTTTTTTTTTTTTTTTTTTTTTTTTAGTGGAAGAAGCCTTAGGTCTCAAAATTATTGATCTTATATACATACTTATATGTCTGGGGAAATTATTTACTTTTCTTTCCCCTTACGCAAGCACTGACGTACACTTCCAAAAACAGAAGTGCGTTAATTAGGTTAAAAATCTTACTTATGGTGTTTTAAAAAAATATTTAGATTATTTAAAAAACTGAAAAAGGCCAAGGGTTGGTAAGTCCGGTTATTTTGTTCACGATATCCTCCTCCTCTTGCGTTTTTGGTGACGCATTTCATATGTGCAGTTACGGTCATTAGAACGTGCAAGGAATAAGGGTATACTGTTAAAAACAAATATGTAAAATTAAGCAAAATATATTCGTTTTTTGATCTTTCATCGTCTTATGATAGCTCCGAATATTCGAGTCTCAATTTTAATAAACAAGAGTGTTTTTTTAGCCCCCGGAATGCTATTTATTTCTCCCAGCTATTAAAGTGCCGTCTTCAAAAAATAACGTTTCATTGTATAAACTAACCGTAAAACAAAGCAGATGTATCATTGTACTGTTAAATAATCTACTGCGATTTTTTAAATTTCTAAGCATCGCACTTTTTCAATTTTTATATCGTCGCATTGGGGAAAAAAACGTACTTTTAAATTCAATCTGTTTGAAAACTGCATTTCAATTTATTTTTGAGATATTAATTTTTTTTTCTTTGTAGTTTGTAGCGCCATTTGTTTAATTTTGGCAACGCAAGTACTCCATTTCTGTAGAAAGTAAATGAAAAATAGTTGGAAAATAGTAAATATACCTTTTTGTTGCCATTTTCCAATAACAACAGAAAAAAATTTAATTAAAATACGTGATAATAATAATAACGTGATAATAATTAAAAAATATAAATGAATGATTTCTGATAAAACATAGAGCTATTATAAATCAAATTAAATTTTAAGTATGTATATTAATATTACAAACAAATGAAGGCATAAGAATCATTAGATAGTCTACTTTTTGTCGATTTTCTGGAATGACGGCATTTCTTTTTTTGGATTTGTGTATTATTCAGCGATAGTGACGTCCTATGCGTACTTTACTGTAGATTAAGACTAGATCTCCAGCGGATGCGGATGACGTCATTTTATATAAAATAAAAGCGGGTTTTTTTATGTCTTAAAACTGAAATACATTTTGTTCTATCTATATTTATATACATTTTTTTTTTTCGTCGGGGACGACACTAAATTCTGAAAAAGCAGAATTCCTGTTTTCTAGTATTTATTAATACTTTTCTTTACACTCTTTTATTTAATGAGATTGGGACGTCAAATGCCTTCAAAAAGTCAATTTTTCAAATTGTGCCTTAAACAAGAAAGAAAAAATCATGCGTCAAGCGTAGATTATAAAACACTTTCTAACACATTCAGAATACTGTAATAAAACTTTACCGTTTAATAAGTTGAAATGGGATGTTTAATTGAACCATTTGGAAACGCATAACATATTTGAAAACCAAATTTCAGCAATTTCCATCTACAGTCGGAAAATTATCTTTATTCTTTGACCAGACATGTATATGATACATAGATTTGTATCTATAAACTTCATGAGTGCAAAAATTTAGTTCAGTTAGGAAATACATACCACAGTTGAAAATTTCTCTTCAGCTATTTCTGTTAATAAGCAGAAGGTACATGAATTCTTCTGCGCAGCCCTGTATACGAGGTATAGAATTTATAATATTATCTTATGTTATTATAGAATTTATAATATTATCACGGTTATTTCTCAACCGTAGGTCGCATTTTGTCGTTGACAGTCGAGCTGCGAGGTACGCCGTCCGGCTCTCTGTATCCCCTTCCCTTTTTAATGTACATTTCATTTAATTTATCTTCATTTTAATTTTTAAGCACTGATGGTGAGGTCTTAGAGGCTTCGAAACAGCTGTTTGCGATTTATACTCACTCACATTTGTACTTTTTCTAAGGTTGTTTCTATTTCTTAGAATAATTACACAACGAGTAACATGCAAAGAACTAGTTGAATTTAAAAGTGCATTCAGAAATTGAAAGCGCAGTTCCAACAATTATTGCTCAAAGACAGTACTGTAACCGATTTGTTTTGTGTCCCTGTAAATGAATAATAAATGCTAAGAACGTCTTTTTCTATAGTAATCATCTTGTAGTGGAAATCAATTATTTATATAATTTCAATACATTTGAAATAGCGTAATGTCATTAAAATACATTGCAAACAAGTTTTCCTCTTTGACCATTAATGTAGCAGAATTCTTTTGTGGCCGTGTAAATAAACTATTAATGCTACACACTTTATATTTAATACCGAACATGCCATGGTAACATGTTCATCATTAACATATATCAGTTGCATGGAAATCCGAATATATTTACGCAAATTAGAGCGTGGACAGACGGACAATTTTAAACCGAATTCACAAACACTTTTCAACTATGTTGGAAAGTGTTAAAAATAGAGTAGATTCTGCATATTACAAATATATATAATCTATATCATATATATTAAAACGCAAAGCTATTTCTGTAAGATCAGATCAGAACAAATTCGACACAATTGTGCATGCGGCAACTGTTTTTTTAACCCCTTGGGGACGAGCGACCGGTATTCGTGCCGCGTAAGATGCTCAGAATAGGTGATTATTCTCACCAGTAAATTTTTATTGTAAATTTTTATTGTAAATTTTGCCTTATTTAATCCGAGCATTTTCTCGATTCAATTAGGTAAAAATTTCTGTTTTAAAAAACCGGTGATTAAAGATTAAAAATTCTGTAAAAGACGCTCGTCCCGAAGAAGTTAACCTCCTCAATTTAGAAGACAGTAGAACGAGTTCCTGCTAGCGTAGCGAGCTAAAGCAGCAGTTTAGAACTCTGGATTTTTGTGAAGGACGCAGGTTCGAGTACAAGCCCAGCAAAATTATTTCTGTAATATTTTTGTCGACAATTCATTTCAATAATGACATAATTGAGCTGATCTACAATTTTTGTTATATTTTCTGACCGTTATCAAGAATATATATGTGTGTATGTCAGAAAGAAAAGTTTGCCACTCTTTTCCGTAAAAAAGAGAACAGGAAGGAAGAAAAATATTCATATAAGAACTATAAAATAACTTACCTTGATATCCAGGTTTAATATTTAAAAAAGGTCTAAAACTGTAAAATAAAATTCAAGTAATAAAATTATGAATCAAAAGCTGCATAAAGTTAAAAATTTAGGTTTTAGAGTTAAGACTGATAAAAATAAAATTCATGGCAACTTTTAATGGTGGTGTAGTTCAAAAAATAAATAAATATTGTTAAAAGTAAAAAAAAAAAAAAAAAAAAAAAAAAGCCGTAGTAAGTAAAAATAAATACTTTACCCAGTATAAAGTAAGGTAAAAAGTAAGCATAATTTGTTGTAAATTATAAACTTAAAATCTTTCACTTCATTGAATAGGTTAGACTGACAGCACCCTCTATCGCCTTAAAGAAATAGGAATCACTTATGCAATATAGAAATTTGTCACGATTTCAATAATAAATTTAAAAGCAACTAATTAAAAATTCAAGAATTTTTCTAATGAAGCATTCAAGTTATTTACCGTCAAATCTTGACGGGCACTATCTAGTTACCCTTTAACTCTCTAACTCTGATTATTACCAGTTTAAAAATGTAAACAAACACTGTTGGTGTGGTTTTAATAAACCGCAGGAAAATAACACACTATTTTATTAGTCGCTCTTTGCCCGAAACTGTTCTTTTAAAAATAAAACCGATTTCCAGAAGCCTTAGTGATAAAAGGTTGCTGGAAATGTGTATGCATGGTTGTACACAAATTCCGAATGAGGATTTCAACAGCTGTATCTGGGAAAGAGTGCCGAAAACTAAATTTGTCTGCTTAAAAACATTGCAGATAGGAGTAATGGATGTTGTAATTTTTTTCAATGATGGTATGTTGAGCAGAAGAAAGGTATTTGAGGCTATTGGTATTTTTCTTGGGTGTAACATGAAAGCATCTCTACGAAAAATTGACATAGTAAAAATATGCGAAACTGAGCTTAGAGTGCAAAAATCTGTAAAGAAGTTCGAATGAAAGAAAATATTTTTTTTTTAAACCTGCCGGCACGGCCTTCAGGCACAGGTAGATTTCGAAGTTAAGTACTAATTTCAACAACAAAAACTAAATCAAGATTAGAGATAAACCCAGTTTAACAATTTTATCTGGACGCCATTGACGAGGTTTTTTTTTTTTTTTTTTTTTTTACATTTTTTTGTAAGAGTTTATTTTATCAGAATCATGTTAATGTGACTTTTTTTCTTTTACAACCCCCTGCCCCTCCTTTTTTCTGCAAGACTTGGTCTTATCAAAAACTTGTCAATATAAAAGTTGTAGATAATATTAAGAAGATTTATAATAAATCTAAACGGATTTGATATCGTGTGAATTGGCGAAGTTATGAATTTTTTTCTTCTTCAACCGCCCCCCCCCCCTCCCTCTTTTTTTCGTTTTTATTTTATTTTATTTTTTATTTATTTCGTTTTATTTTATTTTATTTTGCGGTAAGAGTTGGTCCTATCAAAAACTTGTCAATGCAAAAGTTGTAGATAATATTAAGAAGATTTATAATAAATTTAAGCGGATTTGATATCACATGAATTGACGAAGTTATGATTTTTTTTCTTTTTAAAACCCTATATTCTTTCGCCCCTTGAGTCCATTTTTAATGGTATCAAAAACCTGTCATACATAATTTTTTGGACCTTTTTCTAGAAGTAATAACTTTAAACTGATTTGATATGTATTATAATTAAGAAATTATGGGTTTTTTTTTTTTTTTTTTTTTGCTGTTTTCACAAAAATCATCCCTATTCCCACCCCCTTGGTCCGATTTTGCCTATTAACGAACTTGACCGAGATTTTCTTTTCCTTGATTTTATGTATCAGTTTGGAAAAGACTTGTGCAGAATTACGGAAGTTGTCGTGTCCATAAAAAAGATACACATATAGATAAATAAATCTATATATATATATGTGTGTGTGTGTGTGTATAGTTTTGCACTGGCGGTTGTTTGGGTTCTAGGGATGATGATCGGCGTAAATCTGCAAAACTTTTTCCGAAATTCCAACATAGGGAAGAATGTAATAGGTAGTATTTTTTTTTTACGAAATCAACCTAAAAAATGTAGAAGATGCAGAAATGTTGGGACAAAATGACTACGGGCCAGGATTATTTTAGTTCTGAAAAATATTTAAAATTGAAGGGTTGGTTGAAAATGTTATTTGCATTTTTCTCAATGTGTGATATTTTCCGTGTAATGGTGCGTTTTGCGACGAATGATAACGTATGATATCCTAAAGGACGGAAGGGGTGCAAAATTAGCAAATGATGATAACGTTAATATAAGTATAGCCCCTACGATTTTCATTAGTTTTTTTTTTCTTTTTTTTTTTTTTTAAGTACCAAGGTGAATGAATACCTCAAAACTTTCAAGAGAAAAAAATATCATTGTTTACATAGTTATTTAAAATTTATCTTTAAACCCAAATAGTAATTTTTTTATCTTAAAGATTATTAGAGTAAAGTAACAAATAGAAAAGAAAAGTTTTTAAAAAAGTAAAGAGTTTTAAAGATTTAACTTTAAAGGTTTAACTTTAGCCACTGTGGGGGGGTGGTCAAAAAGGGGGAAGCAAAATTTGGAGAGGGGGAATTTAGATAAAATTTTAACGAAATTTATATGATCGATTATTCATTTTTACAATAAAGTAAGAAATAGAGTAGAAGTTATTATTATTATTATTATTATTATTTTTTTTTTTTTTTTTTTTTTTTTTTTTTTTTTTAAGATTCTAAACTTTCAGTACTGTGAGGGGGAAAAGGAATTTTGAAAGAGAGGGAATTTAGATGAATGTTCTTTTTTTTAATCACGGAAATGCAGAAGAGTTTCATCCATGATTAGGAAATAATAGAAAAGTTAAATTAAAGACTTTTAAGGACTTTTTACATATTTTGCATAAAAGTAAAGACTTTCAAGGACAAAAAATTAATTTTGAAAATTTTAAAGACTTTTAAGCACTTTCAAGAACCGTACGATCCCTGCAGTTGGTTGGTTGAAACGAAACCAATCCAGTATTTGTTAACATTTGCAGAATGTGCCTAAATTTTTCAGACAGTGAGTTTGTAACGAAAACAAAACTAGAAAGGAGGAATTCTGCTTTTTCAGAATTTAGTGTCGCCCCCCATGAAAAAAAAAATGTATATATATATATATATATACAGATAGTACAAAATATATTTCATTTTTAAGATTTAAAACACACGCTTTTATTTTATATAAAGTGACTTCATTCGCATCCGCCGAAGAATTCGACATTTACGATAGAGTCTAAAACAACATCTACAGAAAAGTATGCATATGACGTCGCTATCGCAGAATAATACACAAGCCAAACAAAAAGCGATGTTGTCATTCAAGAAACTCGACAAAAAAAATCGGCTATATAATGATTCCTTTGTTTGTAATATTAATATGGATACTTAAAATTAAATATAGTTCATAATAGCTCCATGTTTTATCAGAAATCATTCATTTATATTTTTCAAAATAGCACATATTGAAGAGCACATATGATATAGCACATATGATAGAATTTAAATTTTGTTTTATTAATTTTTTAAGAGGGTAACATTTGTACGCCTTTTTAAGAATTTTGTTTGCATTATAAATAAAGTGATTTTTTTTTCCAGGTGTTATGAAATATAAGATGTTATGATGATTGCATTAGTATAAGGGAACTATTTTTTCACATTCTCTTATCAAATTCCAATTTTGTTTTCACTCCAAGGTTATGTTCAAATTTTACAATGTTAAAAATCAAAATTTTATCTGCATTGATGTAATTAATATATGTAGTACATTGCATCGTATATTCCTATAAGTATTAATTACATTTCATTAGAAATATAAATTTTATTTTCAATGCAAGCAAATTTCAAATGGATATAAGCTAAGCTCTTAAACATTGATAAAATTAAATTAAAATTTTACGAAGGAAATAATAATAATAATTTTGATTTTATATTTTCTACAATACAAACCCTTTAATAATAAAATCTTCATGCTTTTTGTTTGTACGAAGCCTTATAAAAAGGAAACGCAGATCAACATTCCATCATTTTTGACGGGCGTGATGTACTAGTATCTTAAAAATAAATTGAGATGTAGTTTTCAAACAAATTGCATTTAAAAGTACTTTTTTCTTCCCTGTACGATAGTGCAAAAATTGAAAATATGCGATGCTTAGAAATTTTAAAAAATGCAGTAGAGATTATCAGTATTTAACCGTACAATGATACATATGCTTTGTTTTACGGCTGGCTTATGTAACGGAACGTTAATTTTCAGGGAGGACACTTTAATTGTTGGCCGAAAGAAATAGCATATCGGGGGCTAACAAGAAAGAAAAATCATGCATTAAACATAGGTTGTAAACACTTTCTAACATTTCCGGAATACTGTAACGGTTGATGGTTGGTTGGTTGATTTTTGACGGCCGATTATCTACTCTTGGGATATAGGCTCTAGGGGGAGTGCCCTTCGTGGGGGTCTTTCTAAGGGAACCTAACCCGTATTTACGCATGGAAATCCAAGGTTTCGAAGAAAACCACGAAAACTCCGAAACGGTTAGGCCGACGGGCGCGATTGGGTTCGAACCCAGCACCTCCCGTCTACCAGCTTCGAGAGCAGAACCTCTCAGCCACTGGTGGGGCTGAATACTGTAACGGAACTTCCTTGCTTAATAAGGTGAAAGGAAATATCTTAAGCAAGCCATTTATAAAACTCGTAACAACTTAAAAACGTACTTTCAGAAACCACTATCCATAGACGCCAATGTATCCATGTCTTTGCGTAGTCCTGTATATGAAGCTACATACAGTGAAACCTCCCTGTGTGACCACCTCCCTGAACGACCATTTTTTCATAGAACGAAATTTATTCCCATAGGTTCAATACTAATTTTACCTCCATACAGACTATCCTAGATTAACTTTCTCCATGAGGGACCAATTTCTTTGAAGAAAATTCGGGTTTTTTCTTGGTCGCTTATTAGGAAAATAATTCCGGAGAGCGCATTATTCATCAAACTTCTAAACTAAGTTTAGATTTTTTTTATACCGGTAACTTTTAAGTGTTTAAACCCCTTTGTGCCTTTTTAGGCAATGAATTTAACTCTGATGACAAATTATGAATAACGGTTTATAAACTCCCTTGCCTTATACTGTCGGGGAACTCTCAAAGAAATTGATGAATTAATGAAATCGTCATTATTTGTTCCCGCCTAAAAAAAATTGCATTCATTTATTGAATTTCGAAAGGACTGGGAAATAAAGTTATAAAAGATAAAACCGTAAAATCAAAGCAAACGTCAATGTATTCATTTTATAAACTCTGCAGTAATTAACTTATGCAATTAACTTTTGTTTTGATACTTAAAATTTTATATTTTTTCCTAATGTGAAAATAAATTTTAGTAACATTAATTACCTTTTTCAAACAATTAAAATCTAGATTTAAACATGACCTCCATTAAGAGACCACCTCTCGAAGCGACCAATTTTTATTGGAACGGAACGTTGTCGCTTTAGGAAGGTTTTACTGTATTTATATTCTATAAACATTTTTAGTATGCTAAATACCGTTCAGCTGGAAAATGCATAACTCAATTTAAAAACAACTTTAATCAGTTCACGCTCATACACACTAATGCTTACGAATTGTTTTTTATAGCTCCACATATGATCTTCAGAATTCATACACACCACGTAGACGCAAAAATTAAACCAAAAAGAAAGCATATATCAAAACTGAAAACGCACTTCCAGCATTTATCTCTCATAGGTAGTAATCTAACCAAATTCTTTTGTGCGACCCTGTAAATGAACGATAAATGCTTTGCACACCATATTCAACAAAAAGCGTATTTTTGTACACCTCAACAAATACATATAAATTTTATTATTCTTGGAATAATACGAGGGTATATCAATAAGTTTTTGCCCTCACATAGAAATAATTGAGAGAAATTTATGAAATTGCTACATTGCATTAGTCCTTTTCTATATATTCACCGTGCACAGTAACACTTTTCTGCAAACGATATTTCAAAGAGATGGGGGAGGATGTATTCCAGGAGGCGTGAATATAGACCCAAAGAGGGGCATTTTTCTATCTTTTGCCGACCAGCACATGTGACATATTGTTGGAAAGGCCTGTGACCACTTATTCATGTTAAACACTCCCGAGCCCCTCCTCCCAAATTTGCCTCCCGGGGACATGAATGATGTCCGCAAAATTTAGAAAAGCGCCCCTTGGAGGGAAAATTTGGGGGGAGGGACTCGGGAGGTGCATAGCATGAATAAGTGGTCACAGGCCTTTCCAACAATGTGTCACATGTGGGGGTCGGCAAAAGTTAAAAAAAATGCCTCCTTTGGGTCTACTATCGCGCCTCCCGGATTACATCCTCCCCCCTCTCTTTGAAATACCGTTTGCAGAAATGTGTTACAGTGCACGGTGATTCTATAGAAAAGGACTAATGGAAAGTAGCAATTTCATAAATTTCTCTCAATTATTTATTTCTATGTGAGGGCAAAAACTTATTGTACACCCTCGTATAACATCTTTAAAATACAACGCAAACTATTTTTCCCCATATACCTAAATTAACTGAATGCTTTTAAACGTCCCTATTTAAATGAACTACAAATGCTATACATTCCATTTTCAATAGCGAACATGTTATAGTGAACCGCAATAACATTATATCAATTAGATGGCAATCCGAGTATATTCACGAGAGTTAGAGCACGGACAGGAGGCAGACAGACAAGCCGAATTCATAAACACTTTCAACTATGTTGGAAAGTGTTAATAAGGGGCCATTTTTAAATAAATACTAGTGATGTAATCATTGCAATATCTCTAATATGTTTTATTACCATTACATTTTGAATATTTATCGTGAAATTAGTATTCCATATATTTTCCCTTCCAATTTTGTTATCACATTTTACTGATTATTTAACCTATGCGTTTGAGACGGACTGTGTATGTAATTTTCATTCCCAAACTTATGATCTATGTTCTATGTTAAAGATAAAAGATCTCTGTTCATCTTACACATTACTTCAAATCAGTACATTTTTCAATTATTTAAAGAACAATGGAAATTTTTTAAAAAAGTTTTATTTTATTTTTCGTCTATAAATTTAAAATAATTTCTTGTAATAAATAAAAATCATTAATAAACTAGTAGTCGGATGAGGCAATCCCAAAACTTTCTTTTATCTCATACATGTTAATATTTCCTGAAAAATAAATCATATCAGTGCCACTGGTTAGGCGATTTACACCAAAATCTAATCAGCAACAACTTATGTAAAGTTGTAGCTGAATCTGAAGTTTGATGAAAATCCGTAAATTAGTTTTTGAGGTAGAACTATTGTGGAAATCGTAAAAAAATCTACATAGCAGCGCCACCTGTTGGTCGATTTACTCCAAAAAGTAATGATGACAAATTTATATCAGGGACTAACTGAATCTGAAGTTTGATGAAAATTCATGCATTAGTCCTTCAGATACAGTTATTGCGGAAATCGTGATAAATGCAGCCTAGCAGTGCCACCTGTTGGGTGATTTACACTATAAACAAAGCAGCACTAATTTATCTCAGGGACTAACTGAATCTGAAATTTAGTGAAAATTCGTGCATTAGTTCTTGAGATAGAGCTATTGTGATAATCATGAAGAATGTCCCATAGCAGCACAACATGTTGGCCGATTTACGCAAAAATTTATCAGCCCCAAATTATACCATGGACTAATGGAATCTGAAGTTTTATAAAAATCCGTCCATTAGCTCTTGAGAGAGAGCTATTGCGGAAATCGCGAAAAATTCAGCATAGCAGTGCCACCTGTTGGGCGATTTACACCAAAAAGTAATTAGCACCAGTTTATATCAGGTACTAACTGAATTTTAAGTTTTATTAAATCCGTTCATTAGTTCTTGAGATAGAGCGCCCACAAAATTTGTAAAAACATTTTGTAAAAACATGTTTTTCGGGTTCTCTGCCCCCTAAGACGTGTAAATCCGTCGAAAACCGGAATTCGAAAATTTTCATAAATCCAATACTTTCATTCTTGTAAAGATAGAAGAAAGTAAAAATTAAGAAACTTTATTTAAGTTATTTTAACACTTTCAACCATAGTTGAAAAGCGTTTATGAATTCGATTTATCTGGCTCTCTGTCCGTGCTAAAACTCGCGTAAATATAGTCAGATTGCCATGAAATTAATATACGTTATTGAAGTTTATTACGGTATGTTCCCTATTCGAAATGAAGTGTGTGGCATTGGTTCATTTACAGAGACACTCAAAAGAATTACGTTACATTACGGCCTATGAGGAAAAATCGTTTGTGGTACATTTTAATGATATTACACTATTTAAAACATATTGAAATTTATATATAGCACTGAGGTGTATTACAAGGTAATCGGTAGGCGTAGAATCTGTGGTGCATATAATTTATCATTCATTTATTGGGACACCAAAAAGTATTTCACAACAGTACGGCCAATGAAGAATAATTGCTGTAAGTACTTTTTCATCTGTAATACACATTTTAAAATTTAACTGTTTTTTTATACTACTTGATGTGTATAAATGCTATAGATTATGGGTGCACAACCAGTGGCCCGCGATGGATTAACGTGTGGCCCGCGAATTTCGTCAATTTATAACGGGGAAAAGGTGCAATTTTTGTCCTTAGGTCGAAGGAAAAAATCGTGAATTTCGTCAGTTTGCCGCGGGAAAGAGTGAAAATTTCGTCAGTCAGTTAAGAATAGCGAATTTCATTGATCGGGTACGAAAGAATAGCGAATTTTGTAGATAAGGCTCGGGAAAATCGCGCATTTCGTTCATCGGACACGGAAAAATCGCGAATTTTGTCCATCAGGCGGAGAAAAATTGCGAATTAGCCGATAAGGCGTGGAAAACAAATCTCGAATTTCGTTGGTCGGGAAAGAAAAAATCGCGAATTTTGTCGTTCAGGCGCGGAAAAATCGTAAATTTTGTTGATAGGGTGCGAAAAAATCGTCAATTTTGTTGATGCGTGGAAAAATTGCAAATTTTATTCATCGGCTGCGAAAAAATCACGAGTTTCGTCAGTCGCTAGAAAAAATCGTATATTTCGGAAATTTGCCGCAGGAAAGAATTGCAAATTTCGTCATTCAGCCAAGAATCGCGAATTTCGTCGATCGGTTGCAAAACAAAATCAGGAATTTTGCCGATTAGGAGTGGGAAAATCTCAAATTTCGTTGATCAGCTGCGGAAAAATCGTGCGTTTTGTCTATTTATCGCGAATTTCGCCACCTTGCAGCGGAAAAATTGCAAATTTCGCCAATCAGGCGAGAAAAAATCGCAAATTTCGTCTATTCGAACACGGAATAATCGCTAGTGTGGTCGATAGGACACCGAAAAATCACGAATTCCATTGGTCGGGATCGAAAAAAATCGAGAATTTTGTCGATCAGGCGCGAAAAAAGAGCAAATTTCGTTTATCAGGGACGAAAAAATCGCAAGTTTCGTCAGTTTATCGCGAACAAATCTTGAGAATTTCGTCAATTTTCCGCAGAAAAAAATTGCAAATTTCGTCAGAATCAGTTAAGAGTCACAGATTTCGTTGATCGCGAACGTAAAAATCGCAAATTTCGCCAATCAGGGACGTAAAATCGCAAATTTTGTCGATCAGGCGCGAAAAAATCGCGAGTTTTGTCCATCAGGCTACGAAAGATCGCGAATTTTGTCGATGAGCCGCGGAAAAAATCGCGAATTTCGTTGGTCGGGCACGGAAAAATCGTCAATTTTATTGATCATGCGTGGAAAGAATGCAAATTTTGTTCATCGACTGCAAAAAAATCGTAAGTTTCGTCAGTCGCGAGAAAAAGTCGCGAATTTCGGAAATTTGCCGCGGGAAAAATTGCAAATTTCGTCATTCAGTTAAGAATCGCAAAATTCGTCGATCGGGTGCAAACAAAATTACGAATTTACAGATTAGTAGCGGAAAAATCTCAAGTTTCGTTGATCCACTGCGGAAAAATCGTGTCTTTCGTCTATTTATCGCGAATTTTGACAATTTGCTGGGAGAAAATTGTAAATTTCGTCAAAATCAGTTAAGAATCGCGAATTTCGTTGATGTGGAGCGGTAAAATCGCTAATTTCGTCGATCAGGTGCGGAAAAATCGCAAATTTCGTCTATTCGGGCATGGAATAATCGATAGTGTTGATGATCGGGCACGGAAAAATCACAAAGTTCGTTGGTTGGGCTCGAAAAATTTGCGAATTTCGTCTATCAGTCACGAAAAAATCGCAAATTACGTCTACCAGGAACGGAAAAATTGCAAATTTTCTCGATGATTCGCGAAAAAATTGAACATATCCTTGATAGACAGTGGGAAAATCACGAGTTTCGCCAATTTATCGCGAGAAAAACTCTCGAATTTCATCAATTTGCGGCGGGAAAAAATTGAAAATTTCGTCCGGATCAGTTAAGAATCACAAATTTCGTCGATCAGGGGCAGAAAAATCGCGAATTTCGTTGGTCCGGCACAAAAAAATCGCGCATTTTGTCGATTAGGTGCGGAAAAAATATCGAATTTCGTTGATCGACTCCCCCGCTCCCTCCTCCTTCATAAAGTTCACATTTTTTTCGACACTAGCCATTTTCATGCCTATGTTTGTTTTTTAGTAATTTTAATAAAACAAAATTCACTCACCTGAATAAAGTCAAGGAATATTATTACTCCTTCAAAATAACTCTTGCTATATCTCTGTTGTACGTACAAACGTAAACTGTTAATATATCCTTGCCAACTGAATTGGATATGTTGACTGGGTAGGGGAACCTAGATGAGTAAACCTCCCCCTCCTCTGAAATCATAGTTTTTTTATCTGATTATAAGCCACCGATCACGTCCCCGAAATAGAATTTTCTCCGTGTTGCTGATGTGGCCCTCGACAACCCAGACACTTTTGTAAGTGGCCCTTCCTTTAAAAAGGTTGTGCACCCCTACTATAGATCATACACAGGGCTACACAAAAGATCTCAAGTACATTTCCGTTCGTTGACGAAAATTGCTGAATAGGAATTTTTAACTGTGTTATGCGTTTAATTGAACTGACTTTTAACATACTATGTAGTATACATACAAATCCATAGATTATACAAGGTAAAATCGACAAAATCTACAAAAAAAATCGAATATTTTTCCAATTACTGATGGTAATTGCAGAAATTGTGATTTCAAATGCGTTATGAAATTTCTAAATTGTTTATTTAGACATTTTTCACCTTAATAAACTGTACAGTTTCGTTACAGCATTCTGAATGTGTTGGAAAGTGTTTCATAATCGATGCTTCCGCATGATTTTTCGTCCATGTTTTAATTTCAGCACTAGACGGAGCCTTAAATCTCAAAATTATATGTCTTATACATACTGCATGTTTCATGAAAGTTTTTTATTTTCTGTCGGAGCTGCTTACGCAGATTTCTAAAAGCAGAAGTGCATTAATTAAGTTGAAATCCGCTTTATGATTTTTCTAATTAAACAAGCTAAGTTAATTAATAGTAATATAAAATCCGATTGCGGCAAAATATGCATAATTACCAAAATACTTAAGTAATGAACTGAAAAGCATATCGCCAATATTCAGGGTCATAGGAAAGGCAAAGGTTCGCGGATTTCAAGCCTAATGTTGCCCTGTGTCCCGATTTACGCGGTACTTCCCAGATTTTCAAGACATTCAAGACCCGCCCCTTCAGACGTCAAAAGTCACGATTTTTCATGATGTACAGATTCTTTTAACCCTTTAGTGCGCAGCTTTGCATATATGCAAAGAACAGTGTTTTGAATTTAATAGATTGTTTTTATTCGTATATACCTAATTCACACCAGAAAATTAAAATAGCAATATCTGCTTTAATTAATAACAGACATTCCTTATTTAAATAAAGCGAAATTAACCATTGAAACTTTCTGGTGTAAATTTAGATTCTCCGAACTACGTAATTTCTAGAACGCATTCTATCATGGAAATTAAAGGGTTAAATGTTAAGTTTTATAAAATAAATAATTATATAAAATTACGTATTTGGGGACATACTTATTAAAATATTTACTAATTTGCAATATTTTAGGGTAAAACAGCCACACGACAGTAGTTTTTACTTGTATTGCAGATGTGCAGAAGAAGAAAAGATTGACGTATTATATGAAAACTGTATCTCTGATTTTTTTTCATTATTTTTCCTGTGTAATAAACCTTTCAGAGAATCATATATAATTTTTTCGAAACAAAATAAAAAATCGCGCATTTAAGGGTTAAGACTGTTCTTAACTGCTCTGCTCAAAAAGAGCAAAACGTTTTGACGCATTTACAAATTCATTTTTTAACGGAAATTGGAAAGCCTGGCCATGGAAGCGATTTGGAATTGAACTGTGCTTTCCATTTTTGGATCCATCAATTACCTATTGAGTTATAAGCGATTTCGATCACGTGAAAAACACGTTTTTCGCCCGCTCTTGAGTGGTTATTCTACTTTCGCGCGGAAATTCCGTTCAAAACGTCCACTTTGACACTATTTTCTGAAAGATCTATTGTGTTTGCAAAGAAATGGAAAAAACAGCTCGATTACATAGTTTCTGAACAACGACACCAGCTAGTTTCAAGCATTTTCGAACAAAAATAAATTATAACTTATGTCAGAAAGTTGCCCTTTTGGATTTGAGAACACCCTTAAGGGGGCACAGGACCTTTAAACTTTCAAAAAATCATTTTCCGTACTCTTTTTTTTCTGAATTTCTTTAATTTTTTCAACAATATGCAAAAAAACTCATTCAAAATATACATTATTTCTTTAGTTATAATCATTCATAGACAGTGAGTACCATGAAGGTCCGTAACATATTGTAACTTTAAAACGCGATATCTCGTATTAGTAAATTTGGAGTGTGCTCGCACTGTTACTTTCAAACAACATAAGTTACAGCTTTCACAAAATAAACAAATATGCGTTTCATTGTATTCTCATGCTAAAACAAAAAAAAAAAAAAATCATATAATTCGATTATTTGGTTTTTGCACTTGAAAAACTAGAAAATTTTTTGAAGATTTTTGAACTTTTATTTATTTTGTGCTAAAATTAAATTTTAAACAAAACTTTGTGTATATATTTTGGTTTTAATTTAGAAGTAGGTATGTTATGATTCTATTTTGTTCAAAAATTGTTTTCTGTATGCATAATTTAGAGTTTTATTATGCACGCGGCACTTAATGATTTTAATTCACGCATTAGTGAAATGAATTTTTAAATTTAAAATTTAAATATTAATTTTGTATATACAAAATTTATTTTTCTGGATAATATAGCTAAGAATATATATACTTTAGGCAGAAAGAGGGGGGAGGGGAATCTTAATTGCTCATTAATTGTGTTTTGGTACTTTGAAAAAAGCGATGTTTTTGATCATTTCGACAAACTCAAAGGTCCATTGCCCCCTTAAATTTCTTTTAGTACCACGGAATTCGTTAGTCTGTGGAACTTAATACAATAAAACCTGCGAAAACAGGGCTTGTCTTACGGAAAATTTTGTATAATTCCGATGAAAGGAATACCGAACAGATATAACTGCCAAAACGGAATATTTTTGCGGTTCCTATAGCTATTCGATTCTTATAGGTTTTACTGAACTTTGTTTAGTGAAGCCTGGGAAAACGGAACCTGTCTGTATTAGAATCCTGTCTTAAATGTAAAAATTTCACTGTCTCTAAAGAAGGAATACCGTACAATTACAACTGTTCAATCGGAAACCTCTCTAAAACGGAATTTTGTTTCTGTCCGTAGCGATTCCGCTTTCACAATTTTTACTGTATAGGATTATTGTGTTTATATAGTACAGTAAAACCTTATAAGACGGAAAATCATATGACTGGAGGAAGAATCCGCTTTAGACAGATTTACGTCTTAAAAGTTTGTAAGAAAGGCAACTGCATGGTATTCCTTTCGTGGGGATAACATACTTTTTGCGTTTTAGACAGGGTCAGTTTTCATAGGAATCTGTATTTTTTATGTTCCGGCAGCCGCCCCCCTTTCTTTTTAATGTATTTTTATGTCCCGGCTTAGAAGCCGCTGTCCCTCTTTTTTTGTCAACCTGTCCCGCTTTCTGCGACATTGGACCTGCCCACTATTTAAAACCCATTCATTCAAATAAAGAAAAATTTCTTGAAGTCACACGAACTGTTCCAAATACTACTGTTTCCTGTCTTCAGTGTTTGATAATTCATCTCTGAAAAATGACTGTACATAAAGAAATACTATAAATAGTGATAATAAATAAATAGTAATCAATAATCTTGTGCCCAGAGTGTCTGTTTATACTAAATTGATGCTGCTTTACAACTTTGTAACTGTTTGTTTTCCCGTATCTCGCACAGTTTTAGAGATCGGCACACTAACTCCTATTGCACTGCTAGGGGAAGCTGTAAATTTACTGTTTTCATTACTAATTGTGTTGGCATTTAAAAGCTAACAAGGAAGGTCTCCTTACTGGGCATACTCAGAATATTTTGAAAAAATTACTAATTAATTTACTTATGTAAGTAATAAAGGATCAGTCAAATTTAGCGGCGGAATTACAGTAGAAAGTCTGTAAAAAAATAAAATACTTTCGAGTATTTGGCGCGAAAAGACGAAAGCGTCACGAGAATTGGCGAGCAGCACTTTTCTCACCAAAAGCAAACGATTTTAATGCATCTGAAAATTGCTTGTTGATTGATTTTTAGAATGCGTGTGAATAGTATTTAATGAATTTAAACTTAAACAATGAGAGAGTTTAATGCATATATTTTTGTAATACATATATATGTTGCTTGTTTCTGCCGTTAATTTTATCACTGTAAAAATAATTTAAAATATTAAAAATATTTTCATATTGAAAAACATAATTTCATATATATAAGAGTATTCCAAAATAAAGTCCAGATGAAGTTTTTGTTTCCATAGCAACAAAATTGAATCAACAGTGCTCAGTTGGACTTAAGTCTGAGATTGAAATAATTTTAATAAATTTAAATTTTGTTTTAATTTATAAAATTTCATAGTTAACTTTCATTATAAATATATATATGACAAAACTACAGTTTACAAACTAAAACTGACCAAACTAAAGTTATTTAAATTAAATTTAAACAAGTTCAATATGAAACATTTTTACCGTAAAGAGTATTTGACACAAAAAAGTATTTTTTGAAATTTTATTCCATCGCCAACCGGTGATGAATCGCCAAATAACGAAATTTTCATAAATTTTTTTACAGCCACGCTATCGAGTTTCCGCCGAAATTTTTTTATAAACATATCTTTCCTCATGAGAAGAACATTCTATATTTTTTTTAGATTTTTCGGAGTATACCCGTATGGAGACCTTCCTTGTAAGAGGGTGAGAATTCGAGAGCTTAGTGGAAGAACATGTTATGTTGAATTTTCTATTAAAAATAATAATAATAATAATTAAAAAATAATTACATTTATTTATGGATGAAGGTGTTATGAAGTATTCTATCATGTGCTAAACCTAAAATACTAGAATTCCAGTTAGTCTTAAATACTGATACAACATTTATTATTATTTATTACCTTAATATTTTAAACAAGATTAATAATTTTAAATATTTAAAAATTAAATGTTAATAAGTTTCTTTGAGAGAATTTAGTATCATCTGTATATATTAAACCTATTCTATCCCCCCCCAAAAAAATAAATCAATAAAATTTGCAACAAAAATTTATCACAAAATTTACAGCAATTTTCTCGAAATTTAGTTCTTGTTGCATAACACCTTCTTCCACAAAGTTGTTTAATTGTAAGAGTCTTCTGAACTAGTTTATGTAACTTCACTATATGTTTACATATTTGTTATAAAAAATTTAATTTTCAATCATGCACAATTTTTTTTTCCTGTAACTTTTTAATATTCGTTTTCTTAAGTTATTGCAACACAAATCATTCAAATCAAAGGATTATTTATAATTTATGTTCAAACTAAATATTATATTGTACTTTATTACATTTGCAACTGAATATTTTCAACGTTTGAAAACTCAGAATTCTTACACAAAAAATAAAACGAACAAAGGCGAAATTTTCTATGTCTCTGTATATTAAAATGCAAATAAAATCGTAATTATTTGCATTTTAATTTTCTATTATCATTCAATGAATAAAGAGTTTTGGTCGCCATGAAAAACTTTAATTACACTTTTCATACAAAATTGTCCTACGTGGAATGGTCCAATTTTTATTATTCAGCAATATCACTCAAATGACATTTGGCAAGACTCCAACAGCGAATTAGGAAAATTCTAATTTACAGAAAGGTCAGAAAATTATTCATTGCCACAAAGGTTTTTTATTTAATTTTCTCATTTTGAATCCAATTTATATTAAGTTACTTTTATTCATTTTTTTAATGTGAAAATTGTTTCATTTTCTTGTGAAAATTTAAAAGAAGGAAACAAGGGAGAGTGATTAAAAGAGAGTTCAAGAATAATAGCTTTATCTTTAATATGAATTCGTACCTCACGTATAAAATATCGTTTGGCAATAAATTTCTCATACAAACGTATAGTGGCAACATTAAATTGATAAATTGGAAATTTTTGTTTCCGAAATCATTTGCATTATTTTTTGTATTTACAGTCGAACCTCGTTATCCCGACACTCTAAGGTCCAGGAAAAAGTGTCGCGGTAACCGGAGTTGAAAAAATATGTTTATAAAAAGCTGTATTTTTAATTAATTTAGGACAATTTTAAATTCATAACTGATTTTACAGTTTTAAGCAATAAAACATTATTATTAAACAAAATAAACACAAAATAAAATTGAAAAGAATAAAAATCAGATTTATGATGTTTGTTTTTTTATTGTTGCATTAAATATTGATGAAGTAAGATTTTCTTATCCCTAGATGTGCTTTCTACAGTTCTTTTTTCAATATTGTACAATGAATTGTAATCAATATTCGTTGTTTGAGAAATGAATGTTAGATAATTCCTTATCGTTTCAATGCAATGCAATACTTCGGTTTTTGTCGGATGAAAAACGCCGTGTAACCACAAAAAAGGCCGCCTGACCAGAACAAAAAGACTGCAAGTAGACTGATACGCCTATCTGGCGCTTAAGGGGGTCATTCATAGTGCCTGTGGGTTTATTTATTCATATAAAGGATTAAAATACAGGGCTGCCACATGCTACTAAAATGCTACTAAAAGCTACTATTTTCAGCATCAGACTACTATGGCTACTATTTTAGCCCAAAATACTTCAAAAGCGACTATTTTGGGGGAAAATCAGAAAAAAAGGAGACTATTTTCCAATTCCAGCTACTATTTTTGGGAAAAACCTGATTCATTAAGAAGGATTTACTCGCTCCTCTGCTCTTTTTTTTTTTTTTTTTTTTTCAAAAACTGATTAAAAGATACTTTTTTTTTAAGCCCATTAAATTGGTATTCACAGAAGTTAATTTACCCAGAACCTTTGACCTATTTTGGCTTATGTTACATTAATTAGATTTTGATTATAAAAGAAAATTGTTTTTTAACACAGTTTTTAAATTTAATAATAGATTTAAATGTTGATAATAACAATTTAGAATTGTTTATTTCTTGTTTAAGCCACTGGTGGCTATAAAATCTGGCTTTATGCTAGTTTTGCTATTTTACATAAATTTCTTGTAAAGATTAGATCAGTTTTGAACACAAAAGTTGCATATGCCTGTTCTTTATCAAATGCATCTAGTCTGATAAAGCTATTTTTTATAGACAGATTTCCCGCTTTAATTCATTAAAATTGTAAGTAATGCATTAAAAATTGCATCTTATATCAAAAATTTCCTTTAGAATAAAGGCTTGATTAAAGCAGAAGCCATTAGACTTGTGTCTCTTGACGTATGGGAATGCCAAATTTAGGGTGCTTTTTTTTTTTTTTTTTTTTTTTTTTTTTTTTTTAAGTGTATATTTTTAATAGGTTTTTGATCCCGTACCGATTATAATAAATGACAATTTTATTTATTTATTTTTGTTGTTGTTGTTGTTTCCAGTTGCTTCACAGTAATGCAAGCAAATACTCAGTTTAGTTTGGGAAAATGGCACCAAGAATATTTTAATAAAATTTTGCTTTTGTAATGAAAGTGCAAATTAGCGGATTTTGTTTTCTAAGAAATTCGTTTTAATATTCTGGTGTCAGTCAATTATTTCATCAGTTTACGACCAAAATTCTTCTGCTCCTGAAAGGGTTAGTCTAGAATTTTAAATACATTGGAAATTAAATTTTTACAGACATCACAGCACAGTACAACGTCCAATCTGCAATTGTGCAATGCTACATTTCTGGAATGTGAATACGCAAAGTAGAATTGTCGCTCATCGATTTTGGACATTTTTGGATATGCAGGCGACGATTTATCTTATCCGTGTGAGCCAAATGTCGTTTCGTACTAATTAATTGATGCTCTAAAATTTTCTGATTGAAAAATTTGCTCCCCCTCTTTTCGTTTTCGATTTGCCCATGGCTATCTTCCAAATTTCGCCACTAGAGGCGCTGCTGTGGTTTGCATTAGGTCGGGCGTAGTCGCTTTACTGTACCGCTACCTCACTTGCATAGCTGTAACTCTCGCCGTTCGCAAGTATTTTCAGGTTAGAGGAACTTTGCTTTGCACCCTGTATATTATACAGCTATACCCAACCCTACATTGTATAGTTTTTACAAAGTCTTAGCAGCGTTATTTTTTTAATAATACACTTACTAATTAATATTATTGTACGGAACCCTCTGTGCGCGAGTAATACTCACACTTGACTGTTTATTTTAAGTATGCATGTAATTATTTTGGCTACTATTTTTATACGAATGCTACTATTTTGGCTACTACTTTTTTCATTGTAGGCTACTAAAGCTACTATTTTTGATGCCATCCGGCAGTGGCAGCCCTGAAAATAAAATTTCTTGTATATCTCAGTGGGTATTTTAGACACTTTTGTGAAAATTTTGGCTAAGGCATTTCTTACTGCTTAATTTCCGTGCTTATAAGATAGATTATGAAAAATGGACAATTTTCCTAAATCGTCGGGATATCCGGAGTTGAAAATTATTCGACGACGTAATGTCCGGAGTTTATTTACATTAAAATTCTATACAGAAAATCGGGACTTTGAAAAACTGACGTGATAAGCGGAGTGACGTGAAAACCGGGTGTCGGGAAAACGAGGTTTTACTGTACTTGTAAATTAATATTGCATTTTTTTTAGTAGTAATTTTTTATAGTATTAACATCTTACAACACGAATTAAGATGTAATTAAACAGAATTTCATTGCTGCCAACCTTCTGGGTTTTATTCCCCTAAGTCAAAAAAACCTATTTTGAACCAAAAAAATTATTTTACAAAACGTATATTATTTTAAGAGGTACTTATTTCAATTCATCTGTTAAGTAAAATTTCTGGTTCAAAATAAGTTGTTTTGACTTTGAAAAAAAGGGTAGACTGATAGCTATGGAACTCCTATTGGTAGAGTCTAGATTAACTTTCCAATTGAGGGAAAACAAAGCCTCATTTAGTTTCAATCTGTGTGGCCCCTTGTTCAATCTACACATAGCTGAAAAAAATAATAATAATTTGGCATCCGATCAAGGAATTTCAATTTTTTTTTTTTTTATATATAAAAGCGTACAACCCTATATCTATGTTCAATGGAGTTGATGAAAAAATGTAAATGTAATTTTGCATAGCATTGATATGAGAATGCATGTTGACTAAAATTAGTGAATTCTGCATTTCATTGGCTGTTTCTTCGTTGGCTGCTGCATCCGATTGGCTGTTTCATGAGATCGCAGTTTGGAAGAAGCAATTTATGAGCAGTTTTTCTTTCATTCAGAGCTGTAAACATAAAGCTGATTATATGAAAATTTATATTATTATAAAGAATATTTAATGTACTTTCTGTCCTGTAAATGAGTTTATAATTTGAAAATAAAATTATTTATATATGAGACTGAGAAAATGAACTTTTTCAGGTCTCCTTTTCTCAATTTCGGAATTTCTCACAACTTTAAAAATTTCTGAAGCTGTTTCAAGAATTTCACAGCTTCCTTGGTCTTCTCAGTAATCAGTATCTGCGTTAAGTTAGCATTGCAACTGAAATTTTATGACGATGAAGCAGTTACAAAATGTTTTTCTAACAAATGTTCAAATTACTTTTGAATGATTTTTAATAGCTAAATTTAAGTAATACTTTTTTTTTTTAATTCCCTTGTGTTTTAATACACGGTATTTTAAAATGCAAAAATAAAATGTAAACAATTATACGAATTTTAATTTTCTACTATCAATGAAGAGGGATTTTTGGCTGCCGCACAAAACAGTAATTACACTTTTCAACCAAAACTGTCCTGCATGGTGTGGCTGAGTTTTCAGCATTTAGAAATAAATGAGATTTGATAAGTTTCCAATTCCAACAGTGAATTACGAAAATTCTAATTTGCAGAAATAAAAGAAGACAATTCATTGCCAACGAGGTCATTTTTTTATTATTATTACTTCTTTTTTTTTATCCAATTTATATTAAATTTTCTTTCTTTTTTTCCCCCCTTTCAATATGAAACTTAAGTTATTTTCCTTATTATAAAGAATTTAAAATAAACAAACAAGAAAAAATATATAGAGGTAGTTCGGGTATTATGGAATGGTCGGGCAATATGGAATACTTCAATATCTGGCCCGTACGGTGCGGTAGCCAAGCGCAAAACTGCCAAACGACTTCCTAGTACTTCCGTGATGCACTATGGTGAGTTCTGTTTGGATACTTGTTGTTGGAGTGACGCGGTGAAATCAAATCTTATTCTCAATTTTTGAAGTTTTTTGCATGTATAAGTTTAATAAAATTCATATTAATTACAAGACCTCTTCGTCAGAGATGCTAACTGTTATATTTATCGCTGTATTAGTCAGTTTACATCTATGCTAACTTGCTGACCAGTTAAGAGGTTATTTTTTTAAGATGGCATGTCAAGTAATATGACATATCAGCTAGAGAAGAGTTTCATAGTGAATACGAACAATCATTCCACTACGACTTATCATCTGAGATGAGATTTTACCAGGTTGAGGAATATGCCTGTTTCGCAATGGAAAATATTCAGAGGATGGAATAGAATAAAATGCCTGATGTGTGTGATGCGTGCGCATGTGCACTGTGGTAGGACCGAGAACAACAGACTACATTTTTGATTTTTGTAACAATTAAAACAATTTTTAAAAGAATCCGATGATGTATAGATGATGTACTACTGTTTACTCATTAAATAATCTTGATTATTCTTGAAAATTCTGATTTTTCTTGCAATTTTAACATTTTTTATAACCCTCTTCCAGATTACCCGACTGGTTCATATTACCCGAAAAGTGTAATTGTTTTTTTGAATCTAAATATTGATAAGTATTTTTTTCTTCCACTTCAAACAGATTAAAAAGGTCTTAAGAAATAAGCAAAGTTTGTATTTTACTAACCTTGAATGTATCTCAATTTTTTTAAGTTGAGTTACAATTTAAAATGCAAATGATAGCCCATAATACCCGAACTTCCTACATATAAAAAAGTTAATAATAATAATAGCATATATCCACCAGTAATTTTTAGCTCACATGTTATCAAAGCCTAAGAGTTAATGTGCCCACAGGTTCTTATGTACGTATGTATGCATGTAACGCGATAACCCTTGATAAAAATATCCGATTTAATTCAAATTTTGGATATAGGTTCATTCTGACAAGGCGCTTCCCTGAACAGATTTGGAGGTTCAATGGTTAAGTATAAAAGGAAAAACGGGGGATAATCTCCACCTTAATTTAGATAAATGGGTTTTTCATGCAGAATTATCCGATTTGCTTCAAATTTTGTATACCGTTTTATTCTGATAAGGCGCTTCCCTCAATAGATTTGAAGGTTCATTCGTTAAGTATAAAAGGGGTACAGGGGAACCCCCCCCCTTAATTTAGATAAATGGGTTTTTCATGAAGAATTATCCGATTTGCTTTGAATTTTGCATATCGGTTTATTCTGATAAGGCGCTTCGCTGATTAGATTTGGAAGTTCACTGCTTAAGTATAAAGGGAGGGGGGCTAGCGGCTAATCCCCCCTAATGTTTTTTAACGATTTCTTTAATTTTTGAGGGGCATCATTCTTTGAAATAAGAGTATAATATACAATTAGTATAAATAGCCTGTGAGCTCAATGCCATCAGTTTAACTGGGAACTTTTCTTTTTCTTTTTAGCTATTTTCGTGTGGTAGATTATCACAACAGTTCCAAGAAAAAGCTCATCAAGAAGCGGGTTTCTACGACATTTGTAATGTAAATCTAAAACGAAAATTTCCGTAGGTAAATATAGTGGTAGTCAAAATTTTGATTTTCCCTTTTAAAAGAGACCGCTCCGAGACCAGCATTAAATAATGAAACCGTTTGCGTTGTTTAGTATTGGCTTGTAAATTAATAATGCATTTTTGTATTGGTAAAGCTTATAAGGTATCGTCATTGTATTTCTAAGAACAGTAAGAGAAAATTTGTACCTGCAAAGTTAGCATTGTATCGGAATAGAAAAATAGATTTTCTTCAGTATTGTATAAAATTTATTACGTTATAAAGTACCTGAAGGTAATAAGCACGGCTACTCTTATTTCAAACATCATCCTATCTTTAAGTTTAAAATCTGTTTTGTTTTTTTTTTTTGTTTTTTTTTTGTTTTTTTTTTACTTTTGATTCTTACTTTCAAATTTAAGATTTTGCATAACACCTTTATAGAAGGTAATATTGCCAATGAAGAAAAGTCGGCTACTACAGAATATATTTTTACCGACCATACTTACCGATAATACCGACCATTTTCTTTTTTTTTTCATTAAGGTACTACTTCACTTACGCGAAAACACCCGCTGGCTAATGTTAATCCTATGGAAGAACATATTTTTAAATATCACGTTTGCATTTCAATATTATTAAATGATTTTTTTTTCTTTTTGCAATGGATAGCTAATGTCGATCTCTACAAATGCCGTTTTTTTTTTTTTTTTTTTTTTTTTTTTCTACTTTTCCAATTTTGTTTGCAGGTTTTTTTTTTTTTATGAGGATACGTTCACTTTCAAAACTGGTTCCGAAAGTGAAAGTATCCTGATAAAAAAAAATTTACAAAAACAATTGAAAAGTTAAAAAACGGCCTCTGCAGGGCTCCCAGCAAAACATGACTGGCAAATTTCCTGACTTTCCCCCGATAAAATCTCAAAAAAATCCCTGACTTTCCCTGAACAAACGGGCATACGATGAAATTTGCTACTTATTTACACAATCCTTTGTCATAACTAGAGATTTTTTTTTCTGAGATCATTCTTCAAATTTCTAGATTTTTTTTGATCGTTGATGAATTTTGTGATTTTTTTTCCGAGGCTATTGATGAATTTTGCATCATTTTTCATTTTTTCTCCAAGACTTTTTAGAAAATATCTGTACATTCCCTGACTTTTCCTATATATTTTCAAATTTCCCTGACTACTTTGAAATTCCCTGCTTTGTAGAGGTCGATCTCAACTATCTAGTGAAAAAAAAAACATTTAAAAATACTGAAATGCAGACGAGATATTATAAAAACATTCTCCCATAGGATTAACATTAGCGAATGGTCGTTTTCACGTAAGTAGTCTCTTGCATCTATTTCTACTAAGTTTACGCAAAAAGGGCGATGAGACAACATTATGAACTGCATTATTTTTTATTAAAAGAACTTTATTTCTATTTGAAATGAATCAATCGTAAAAAAATATATATATATATTTCAAAAAATCAAATTAATTATTCCAAACTGTTGACAAAAATTCAAATGGTCAATAAGTTCGAAACCACTACCTGAATTAGCAATAAAAGTGTTGTGGCTGCTCAAGACTCACATGCTGAGCATATAAAAATATTTTTGTCTTCCTTCGTTCGTAGTGGACATTTTTCTCTGCAGTTATATTTCTCAAAACTCTTATGATTCATGCACGAACCACAAATGATTTGGGGAAAAAATCATCATATACGTGTCACTGAAGGGCAATAAAAAAACTAAAAGATTTAACATTGAATTGCATTTTTCCAATCCAGTAACTACACGAAAAAAAAGTAAACTCACGAGATCAAAAAACAACGACCGCTCTGGAACCCCAGTAAATACGAATAACCTCTTCCTCCACAAGAAAAGTTATTGAAAAAATTCCGTTCGATACGGATGTAGCCTTTTATTTTAAAGCTTTCCTTTTAAGAGCTTACACTAGTAATGCAAAGACCCTCGCAAGCTAATGTTAAACTGATGACAGTAGTCAAAAATTTCTCGTTTGCATTCTAATATTATTAAAATATTTTTATGTTTAGGATATCTAAGTTCGACGTCTAACAGAATGCTTTCGTACTTTTTCGATTTTGGTTGTTTTATTTGATGGTTGTTTTTTTCTGAGGACACTTTTACTTTTAGGAAGTTTTTTTTTCTTTTGTGTGTGTGTGGATACAAACGATGACAAGATACGACCACCTTAGAACGCAAAAAGGAAAAATCTCACTATATCTCGACTAGGACTGTGTACATCAACGTCTGTGGAAGAAAGTTGAAAGTAATAAATCTCTCAAACTGAAAAAAAAAAAATGGTCGATTTTTTTTCCCCACTCTGTTCTGCATTGGGAATAAAAATAACAATTATATGCATTTTAATTTCCGACTATCATTCAGCGGAAAGGGAATTTTGTCACGCAATACTTCAATTATACTTTTCCTTTCATTAACACTGCCCTACGCAGAATAGTTCGGTTTTTATTATTCAGCAATATCAATCAAATGGCATTTGATAAGTTTCCACATCGCATTAAAGAAATTCTAATTTACAAGAAATCAAAACATCATCAGCATCTCATTTTTAAAGGATTCTCTCTCTCTCTTTCTATTACGATCTCAGCTTACATTATTACTTTCGTCTATATTTATTTTTTAATAATAACAATTTTTAATATGAATGAAAAATTAAACTTAATATGAATTTCTAGTCTAATTAAAGATACCTGACCTCTAAATAATCGTTTAAAATCTTATGGATTCTAATAAAATACATAGTTCTCAATATGGCCTCCAAGGCTCCAAGAGAAAGTCTAAAGCAAGCTATATATATAAAATGCTAAGGTACGAAGCGGCGAAAAAGCGGTTATTTCTCTTTTGCCGATGGCAATGCGTGGTCAGTTTAGAAAATCAAACCTGAGAAACCTAAGTTTAGCCGGCTTTGTTCTTTGTTGTGGTGTGAAATATTTTGCCTATTTCTCGCAAAAAAATGAATAACTTATGATTACACTATTTTGATAGGTTGATTTTTTTATGATGCTACAATGATTTTATTGGTGTAATGGCGTGCCGTGATGCAACATGTCAGTTATTGATCGGAGGAGGGGACAAGTTGAGGTGTAAAAAATCGCTAACTTTTTGCTTCCCCTCCCCCTCCCCTCGAAAAAAAAAAATAGTTTATAGCATGAAGTTTATACTACGCAGAAAACAACGGCGTGACGCTTAACTCGTGGACGAAATTAAGCTGATAGGCTTAGGTGAGCCACAGAATATTCCGATTAACGGCAAAAAAAAATAAACTTAACTGTGTGAATTCACAACTTGAAGTGAACATCTCGGAGAATAGCCGTGGAAATATAACTGAGGTATGCGATTTTTAGCATAGATGCTAGCTGATTGAAAAACTCTTGTCCCGAATGGAAAGCGGCTTCGACTACACCCCTATGAAACATACCATGTTTTTAACTGTTTTTATTGCCAAAGTACGCAGGCAATTTTTACCGGTGAAAATGATACATTGTCGGTAATTTCATACAGAATTAGAAAATAAAACCTGCCTAGCAGGAAAATTTTATTTGAGAGACTAGAGCGGTTAACGTAAATAAATATCTTAACTTTTAAATTATCCTTATGCTTAAATATTCCATATCTTACATACATTCGAGATGAGACGAACTCAGCCCGATCCCAGACTCGAAACGGGCTCGAGCTCGATTTTTATATCAGTCTTCAGGTTCGGGAGGGCTCGAGCTCAGAGTAAAAATTTTATTTATTTAAAAAATGAAAAAGTTAAAAACCATTTGAGAAGCTAGAATGTATTCTGTTTTTGAAAGTGTTTTAAAATCCTGAAGAAATTAGTTTGAAAGGAAATTGAATTGTTATTAATGAGATATAAGGAGAAATATTCCGTCTGATTCTGAGGCCTTGGCACTGTCAGTGTTAGTAACAAAATGAAGCCGTGGGATATCCCTTGTTTAGCATCACTTTCTATTTGGAAGTCCTTTTTCAGAATGACTGGAAAACAGAACTCATGTCTTTCTGTCAAGTCATAGTTGTACGTTGTACAATGGTATTCTAAAAGAATAAGAATTGTAATGAAGTTTGCAGATTTCTGCCAGTGTTGTGTATAAATGACAAATTTGATATTTTTAACAGGTTTTCGGGACATGAACATCATGGAACGATTACTTATTTTTATGTAAGCAGAGATTTCTAAATGAGAAAATTAATCTTGAAGCAGTTTTAAAAAGTTATTTACAATTTTCTTACTGTGCGTGCTTTCGGTATCTGGTTAGGGCTTTGATTTTACATTATCCGGCTCGAGATCCGAATATAAAAAGAGACCAAACTCATCTCTCATATATACACTGCAAAATAAATAAATAAATAAATAAATAAAAATAAAAGGACTAAAATACGGAAATTGTACTGGCAATCGGGACGCCAGTACTATTTTCGTATTTTAAGGGAAATATTTCCCCGTAAATTACAGAAGATTTACCGTTTTTCTGTAATTTACGGGGTAAAATTTCCGTTAAAATACGGAAATAGTACTGGCGTCTCGATTGCCAGTACAATTTCCGTATTGCAGTCAGTTTTTTTTTTTTCTTTTTACAGTGTACAAATGACATACATCAATCTCACATCTTATATGCTTATGCACTTGTACTGACCGTGACAAAAGAAAGCAAAATACATTCACATTTCCTCGGAGATCGTTTATAATAAAAACAAAACAAAAAAGTGTCATTAGACAAATATGAATGCATTTTTTAAAATAGGTTCAATTGATAAAAATTCGATAAACATGGGTTGACGAATCATTTATTTTTTATTTTTCCCATGTTTTTTTTATATGGAAACCTATATAGGTAAATAGAAATGAGGTTAAAATCAATTTGTAAAAATAAATAAATAAATAAATAAATAAAAAAATTATCTCAAAAATTTTTTTAATTAGAAGGGACGAGGAGGGTCCGAAAATTGTAATTTTAAACGCTTTTACAAAAATTTACTAGTTTATAAAATATTGCACTTTTTTTTTTTTTTTTTTTTTTTTTTTTAATTTTCTACAGACAAATAAAAAAAATAAAATCTGAAATGTACACAATTTTTTCTACTAGACAATGCAACTGTCCTACATTTTATTTCACTTTATTTGTATTTTTGCTTTCTTATATCTACAAGAAATGATTGGATTCATGAAAAATTTTGACTTCCAGTTTTCGACAGATTTGCGTTTTTAAAAGTCCTCGTCACAATTTGACTGTTTTTAGATACTGCCTGTCCGCGAGTCTGCATGTGTATCTGTCTCTATGGACACAAATAATTGTAGGTGCTTTTTTTCAAGAACTAATCCACATACGTTAATAAAACTTCAGATTCAGTTAGACTTTGACATAAGTTGTTGCAAATTAGGATTTTGGAGTAAATCGCCCAACAGGTGGCGCTGCTGTGATGCATTTTTCACGATAGCTATATTTCAAGAACTAATGCATGGAATTTCATTAACCTACAGATTCAGTTAGATCTTGACGTAAATAGACGCGGATTAGGTTTTGGTGTAAATCATCCAACAGGTGGCGCTGCTATATTGGATTTTTCACGATTACGACGATAGCTATATCTCAAAAACTATTACGCGGAATTTCATCAAACTTCATATTGAGTTGACATAAACTAGTATACTTATTATGTTTGGGTGTATATCGTCCAGCAGACGGCGCTGGTATACTGCATTTTTCATGATTTCTGCTATATCTCAAGAAAGAATAGATTGCTATTTAATTTTAGTTGCAGGTTTCATTTATATAGAAGAAAGTTTTATGATGGCCTCAACATACTAGTTTATTCCATAAGGTAAATGTCGGAAGTACCGTTTGGGAGATACAGTGCTCGCTTGCGCACCCACATATACATACAAATCACGATTAAAATCAGGGTTCGGTGATATGCATCAATGGATATATATCATGATATATATCCAATATTTATTTTCAAAGTATCAAGATTTCTGATATTTTCTATATATTTTCATATACTTCATATTTATTTTCAAAATATCAAGATTTCTGATATTTTCTATATATTTCCATATACTTCATATTTATTTTCAAAATATCAAGATGTTCGATATTTTCTACATTTTATATTTATTTTTAAAATATCCCTGTGCATGATATTTTTGATATTTTCAGTCAAAACAAGTGTAATTGAAATTTTCAACTGTTATTGACAGTGTCATCTGTAGATAAAGAACTTTTGTGTCTGGCAGTAACTTTTTTTTAGCCAAAGAAGACGAATATATTTTTCACGCTTTATGTTTGAAGCTTTTATTTTTAAATGTAGAACTAATAATTACGTTGAACGTAATTAATTCAGAACAGACATTGAAAGATAAACTGCCTAATTTAGATAATCAGTTATATACAGCTTCATCAGTAAAGAATCTTTTCTGGCTTTGGTGTAGTTGAGTTTAAATTGTACAACAGGTTAGGAAATAAAAAGTAAGAAAAGCTTACATTTATATTAAAAATTTTCAATTAAAAAACTATCTTGTATTTAAAATTTCGTTTTATAAATTTCCGATTTTTCTTATACTTAGTCCTTCTTATAAGTGTAAATATTTTTTTAGAATACTGTTTGATTAAGTTTTCATGTGAAATGCAATATGTTTTAGTTTCTAATTTAGGCTCGTATTATCAGCAATAAGTTGGTTATTTTGAAAATATCGGATACATATCGAAAATATTGGATATATATCAAAATATCGGATATTTTTTATATATTCGAAAATATCATATTTACGAACCCTGATTACAATACTTTCCTCACACTAAGTGTTCGGAAAGTGAAAAGAAAAAGGGGGAATACTTTTAATCATACATCTAATGTCATTTTCTAGACAATGAATAGCCGTTCTATCGCTAACAAAATTAATAAACAGAAACAGAGCTGCTTTCATACATCACTTTAAACCAGTGTTTCTCACCCTGTGTGCCATGAGAGATTGTCAAATGCGCAGCGAAGGTTTTTGACAAATTATTAAAATTCCATGGTGTCGTATCAACGATACCACATTTTCTATTTACTACATTCTTTGTTCACTTCTTTACTCGTATTAGCGTTTCCAGCATCCAGCGCACCACTCCTCCCTTGTCTTCAAGGTCCATCCGAGAATATTGTCACATCAACATCAAGACTGAAGTCATTTAAAGAACTACAGTGAAATACGTTTAACGCGAAAACGCTTAACATGAAAAATCGGTTAACACGAAATGATATAGCGGTCCGGACAGTATACTATGTAATTTAACACTTTTTTTTTTTCTTTCAAACGAAACAAAAATCGTTTAACATGAAAAAAAATTCGTTTTCGATTTACTTAGTTTGAGTTGAAATTGGTGAATTTTGTGTTAAAACCACTGAATTTTGGATAAAAATCAGTGAATTTCGTGTTTTTTTTTTTTTTTTTTTTTTTTTTTTTTTTTTTTTTTTTTTGTAAATTAGCTTATATTTTATGAACACAATGGCTGAGAAATCGGTCCGAAAACAAATTGCTATTTCGCTTCAAATGAAGATGAAGCTGCTAAATGCAGCTGATGAAAAAGAAGGACGAAAACAGAAATCTGCAAAGAGTTTGGCATTGCCAATTCTACTTTATCAACGATAACAAAAAACAGGGATCCAATTTCGTTAATGTTTGAGCGCAGAATGTTTAAGCCAGAGAGAAAACGTATGAGAACAGCGAAGCATGAAGATTTAGAGAAAACTTTGCTTATTTGATTCAAACAAGCTAGATCTCAGAATGCTGAAAAAGACATTTTAAAAAAAGATATCTGATTTTTTCCAAAAAAGAAATACATACATATATATATATATATATATATATATATATATATATATATATATATTTCTTTTTTTTTACCTGCTTTTTTATCCTAATGGATGCAACATACTAATAGTTTAACAGGAAATCGAAATAAAATTTGACGACATCAAAAGTATTTGTGAGTTTTGTTCTTTTTACGAATCTTTTAACACGAAAAAAAATTTCGACCCCGTCAATTCCGTGTTAAACGTATTTCACTGCAGTCGGATGCGACAATCCCAAAACTTAATTCTATCGCATACATGTTATGCAGCACAGCAGCGCTACCGGTTAGTGATTTACACGAAAATCTAATCAGCAACAACTTATGTCAACTTCTAATTGAATTTGAAGTTTGATGAAAATTCGTGCATTAGTTTTTGAGATAGAGCTATTACGGAAATCGTGAAAAGTTCTGCGTAGCAGTGACACCTGTTGGGCAATTTACACCAAAAATTATCAGGATCAATTTATATCAGGGACTAATTGAATCTAAAGTTTGATGAAAATTCATGCATTAGTTCTTGATATACAGCTATTGCGGAAATCGAGAAAAATGCAGCGTAGTAGAGCCACCTATTGGGCGATTTACGCCAAAAACCAAACAGCACTAATTTATATCAAGGACTAACTGAATCTGAAGTTTGATGAAAATTCGTGCATTAGTTCTTAAGACAGAACTATTGCGATAATAATGAATAATACAGCATAGCAGAGTCACATATTGGGCAATTTACACCAAAAGGTTATCAGCGCCAAATTATATCAATGACTAACTGAATCTGTAGTTTACTGAAAATCCGTGCTTTAGTTCTTGATATATAGCTATTGTGGAAATCATGAATAATGCAGTATAGCAGCGCCACCTGTTGGACGATTTACACCAAAAAATAATCAGCAACAATTTATATCATGAAGTAACTGACTCTAAAGTTTTGTTAAATTCCGCTCATTAGTTGTTGAGATAGAGTGCCCACAAAATCTGTGTCACACACAAACAGACATTTTGTAAAATCATGTTTTGCGGGATCTCTGACCCCTAAAATGTGTAAATCCGTGAAAAACCGGAATTCGAAAATATTCACGAATCCAATACTCTCTTCTTTTAAAAGATATAAGAAAGTAAAAAGTAACACTGTGGAAATCTGTAATATCAAAAGGAAATTTTGACTGCTTTCCCAGTGTAAATGAATCTCAGTCAAAAAGAAAAATTGCAGACGAAATTATAAGTACCATTGATGAACTTAAAACTTACTTTCCTTCGCTTTCAGTTGACGAATATGAATGGTTAATGAACCCATTTTTAATTTGCAAGCCACCAAATTCGACAACAAGAGAAAAAGAAGAAACGATAAGTTTTACTGTTCAACATTCTTTGAGAAAAATTTGGATGAGTTTTGACTTTCAGTCAAAAATTTGTACCCCGCAACGAGTTTGAAAGCTTTAGCCTTTTGTATCTTCATGGTGCTGTGAATTTGGATTTTCAGCATTCACAGAAATCAAGTCCAAAAAACGAGAACGACTTTTAAAAGTTGACGATGAAATGCGAGCTTGTCTGGTGACTTTGGAACCCCGTTTTGAATTACTAGTTTGTTAGGGAAAACAGACTCAGCCCTCTCATTGAATAAATTTTGTAAATAAATATATATATTTTTGTATCTTACAACTTTTACATTTTTTATATTCAGGTGTGAGGCAAATAATTCCAGATATTTTTAGTGTGCCATCAATCAAAAAAGGTTGAGAAATAATGCTTTAAACTGTTTTATTTTACTTGTGTCTTATCCGGTTCTCACGTCAAAATTTCTTGCTCCACAACAATCACCCTCAAGTGTAACAAACTTAAGACTTCAAATTGTATACATATACTTGAAGCAAGAACTGACTACAGAAAACAGAAGGTACTATATTTAATTCTTTAAGGCTATTAAATCGAGACTGGCCACGTATTGACACAGTCATGAATTTATTTTCTTGTAAACGAAAGACTTTCTTATTCAGCAACTATGAAATCGAGTTTTTTTTTTTTTTTTCATTTTTTATTAAACGCAAAAAAATCTTCAAGAAAATGTTGTCAAAGTTGGCGTTTTGAATGAATTTTCCGACGTGACAGGACAATAAATATTCCCTGAGACAAGAATGTGCAATTTATTTATCGAATATATATATATATATATATATTCGATTACAACTCACTTCAATAATTATGCATGCGTCATTCTTTTACATTTAAAAATGAGTATCGCAAGTTTCGTGAAGAAAAATATTTTTATGCAAATACTTAAGATCATAATGCACAGCTCTTTATAAAGCTATATAAATTATGGTATTCATTTTTAAAGTAAAAAATACTGCACAGTGGCTAAATACATTCTAACACAGTATCAATTCGTACAACTATTTAAAAATATGAGACGGATGGAACATAAATTCTGGTGCAACCAAGAACTTCCCCTTTTTTAAAAGTCAGTTAATAACTTTAAATGTAATAGTTCAAAAGTAATCAGTGAAATTCGCCTAATGAAACCTCTTAAAAACTTTCAAAAATTATTAAGATAAATTAATAATTAACTTTGCTGGTAAGCAATCGAAAATTCTCATTTGAAAGAGTTTCCTTGTAAACTTGAAAAAATTAAAGAAGGTTGTTTATATTGTTTTCAGTTCATAGTTAAAAATTTAGCTGGCTTTTGTTATCAACTACAAAATTAACCATCGAAATTCTTTCAATAGAACCTTTTAAAAAATGCAAAAAGATTAAATTTACTGAAAAAATTACTTTAGTCAAAGGACATTCTTTCAAGTGGGAACTTTCGATTTGTTTGGAAAAATTACACAAGCTAGTTTAGATTGAACAGTTGGTTAAAAAAACAAACAGTACACCTGATACTATTTAATGACCAAACAGTTGCATAGAGACAAGAAGATTATCATTCAACTGCTGTGTCTTTGGCGATAGAAACTTAAAATTTGCAATGTTAACACCTATTTTTAACACCTTAAAATAAATCTGAAGTTAGCATAAACAAATTTTCAAGCTTCTATGAAAAGATCCGAAGTTATTCAATATTTCAATGTTCAGATTATATAAAAAAAAATTTAACACTTATGAATGATGACAAAAAAATGCTAAATAAGAAAAAATTAAAATATTTCATCAAATAATTGAGAATGCTGTTACATTTTTTAATAGTTTTTATTAAACTAATACTTTTTCAATACCAAACTTCCTCAAACTGTATTGATGATTTTAGATTCTTATTTAACTTAACTTGGTTGATTTGTAATCGATTTTCCCTCACTTCCTGATAAGATAGAATTATAAAAACAAGTGGGTAAATGTGATCACAGATCGCACAGAGGGTTTCGTTTAATATTCTTTTCAAAACACTTTATCCTTTTGCAAAATTTGTTAGTTCCACATTTCGCAACCAGGGGACGCACTCTATTCTACACAAACCTCTATCCGAACGAAACTCCGTTTTACAACTTATCCATAGAAATATTAGTCGAGGAGATCAGACCCACAGCACCCGAGATAAGTAGGCGCCCCCTGGCGGTAAAAAGTGGAACTAAAATATGTAAGGCTATGTGCATAATATAAAAGAGTGGTCAAAGGTGTATCGGCAAAAGTTAGAAAAATACAAACCGGGTGCAATGGGGGGAGGTTAGAAAAATTGCTTAAAATGAACAAGTTAGAGCCCGGAGGAGTAAATAATATGACTTTTTGAAAACTTTATGATTTTTCGCAAATGTTCTGCTATAAGTATGCAAAATTTCAAGTCTTCAGCTTAAATAGGGGCACAGTTTGAAAAAAAAAGCTTAAAATACACAAGTTAGAGCCTAGAAGGGTAAATATAAGACTTTTCAAAAATTTATGATTTGCCGTTTGATGTGAGGTGTTCAGCTATAAATATGCAAAATTAAGTCTTCAACTTAATTAGGGACTCTGTTAGAAAAAAAAGCTTAAAATACACAAGTTAGAGCCCAGACAGATAAATATAAGACTTTTTCAAAATTTTATGATTTGTTGTTTGATGTGAGGTGTTCAACTGTAAGTATGCAAAATTTCAAGTCTCCAATATATATAGTTTCTGAGAACGGGCTCTGCGACGGACAGACAGACAGAGGAGTGAGACGAATAGGGTTTCGTCAGATGAACAAAACCCTAAATATGTACACAGGTATGTTTCCGCATTTAAATTAAGATTGCAGTTACATTTATAAATAGCTTTCATTAACCCATTAGTGCCTGAATTTTTTTTTCAACTCAATATTGTGCTTAATTATAGTAAATGGTGTAAAATGAACGTAAAAAATAATAAAAAAATTCTCTTTGAAAAAATATTTATTTAACATATAAAAATCTAAACGTCCCAATTTTGGGACACTAGGCACGAAAGGGTAGGGGTTTTCTCCGTTACTGTCTAAGCATTATATCTATGTTTTATGCCATTTAATATGTTTCAAAAAGGTTATATATCATTCGGGTTATTATTTGACTATAAAATTTTCTTTATTATTACTATAAAGGGGGGGGGGAGGGTTGGGGTCGGATCAAGAACAAGACCCCCTTCCTCCTCACCATTAGTCACTGGCATAGTAAAAATTTATATAGTAAACATTTATAATAATAAATAATTACTAATAGAGTATATATACCGTATATACTCGCATATACGCCGACCCATTAACTTTTGAATGCAAAAACTCGCGTATGTCGACCCCTTAACTTTTTACTTCAATTTCGTACAAAATCAAACCAAAGATTTCACGTACTAATGCGAAAAATTAGTAAGTAAACAAAAACAAATCATTGAAATTTTTTTAATAATAGATTATTATTATTTGTATATTTTATATATTATTTTATTATTTATATACATAAAAAATCAAACTTTTGCAGTATTCGAAGTTTTTTTTTTGGCTAGTGTAATTGACTTGTGTATAAGTTTACCCCCCACCCCCAATTTACTTGCAGAAAATTGTCAAAAATTCTTCGTTTTACACACGAGTATATATGGTACAGTAGGACTTCGATTATCCGACCCTCGTGTAACCGGAACTCTCTGTAAACCGATGTCGATATCCTGAATTTTTTCCAACATTTTTTTTTTTTTTTTTACTTTCACATTCCTTGTGTATGCAAGTGTTCCCTTCCAAACCACGAGTAGAGATAAGCATTTTGGTTCCCCTTTCTTCGAATTCCATTGAAATTATCTTGAGCTCCCGCAAGATCGGATCCCGTGAAGATTATACCACCCCCTCCCCGTGTACACGTCCCTGTTCTAAACAAATAAAATTATTTTCATGTATAATTTAAATTTAGATGTTCATTAAGCAGTTTAAATAGTCCTAATAGCAGTTCGAGGACGATGTTGCATATTAAACTAGATGATTATTGATAAATTCTCGATTATCTGGAAATTTGATTATCCGCTGTTGGTTCGGACCTAATTACGTCGGATAATCGAGGTTCTGCTGCATATATTTTAGTAAACTCAGGATGTCAAATAGTAAACTAAGTACAAAACATAATGGTATGATATAAATTTTTACTAAGCCAATAGCTAAGGGTAGGAAAGGGTGGGTGTCTTGTTCTTGAACAGAGTCCAGCCCCTGTTCCCCCTATAGTAATAACAAAGAATAGCCAAATAATAATCCGAATAATAATTTTATAACCAAATAATAATCAGAGTGGTATGTAACCATTTTGTAACAAAATAAATGGCATAAAACATACATTTAATGCATAGACAGTAACAGAGAAAACCCCTACCCATTCGTGCCTAGCGTCCCAAAATTGGAACGATATATAAAGGTTCAAATTCGAGCAAAAAAATAGAAATCTGAAAAAATGCAAAAATACATATTCTAAAATAATGTTTCATCTTACAAATTATACCACTTATAAAATGATTGATAAAAAAAGAAAAGAAATAACTTACATTTTCTTACACGCCATTTTATTTCAAGAAAATCCAACTTAGCGCTACAACAAACATTTATTTCACCTTTTTATTCTTAAAAATGCACTGCCATTTATGGATAAATATTGAAAACAAATACTAAGGATATATTTTACTAAGTTTTGAAAGGATATCAATATTTAATTTGTAATGGGAATTTTTTTAAGAAAGCGTCCCAAAATCAGGACGCCAGGCACAAATGGGTTAAATTAATCTTTTATTTTATAACAAACTTCCTCAAACTGTAATGATGCCAGTTTTTACATTCTTCTATTTCACTTGGTTCTTGTACACTGGCATCACAAAGTTAAGGAACAGTAGGTAACTGGATGCTTCTGATTGTACAAGGTTTGTCGAATATCTACCAACATTCTTGACAATTTGACCTAGAACTTCGAGGATGTAAAGAACATGTTTCACTTAATATTTTCAGTGAAGATTTAGTCGCGGGGACAATTAGGGTGCCAAAAATAAATTTAATAATAAAATAATACTTGCAATCACCCATGTAAAAGAAAATGCTCAAAATGGTCTGTAACTGTAACAAATGACTATGTAGGTCCAGTTTAATTGTCTTGTGCATTTGTGAAAGCGTAGCATGCATATTCGTGAAGGTGTTAATGATTCTGTGAAAAATTCAAATGTTTTTTGTTTATAGAATAGAATGTTTTCAACCAAATTCAACACCACTTTCCAAAAACATGAAAAAGAACAGTAGAGACAGTTTACTGCAAATAAAACATGAATACAGACAGTAGCCTTCCTGTTAAGAGGCTACTTCAGTCAAATGAAAAGACGCATTCGCTAATGCTAATCCTATGGAAGAAATTTATAAAGATATCTCGGTCGCATTTCAATATTTTTAAATGATTTCTTTTGCACTGAATAGTTAAGATCGATCTGTATGCAGGCCGTTTTTTACTTTTTCGATTGCAGATATTTTTTATGAGGATGCTTTTACTTTCGAAACCGGTTCCGAAAATGAAAGTGTCCTCATAAGAAATACCTGTAAACAAAATCGAAAAAATAAACAGTGGTCTTCGTACAGATCAATCTCAACTATTCATTGCAAAAGAAATCATTTAAAAATATTGAATTCCGACCGAGATATCTTTATAAATTTCTTCCATAGGATTAGCATCGGCGAATGGGTGTTTTTGTTTGACTGAAGTAGCCACTTAACTGGCCTCCTCTTAACCAGAACTTTTTTCCCCAACATCAGGCAAAATTCAGATAGGGAAATTTCAGTTCTCATTTCTTTACGGTTAATTAACTCAAATTTACATAATGTAGAATAATTTCAACTTCTTATAAAAGCAGGTATGTCACAAGATTTTCGACAATTTAATTTGTATTAAATATTGTTCATTTTATTTCACAAAATATAGAAAATATGTATTTTTTTAAAACTACACAAATTAAAAATTAAATGCATCCTACACATTTAATTAAATAAGCAGTTACTTATTTAATTTTTTTTACTTCTCCGGTTTTTCTCTTAACCGGCTAACCCTCGGTCCCATTTAGGCCGGTTAAGCGGCAGGCTACATATTAAATATTTGATGAGATACGGGCATTTCTATCAAATAATTTTTAACTGTACATACAAGAAAGATTCTAAAAATTTTATTTCATAACTTGGAGGTCTGCTAGCTATCAGGGTTAACTTATATAAAAAGTCCAGTCAAATATCGCAGAAAGTTAGGGGCGATATAGTGAGTGGCTTTCTAAAAGTACCTTTATTATAATGGATTTTCCACAATTTGTCAACCGCTGTATCTTTTTGAAGTTTTACAATACATGATGCAAAAAGAGATAATAACGATCTGATGAGTTTCGAAAACATAAATGACACACAAATATCAATATCTGTTCTAAGATCGATACAATATTGCAAATGGTTACAAATAACAAACCTTTATATTTAACAAACAATTCTTTAACTTTATATTCATGAAAGTATTTTTTGGAATGTTTCAATCAGCCTTAATGTGGTAAAATATTCCAAAAATATTACAATGCTTGTAGCTTAAACAAAAAGTTATTTGTACTTTAATGATACAGTAGACGCCCTCAAATTCCCACAGCTTGGGTCCAGAGGTTGTCCGGATTTCTGGTCATTGCTTTGTTTACTGTTTAAAAAATTAAACAGTAATTTGAATGTAATAATGCAATCAAAATTATAATGAATGCTTGCATTGCAATATAGTAAAATATTAAAATAATTTAGTAAAGTAATAAACTAAAATGATAGAAAGTAAGATAATTTTTAAAATGATTGGATTATTAAAAGTAAAGATTAACCCATTTGTGCCTAAATTTTTGTTTTCTCAAATTTTTTGGTAAAATCACTTTAAAATGTTGCAAAATGAACTAGAAAAATACTAAAAAAAATCAACCTTAATTTTTTTTTTGTATTTATTTGATAAAATGTAAAAGAACTAAATATGAGTATTTCTAGTAGAATAATATGCATAATTATATATTTTGTCTATATTTATATTTAAAATGTTTTTAAATTGTATATTATGTACTATAATTCGTATTTTAATGAACTACAAAAAAAAAAAAAAAAAAAAAAAAATATTTATTTCTTTGCAGAGACTAATAACGTTATAACTATTATTAATAACAAAATAAGAATAATCATATTGCAGAGTTAATAACAATCTATTTCATAAATATCTTCGAAAGGACATTGTATAAATAACTCTCTCCTAAATTTCTAACAAAAATTTGTGCCCATTTGTGCCTAGAACCCTATATTTTGTACATTACAAAAATGCATAAAAAAATAGGCTTGAACATTTAATTTCGCAATTAAAAAAAATACGTATTTAAAAAAGTCCACAAGCTAAGATTATAACTTGCGATTTTGAGTCCATGATAGAAAAAATACAAATAAACTTACTTTTTACATTTCGCCCTCTTGAAAAATAAAAAATCTATAAACACCGAAAAAAGCCTTAATTTAAGCAAATAAATATCCACCTTGTGCTGTCATCTCTCGGTTATAGATAAAGACATTTATAAATAATGATTTCATGCAATTTTCATGTTATAAAGAAGAAGAAAATTATACAAATGCATTAAAATTTGAAACGTCCCAAAAATGGGACGCTAGGCATAAATGGGTTAAGTAAATAATGAATAATGTATAATTAAATATGCATAATAAAAATGAAATACATTTTCTCTGAATTATTCAATGAAACTTTCCTCATAAAGGTACCCTATTAATTATTATCAGAATCATGAAGTAAGAAAGTTTTATTTCAGATTTAGGCAGTCTTTTTCATGGAAAAAAGCTTCATTAATACATAAATAAATTTGGTAAAAAGATTGTGATTACCGATGATATCAGCAATAGCTTGATTTTTTTCAGAAATAAGTTTCTACTTCCTTCATGAAAAACCATGAGTTCAGTCATATTATCCAGAATTACATATAAACCCTTTCGGGACGAGCATCTTTAACAGAATTTTTAATCTTTAATCACCAGTTTTTTAAAACAGAAATTTTTTCCAAATTGAATCGGGAAAATGCTCGGATTAAATAAGGCAAAAATTACAATAAAAATTTACTGGTGAGAATAATCCCCGATTCTGAGCACCTTACGCAGAACGAATACTGGTCGCTCGTTCCCAAGGGGTTAAAATATTTATGGAATGATATAAAACTAAAAAATTCTGTAATTTTACCCCTACATCTGAACTAAAAGTTTTGTTATTTACATCTGAGATGATGTGCGGATTTGAGGGAGTCTACTGTATATGAAATACGTTTGCTAAAATATTAAGGCAAAGCACTCGAGAATGGAAAATCTCCAATGTTATCGGAATATTGTTAAGAAATTTCATTTTCTTACATAATAAAATGAGATATTTAAACAAACAATTTAAAAAAAAACACATTATGCAATAAATATCTATTCTTAGAAATAACTCTCCATAGCCAGTAATGCATGTGAATTCCTTCGTACAGCCATTTATATGATTTACTAGCTGTTTAACCCGTTCTATGCACAGGAGTTCATGAATTTAATTCAAAAACCAAAATTAAAAATAACTATTCGATTTAGTAAAATATTTTTCTAATACTGCGCATTTTTTTAATGAAATTTAATTTATCATGTTACTATGGCAGCAGGCGATAAAACGGCATCTTTGGAATAAGGGAACAAATAGACTAAAAAGTTTTGTTGATGTTTGTAATAAAATTTTTGCCTTTATTTAAAAAAAAAAATTGTAATAATTAAGCGCAATTAAATAATCTCCAATAATTTGTATGCGAGGTAAAAGAATTGCCGTAATACCCGCTGGAGCTTTTTAGTATTCCAGCGTGGCGTACGTAATATGTATATCTCACATTGGTTAAAGAACTCACGCGATTACGGGTCGAATATAAAAAAAATAAATAAAGGATTTTATTGAGAATTTTTAATTGTTGGAAGCTGCTATAACGAAAAATGTTTCAATTTGATAGGAAATTGCTGTTAAATTGGTGTTTTTTTATTAATTAAAAGTTACCTATAAATTATTTTGATTCCGGATTGATTTAGTTGCCTCGGCCGTGTTTTAATACCCATGTACATAACATTTCACAATTCTGGCTTCCAAACTGTGGATTTGTATAACAGTACAGACAGACAAACTTTCATTATTATATATTAGATATACCTCATAATATAGTAAAAATCAGTTAAGTTTTTAAATACATAATCATAGCTTTAAATGTGCATCAACCATTTATTGCTCGTATGCAATTCTGTAAATGAATCATTTTGAGTGCCTCTGTAAATAATTGATAAATTCTACGCACTATATTCTATAGAAAACATATTGTAATGCACCTCAGTAATGTATATCAATTTCATTATACTTGAAATAGTGTAACCATCATTAAAATATACAATCTTGCAAATCTTTTATATACACTTGTGAACAAACTATAATGCTACATACTTCAATTTCAATATACAGCCCACTTTCATAAAACTCAATAACTTAATGTATTAATTACATGATAATTCAAGTTTACAGTCGGAGCAGTTTACAGTCAAGTTTACAGTTTCAAGTCGGAGCATAGACAAACAGAACAAAGTCAAACACTTTTCAACTATGCTGAAAAGTGTTTAAAAGCAGTAAATAGTTAATTGCATATATAAAATTATTTTTAACTATAGTATTTACACAATCAAAAACAAAATATGTATTCCACTAGTCTCCAAACAAGAGGCTCAATTGATTTACTAACTTTTTATTGAAATTCAGTAACTAACAAATGTGCAAATGCTATTCACAAAATGAAAGTTTATGCTTGATTTTTTTCATAATCTGCTTTGAGCAGTCTGTGAGATTGCTGGGAATTTTTTTTTTAACTTTTCAGAAATAAGGTTGTTTTTTTTTTTTATTACATTCAGAATCATGAGTGAATTGCTTTGTTCTTTTTATTATTATTATATTATTATTATTAATGCATTTATATCAATTGCTTTTCTAAGGGTCACATTTTTTTTATACCTTTATTAGATTGCATTTAAATTGTCAATATATTGTAAAAAAATTTACTTTTATTCCTCATGCAATAAAGCAGTATGGTCCAACTGTGGCCTTGTAACTAGTACCAGTATTTTCTCACGGACATTTTCGCCAGATTAAATCTCAGCAATTCAGCAATTAAAAAAAAGAGACAAAAATTTATGTAAGAAAATACTGGTTCAATAGGGTTGTGCTGCAGTAAAATATGAAGACAAATGTATATTCATTAGAGATTAGTTTGGGCTCTTTTTTTGAGAGACCAAGCATGAAGATTTAAAATAACAGATAGCATAAACCAAAAAAATTTTCTGTAATCAGAATACTCCCCTCTATGACAAACATTTCATGATTCTATTTCACATCCTGGAAAATCTGTTTAAAATGACAATTTTTTTTATTTATACCCACGGAAATAGGAAGATACTACTAGAAGGGAAACCCCTATCTCCTAACACAGGCTGCCTTGTACCTCGTCGCTGCCACTGATTTTGACTACCTTCGCGTGAGCATGGGTATAGCCTGGTGTGATTATCGCTGTTTGGCTGGGGGGGTTTTCTTGCTTAACATTTGCTGTTTTTTATTTGGATGTTAACACAGGAATACATATTTTTTTTAGTTAATTGATAGCTAGCTCAATTCATATACTCTGTTGGCAACTTGTAGAAGGATTAAAATATTTTAATGTTTTCTAGTGATTCATTCTAAATGTTTTTTAAATTATAACTCATTTTATGATAAGAATTACAGATTTATAAAACTAATATTAACCCTATAAGACCTGAGCTACACAATTGTGTAGGGTGATCCTAAAAGAAAAAAAAAAAATCATCTTTTTGCACAATTTAAAGTCGAGCCTGCACCCACAGAACTGTGTGGATCCTTCCTTGACAATAGCCTCACATCGTGTATTTTAAATATTTTTTTCAATCAAATATGATCTTATTAATTAAAGGAAACCACCAAAACTTTTCTTTTCTACTAAAAATCTTCCGGTCTTAAAGGATTATAGTGTTGAAGAACTCTTAAAAATAATAAGTTATTTAATTCAATTGATTATTCAATGGATTCATCAATTTTAATTCAATGGATTATTTAAAATAATGAATTCCAGAGAATTATAGTCATGAAATTGAAACAATGACACAGTTTAGAAAAGCGACTAAAAAATTTAAATTCACAGGGGAAAATATTGAAGTATCAGTACATGGAACATTCATCATATTATGTTCTTTTCAGAGCCTCCACCCACCCACCCTGACCTTCTCCAAATATTTATCATTCTTAACACATTAAAGAAGGGTTCAACATGTAAAAGCATGCATTTCACAAATATGACCATTAAAGTGATTTGGAAACTAATAGCATTTTCATTTTTCAATAATTCGTTATATATTTACATAGTTATAAGCAAGGGCTATATCAAGATGACCTTTTATCGTACAAAATGTTGGTTCAAAACATCAACTTTGGTTTTCTGCTAGTTACTTTGTCTATATTGAAAAATTAAAAACGCTATTACATTTCATAGTTTTTAAATAAGAGCATCTGCCATTTTTATGCATTTACGAATAAAAATTAAATCAGGAATGTGTCGATAAATATCCAGTTTGAATTTGAGAACAGCCTTAACATACATGAATAACAAAGTACAAGATATCCTTAAATATAAAAAAGGTAATTATTTTTTTTAATGAAGATTTTTGCAGACCTTTTCTCAGGATACAAAATTTATAAAACACTTATTACAATATATTATTGTTTCCTACTTGAATTAGTTATAAAATATTTTCTATCTTTGAAAATATCTCAAACATTTTTAATAATTCTATGAAGGTAAAAAAAAAGGTCCTAATTAAAGTATCAATAATATTTCCTGTTGCATAACATTTAAATTTTTTTGTTTATCTTAATAAAAATTGTAGTATAAAAGTAATAAAGCAGATGTGAATCATTTAAAAAGAACATACATTTAAATTATGAGTTTTGTTATTGTTGAAAATTATTGATTTTGGTAAAACATTTTTTCTCGGTTAGAATTGCAAAAATATCATTTTACAGAAAGTCAAAAGAAATTTCCCTACCAACAAACGATGCAAAAGTTTTCGAACACAAACGCCTATTGTGTACTGATTCGGACCCATGCCCCCAGGACAAAAATACAAAGATATCTGATCAATCACACAAACTTGGGTAGAGACTGAAGCTTTTGAAAGCTGCTTTGCTTAGAAGAAGAAAATTGCCATATTATCGCCAATCGCTTTGGGTTTATTAGAATAGTCTACCCAAGATTCCCTGCTGAAATGAGAACAAAACTAATTTCTCATTCCCCTTCTATTTTCTCCTTCCTATTTCTATGTTTGTACCCAGTGGTGTAGTCACAAAAAAAAGCAGAGGGTATACGCTACAGTGCATATACTATAGCTTTTTTGAGAAACAGAGGGTTTATGGCGTTCCTTAAAAAAAATCCAGAAGGTCTCCACTACATCCCTGTTTGTACCGAACCACTGGCAGAAATATACAAGTCACAATTTTTATTCATTATAAATATCATTTTACAACTATGAAAACATGAGATTATTTTTGAGAAATTCTGAAAACAGACTTCAAATAGTAAGAGAGAATAAACAAGTGTTGTCCTATACCTTCTTTCTGCTACTAACACTGATCGTATCAAAACTTCAGAATCAGAATTTTTTCTTTATATCCCATCAATCAATAACAATTCAATTCCCCTTTAAATCGATTTTTAGAGGATTGCACGGTTGGTGATTTTCCAGTTCTAACTGGCCAAAATTATTTTTGGTGTTAATATAGTTGCATCGCCATGAAATTGAAAAATGTTATTGATATTCACTATTGAATGTTAGGTATTGCAAAATGTAGCATGTAGCAGTCATAATTCCATTACAAGGACATTCAAAAGTATTTCATTACATTATGGCCTCTGGAAAAAAATCATTTGCAGTGGTTTTTAATGATGTTTCATAATTTCAAACACTTTGAAATTTATATACATATCTATGAAATGCACTACAAGATGATTGCTATAGAATATGGTATGGATAGTATTTATCGAACATTTACAGGAGCACTAAAAAGAATTATGTTACATTACGGCCTATCACCCACCATGGATTGTAGAATACTTACAGTTAGGGAATCTTATTTCTCGTGGGCAATTTCTTTTTTATCTAAGAAAATATAATGTAACCAAAAATGAAAATATACAATAACCTCTTTCGAGTAAACCACGATTTAAAAAAGCATTCTTTACCCCCAACTCCCCTCCAACTTCTTTACCCGAAACAAATACATTTTCGAGATTTAAAGAAGCATTTATAGAAACAAAGTTTCTTTTGCTGTCACTGATTTTTAGAAACGTTTCTGAGTAGGTTTGATAGCATATTAATTAGTATTCTATTCCCAGAATATAGGTTTTTCGGATGCTATCAATTCTAAAGTAAACATTTTCATGTTCAACAAACACAACTTATAGATAAAATGAAGACAAAAACAGTATTAACATCAAAATTATTTTGTTACTCTTGCATGTATAAATTCAATTACACAACTGAAAAGGTTTAACTGAAAATGGATAGCATTTTAAAAAAGGGATATTCTGTTTTGTGAAAACTGATTGATACACTAGATAATTATAATACTTCAGAAATAATTCCAAAAATCAGTGGCAGCAAAAGAAACTTTATTTTTATAAATGCTTCTTTAAATCTCAAAAACATATTGTTCTCTGAAACAGACTGACTCTTTCTAAAGACAAAGAACACTTTCAGGGTGTCTACAGAAATTCTTAAAAAAAGTTCCCTGATTTTTCCATGATTTCCCTGACTATTTTTATCAGACTTCCCTGATTTCCATTATTAACAATACACATACGGTATTTTTTCATGTATGCCAATTCCTCGTATAACACACTTATCCAGCTTGCTAATATCTCATTTGGGAGAAAAAACAAGAGAAAAACATAAAAATTGCCTAATATTCATTAAGTATTGGTTGTCAGTTTTATAAATCCGAACTCAACTAACTTCATAGCGTCCAACTTCATTAGTCCAACATCATATAGAAGCCAATGGATATAGGGTGACCAGAAAGTTTCCTCGTTTTCTGAAAAATATTCAATTCTAAGACTTATCTAAATCTAATGGGATAACTAATTGGATTAAGCTGGGCACCTGGTCAGGTTATGCTAATGTATCATTTAAAAATTTTAAAAATGTGTAAATTGCCTTCAATATAAGTGCTATGTACAGAAAATCAGGACATCTGATCACCTTAATTTACGTTAAATATCAAAAACTCATACCATGCGCATCTTTTAAAAAATATTGGGAAAGATTAATCAGCATGTGAAAAAATATGGTACATAAAATAGACGAATCAGTCTCGTTGGCAAGGTGAAAATGCAAATATTTTCGCATATAGACAAATTTCCCTGATTTTCTAGTATTTTTACAAAGTTCCCTGACATTTCCCTGATTTTTCCAGAGTGACAAACCTCCCTGATTTTTCAGATTCCCTGATTTCCAGATTCTGTAGACACCCTGACTTTGGTAACTCAGAATAGGTTATTGTATATTTTTATTCATGGTTATACTATATTTTTGCAGATTAATAAATATTTGTCTTTTTTTTTAAGTGCATACAAACATAAAAATTGACATAAAATTCAAGTCCAAGCCTACTTTTGGCCAGGCTGAGGTTAAGCCCATCTCACCTCTAATTACCATACTTCCTGGATCACAGGAGGGGGGGGGGGGGGGGGGGGGGGGGGAAAGTATACATATGGATTTTGTACTGAAAAGGTTAATGATCATTTGTACCTGACAAAATGAATATTGATAAATATTGTCTTTTATACAATCCTAAACTATCATTCAAGGTCACATTTCATATGCCATTCAGCAACTTAATCTGTATCCGAATGATAATCGGATATCCGAATCACAATCACCGGATATCCGGCAGAGCGCAACCAAGCGAATATATAAGGATAACAGAAATCGTTTGACCTGAAACAATGCTGAACAATTTTGTTAATAAGCAAAATGTGAAAGTAAGTTCACTGTTTATGAGTAAAAGGTAATTCTCAAAAGTTTAAAGAGTTGCCAGCTTTTCTAACATTGATATTTGAACTCTTTATAATAAATTTAAGAATTTACGTTTACTTCTTTTAGAAAATTGTACCTTTACTTTCAGAATGTAAAACAAAATTTGAAGTTGTTTATCAAAGTATGACTTTATTAATTTTCTTTCTTTCTTTTAAGTTTAACAATTAAACAGGCCTATTTTTAGAAGAAAGTATTGTAATAGAATTTTTTTCGATTTCCGGTTATCGACAGATTTAGATGTTTTAGGGGTCAGATATCCCAAAACATGTTTATACAAAATGTCTGTCTGTCCATGTGTCACCATCGTACCATCAAAAAGAGAATGAAGTTATGCATAGAATTGAACCAAATTTTTTGTGAATGTTTTTGGCTATAGCCAGGCGGCCCTCCTTCAATATGGAAACATTCCACTGGAAAGGGGTTCTGTAATTGGGACTTTTGTGCCATTTTCATTACTGTACCATCGAAAAGTGTATGAAGTTATCCATATAATTGAACAAAATTTTTTGCATTTGTTTTTGGCTATGCCCAGCAGGTTTTCCTTTAAATTGGAAGTATTACGCCACAATGGGGTGCTGTAATAGCGATTTTTGTGCCACTTTCATTCTTATACCATTGAAAATTGTATGAAGTTATGCATAGAATTGAACCAATTTTTGGGGGGTATGTTTTGGGGTATGGCCAGCAGGTCCTCCTTCAATTTGAAAATATGCTGCTAAAAGGGGGCACTACAATACGGATTTTTGTGTTATTTTCATTATTTTACCATTGAAAAGTGTATGAAGCTAAGCATAGAATTGAGCCAATTTTGTGTGTATATTTTTGGCTATGGCCAGCAGTTTCTCCTTGAATTTGGAAATATTCCGTCAGAAAGTGGCACTGTAACAGAGATTTTTGTAAAATTTTCTCGATTTTTAGCAGTTTTTTTTTTTTTGTACTATATATTGGCGGTTCATGAAGGGAAGGGAACTTCGTATCCTGCTAAGCTGGCTATTCACAAACAGCTGATGTACAGCAGAATAACAAAAATATTATTGATTTTAATAAATATCATGATCGAGATTAACTTATTCTTATTCTGATTAATTGACTGGAGCAGAAATTTTAGATCAAAATCAAAGTTGGTATAATATTGAACTAATAATATTGAAGTATTAACATTTGGAACTAATCTTTGAAATATTAAGATGTATGAGATAGAAGAAAGTTTTGGGATCGGCAAATCCAGCTAGTTATTTTTGTAACTTCATTATAAATATTTAAAATTAAAAGTAATGCTCTTTTTACTTATAAATATCAAAATAATTTAACTTAAAATAAAACTAAACGTGACTTAGAGTAAAAACAATATTAAATAATTAAAACAGAAAAAGGGCATCAACTAAACCTATGTTTGGAGAAAATAACTCTTTAATCATGGGTATATTAGTAGATATTTTATGTTTAAATTATAAAAAGAAAGTATGTAGTATTTCCTTGTGAAAATACCCTACAATTATACGCATATTAATTGGTTAAAATTTGTTGCACAAATTATCAACATTTCATTGTACAAATTAATTAATTATTTTGCAATTATGAATATAGTCAATCCCATATCCAAATCCAGTAGCAATTATCAGCATTTCATTGTACAAATAAACAGAATATTTTAATGTTTAAATTACATTTTTTATGCAATATTATTAATACACATTACAGGACTTGAATGGCAGATACAGGGCTTGAATTTCGAGACGGGATGGCAGGATTCGTGCCCTAAAGATTATTATTGTGCCCTATTTATTACATTATGCCCTATTGTGGGCGGGCGGCTCCTGTTTCCAAAAAATCATTTTCCAAAAATGTTTCTTTGTAAAACGACGATCAAGTCTAAAGACCGACTGACAAATTTCGTGATATTTTCTACTATCGATTGGCAGATTTCACAGTTTCTTCTTACGACAGATTGACAAAATTCATGGTTGTTTTCCTGCATATGACTGAAAAATTTTGCGCTTTTTCTCCAGGACCGGCTGACGAATTTCACGATTCTTTCTAGAGACCGATCGGTGAATTTCATAAATTTTTTTTTCTCGAGATCAATTGACAAATATAGCAATCAAATTTCCCTGTTTGTTCTTGCGACATACTGATGAAAGTAACAATTGTTTTTTTGCATCTGATTGAAAATTTTCGCGTTTTTTCTCTGCGACCGGCTGAGGAATTTCATGATATTTGCTTGTGACAGACTGGCAAATTTCACGATATTTTTCCATGATCGATTGACGAATTTTGTGATATTTTCCCGCTGCCGATTTCCCATGAACTTCAGTTTTCTCCTTGCGACCGGTCGACAAATTTTTTTATTTATTTTCACTATGATTGACGAAATCGGCAATATTTTTTTTTTATGACCGATTTATGTATTTTGCGATGTTTTTTCCCTGTGCCCAAAATAGGAAATAACTAAAAGGGCAGTAATGGCCACCGGAGATTGGGCCCTACCAAATTGGCCAATAGTCAGCATTCAACAAAATGAGATTACACTTGTGGTGTACATGAAGAAAAAAAAAATTGGTGAACTTAAAAAAACATGTTTAGAAATAACAAACTAGTTGATTATTGCAATTCACAGAAATTAGGACATGATTTTTTGAAATCAACCTTTTATTGTGTAATAGAAGTCAATTGACTATTTCTTTTTCAAACTTTGGATATGGATTTAAAATTCCAATGCATAGAACATAGTTCAATGAACGAAAATACCACGGATTACAGTTTTGACTATAATTCCATTAAGGATATAATAAAACAAATTTGTTCAGAAGTGACATATAATCACCGTAGGATATTGACAATAGAATCACCGATATGCATTATTCATGCAAGTAAGTTAAAAATTCATGCACATCAGATTTTGCAAGGTTTTCTGAATTTTTTTAACAGAGTATAACCATGCATTTTCGATAATTTCTAAAGTTATAAAAGTTGGTCTGTTCTGTTTGTCAAAAGTATAATTTGTAAAAGAGGCTAAATCACGCAAAATGGAATAAAATCTAAATTAAGAAATTCATTTAGCAACCCAATTGTTAATTGCCCATAACATTAGGTGAAAGTTGAAAAATAGATATGATATATATAAAACTTGATTCTGTTCCTTTGTTTTAATAAAAATTTTGGGTAATTATCTTGAGTTTTTTATTTAAATTATTTCAATTTTATTTTGTCATGTCTGTATAAATGTAATTCTTTAAGTGGCACATAAAAAATAAAGGGGTTTAAAGATATTTTTTTTCCTTTCTAACAGTTCAACTCCCCTACATTTTTAAATGTTGGGTGGGAAACTAACTCCCCTCTTGGGGAAAACTTGAATTTCAAGCCCTGATATTCAAAGAGATATAGTTTTTGTAAATTATATTTCCATACATTTAAAATGTTTTAATGATGTGTGAAACATGTTTGTAATTTATTGTTCTGAGATGGAATTATATAAAGAAATAATTCACCATACATCTAAAAACATATCTAGTGCCGGATATCCAATCGGATATCAGAATCCGGCAGGCAAAGGAGCTTCGAATATCCGGTATCCGTCAAAATCAATATCCGGTGCATCCCTATTATAAAACAAAAACATGTGTTTGAGTAACGCTGAAGGTACATTAATGATTGCAACAATCTGGACTATCTTCATTATCATCACAAATTTATTAACTTCTAACATTGCACAGTTTCCATTTTTAAACCATCGAATGAAAAAATAAAATACTTTCAGATTCAATTTGCTGGAAAACTATCAATTTACTGATTTTTTATAGATTTTAAAATAATTTTCAAGCATGAATTTGTTTTAAACTTATCTCTTTGCATGCTGCCTTATTACAGAAGATTAACCCATTTCACTTAAAACTACAAATAGTTCAATATTTGTTTCTGGCTATGTTAATATTCCATAAGGAAATTAAAACTTAATCAATAAATACAGAAAGAAAATAATATAAATAGAACACAAATCTAAGATATATGTAACCAAACTATGCACTTAAGCACTGAAATAATAATAATAATAAAAGGGCTTTGACAATTTCTTCGGCTATTAAGCTTTGGCATGCAGGTAATATGAATGTATCACTTTTAAAAAATTTCAAAACTTTATCTGAATAAATAACTGATATTTTTTCATACAAAAACGTTTTGTGGTGTTGTTAGTGAGCAATCTAAAAAAAAAATATTAAATGTAAAAGATCTATTAGAAATTTTCAATTATAAATGTTTATCACAATTATTCTGTAGACTGGACCAAATAACATCTGTAACCCACGAAGCCTGGGGGTTGGATCCCTGATTTTATTAATTTATTTTTGCATTTTTTTTTTTTTGTCGTTGTTGTTTCCAAGTGGTCTCTAAGATAACAGCAGATATCCTGTTTTTGTCTAAGAATAAAATTTTTTGCAAAAAAGTTATATCTTCTTCGAATGAAAAATCTAAAAAGATGGAAATAAATTATTTTGGGGGAAAAAATCTCATTTACCTCACATAAAATCAAAATAAGGAACTTATTTAAAAAAAACTGTTTACTGTGTAGACTAATCAGATACTGAAAATTACATGATTTTATTCAATGTGATCATGACACATCTGAATTATCAATGGATGAAGATGTAAATATTTCAAGTACAGTCGAACTTCCCTTTCACAAAGTTTTCTACTTAACGAAATTTTCTGCTGAACCGTGACTTTGAACACCATTAACATGCAAATTAATCTCCATATTATGAAAAACAAATTCCATATAACGAAGTTTATTCCACTTTCGTGCATGTACAACATTCAAACGGAGAGGTTGCTGTTGCGATGGATAGATGAATTTATTTGCGGATTGTATGAAAATGAAATTTGTTATTTATTTAATTGTTTCCATTCAAAAAAAGAAATGCTAAAAGTCTCTAATACAATAAGAAGGAGATTCCAGTTTCAGATGAATTGTTCGGGCGCTTTCAAAAATGCAAAAAATTTTTATGAACAATCTATTTTTTATTTAAAAAAACCTGTACAAAGTAATATTACAGACTTTTTTAAAGTTAAGAAATTGAAATACTGAGAAAAAACAGAAAAGTTATGCTACTTTTCAGTGTTTATATCTCGCTTTATTATGGGTTTTTTTTAGAAATTATTCTAATTAAATTTTTATCATATGTCTACATTGCTTTAAAAAAAAAGCTATGTAGATGTTCTATACATTTTTCTAATATTTCCATTTTATGTGTATTTTTCATTTTACGCAAGTGTATTTTATTATACAAATTTCACGAATTTGACTTGATTTCTATTTAACGAATTTTCTTCATAACGAAGTGCTTAAGTGTAACAATGAGAGTTCGTTAAATAGAAGTTGCACTGTATTTCACTCCTGAATACTTTTATGAAAACAAGTAGTTTTCAATAGGCTGCTCAGAACCCAAATCAGACAGTTCGAACTCAACAACATAATATTGAAGATGACCCTTCGACAGTAACATCTGGTTTGTCATATCAGACAGCTCAACATAATAAACTGCAGGTGAAAAATTCCAATAAACGATAAATATGCATTTACACCTTTTACAATCAATTAGTTAAAACATCTTTAACATTTATAGAATTTCCCCATAATCTGCATAAAGTTAAAATAATAAAAATAATACTGCAGTTCAGTTGTCAGATTTCAAAGTTTCTGCAAAATTTGGAATAAAAATAGAGCTTGAATGAAAGTGGAATTTAATCATTGATAAAAATGTTATTTTAAAATTGATCCAAATGTTATTTTAATTATGTAATTATATTTTTATGGAACTTTCAACATGAATAAAAAATTGAATTTGTTTTCTCACTGCTACAGCTACTTGATTTCTCTGGCTGTTTCCATATAATATAGTTGTTGGCTTCCAGTTTTAGAAAACAATTTATAAAACATTTGAATACATTAGTATTAAAAGACTTTTTTTTTTTTTTTTTTTTTGTAAATCAATCAGGTGCACTTTCTTCTTATAGCAGCCCCTGGGGATGAATCATCAAGGGACCAAGACGTATTACTAAATTAGATTGTAAAATCTCACCAAATGTTTGCATTAAGACATATGACCTTGGCATAATTGTAATTGTGGAGGCTGCTATAATAAGGAAGTACCATTAATCAAACCTATTGTGTTTTAATTAAGCAGTCAGAAATTTCTAACAGTGCATAAGAGTTAATTGGAAATACCCTTATCAGATCTTTAAAACAACCAGATATAGAGAAAATAAGGCACTAATTAAACACAAAAATTTAAAAGGAGTAATTTAATTTATTACTTCAATATAAAGTGATAATAAATAACATTACAAAATATGATGTGGATAATTTTCTTACAAATGTTATTTACAAAAAGCCATAACATTTACTTGCATTAACTCAGCTCTGTTTCAGTAGAAAGCTTGTAAAGAATTGAAACCATTGCCAACTGTAAAAAAAGATTATTGTTAGGGTAAAAAAGAAGCAAAATAACAATACTAAAATTAAAATCTGTAGAAGAAAAAAGTAATCAAGTAATAAAGGCATACTTTATCAATGCATCAAAGTATCTGAGATAAATAAATACTTTTTATTTTAAACTTTGGTACAATTTAAAAAAAAAAAAAAAAAAAAAAAAATCAGCAGATGTGGCATACTTTAAATACATAATTGAATGAATATCTATGTATAAATTTTGATAAGCGATCCACAAAAAATTGATGATCTTTAAGTATATATATATATAAACTTTCTGTACAATTATACCACACATATATATATAAGCACTCTGACTATTGTCTAAGAGAAAAACTTATCAAATTGTCATTCAAAATAACACAACAAATAATTATAATAGAATCACACACATTTTTTTTTTTCCCTAATAAAATTATTTAGTTTACCCATATAATTTTTCATATATTTATGGATAAATTAACCAGTGGATCCATACAACACTTTTGCACTGCAATCTGAGATTATTTGCTAATGTGTTCAGAAATAATATATATTAAGATCTTTATAACAAAATTCTATATAATGCAATTTTTTACATAACGCACAACTTCTCAGATGTACACATTGAATTTTGCAGTTAAGAAGCACCTGCATTCCCTCATTGTAAAAAATTGCCACTCTCTATGGAACTAAATTTGATACATTAGTTCAACTTTATCTCCTTAATTCAGAGTTTAAGAAAAAAAGATTGCTATTATTACAGTATTTTTTATTTTTTTTAAATGAGTAATATAATGAATGATTTGGTCCAAGCATATTTGGACCATGTTTAGAAAGTAAATTAAAAAATGTTTGGAATGATCTATATCAGGGTCGGCGAACCAATGCCACCTGTGCCACTTTTGGCACGCAAAAGAATATTTTTGGCACGACACTGCTATGGCTCTAAATCAAAATAAAGAGAGATTACACAAAATCGTGACTGATCTTTTTTAAATTCGATTAAATGTAAATTGAAAAAATAAAATTGCAGCATATTACATTCCAATCTAATTAATTATGGTCTCAAAAATTATTCGAACAAATACGATATTTGAAAACTATAGATAAGAATTGGTTATTAGACATTACTAAATTCCGATGGTGAAGTTGTGGCAACTTAGAATTTATTTCACAACTTTTCAAAGAAACTGACATTTGCTATTTTAAGTTTTTCTGTCTATCTATTCTTTCGAGTCATTGTTTTCACAAATGAATAATATCAAAACTGAAAGCACTTGTCAGATAAATTCGGTTCGGTTTGCATTAAAATTAACTTGATATTAAGATGCAGCAATAGAAATCAAATTACATCGCATCAAATTTTTTAAATTATTTTAAAAATTATATTTGTTCCCATAATTATTATAGTGTAATACCTACATATACGTTCCTCATATTTTTTAAATCTTAATACAGAATTTTAAGTAATTTTAAACCATTATTTTTCCACCTACTAAATTTGCTTTTTAGTTTTTTAGTTGGCACGTCATAGTCACATAAAATATTTTTTGATCGAATTTGGCACGCGGCAACAAAAAGGTTCGCCAACCCTGATCTATGTTATGCAAAAATTTATAATTTACACAACTCATAGTAGCAAGGAATGCAATATAAAAAATACTCTGCTGTATTTTGATATGTTTAAGACATATTTGGCCATGCTTACAAGGTAAATTTAATAATGTGTGAAATGGTGATTTATATAATGCAAAATTCTGTGTAACACACAACCTCATGTTTTTAGGTTTTACAGTACATTATAAAAATCTTCTACTATATCATTGAACTTTATTTCATTCGTCTATATTATTTTAAAATATATTAATTTATGAAAAAAACAAAGAGTAAGTAGCAAATTCCAATGTCAGAATGATACAATATGCATATACAATTATTCTCTGATATCCGGTATTGTCCTGATAATGCCAGAAATGAGATATCATAATAATTCTATAAGCATATCGTATAGGCAATCATTACTTTCTAAACATTGCTACAATTAAAGTTCTTATAGCTTAAGCTTCTAAAGAAAAAATTTAAAATATCAATAACATAAAAATATCTCACAAAAACAATGCCATCTTCTTTTAAGATTGACAAGAAAAATCCCTGATTTTTGCTAATGACAAAGGATGAATGTTTTATTTTAAATTTTGAACGGGAAATTCCATTTGGAAAAAATCTGACTGAAGGCAGTGTCTTTTCAATAGTACAGGATTCACTTATGTAATTTCCTCAAAATAAAGTACATTTGAAAAATCAAATAACTACAGCATATCATATAATGGAAGATTTTTTAACAATGAATAAGATTATTTTGTTACTTTTTTGTTAGACGGACACCAGTCATAAGTTGTATGTAGCGTTGTATCAAATTGCCGAATGTGGTAACCTGATAATTTCTCATTGACAAATATAGTAACTCAATAAATTTTTTCTTGCAAAATTTCTATAAATTTTTTAAAAAATGTGTACCATATTTTTATATGTGCATGAAATTTAGACATTAATTTTCAACTAATTTAGAATTGAATAGCAATTTTCATTTTTCTAAAATGTACTAAGTGTCTCTAAAATCGGCTTAAACCTCCAACTTTGATTCATCGTCTAAAAGAATCTTAGCCTTTAAAGGTAACAGAGAAATGCTATTTGACTTCTTAGTATATGACTAAAAACACCAGCACATTTTTCACATTTAAGCATAAAAATGACTGCATGAATGTGTGAGAAAGTAGCAAGTTTGGATTTGAGAATAACATTGCATGAAAAGAATATTATTTTTATCCTGAATTTATTCGGCTAAATATCTAATGCTATTCAGCTGAAATAGTGTTCAGCATAATATGTGCCAACTGAATATTCGGTAAAAGGGCCTAATATTTGTTACATACCCTGTATAAATGCAAGTGACAAAATATCTATATATATAAAAAAAGCAGTGAAAAAGCAGTTATTTCTCTTTAGCTGATGGCAATGAGTGGTTTGTTTAGAAAATGAAAACTTTAAAACTAACTTTGACCGGCTTCATTATTTGTGGTGGTGTGAAATATTTTTCCAATTTCTTGCAAAAATGAGTTACTTATGATTACGATATTTTGATAGATATGATAAAAAGCTAAGGTATGTGGAGGTGAGTTCTCATTTGCCGATGGCAACAAGTGGTTTGTTTAGAAAGTCAAACATGCTAAACCTAACTTTAGCCGCCTTTGTTATTTATTGTGGTGTGAAATATTTTGCCTATTTCTCGCAAAAAAAGAATTACTTATGATTACAATATTTTGATACAGTGATTTTTTTTATGATGTTACAATGATTTTGTTGATATAACGGCATGTCACTATGTGACTTTTCATTCATTGATTAAAGGAAGGGACATACTGGACTGAGGTGTAAAATTTTTAAGATTTCATAATCTTTTTTTTGGGGGGGGGGGGGAGGGGGGCAAAAATGAGTGTACAGCATGAAGATTATTAAGACAATGATGTGCCACTGAAATTGTGGATGAAATGATTGAAAGAAGATCCATTTGAAATGAAGCTGATAGGCTTAGGCCAGCCACAGAACATTACGGCCAACGGCAAATTGTGTATATAAAGAAGATTTGATATTTTGATGCTTGAAATTTAAAAAACGAAAGATATTTTCATGATTGCAAATGGTGTAGATATTTTCAATAAATATGTATACTAGGGTCGAGTGAAAAAAACGAAAATCGGAAAATTAAAACGTAATACCGCGCAAAAGTTGTGTATGGTCCTCAGTAATAAAACTGCGCATTTTTTTTTTTTTTTCAAAATCAAATTTTATCTTCAGTGCCTCCGGGCCCCCCAATTTTTGCGAAAATCGTCAAAAATGCCTTGTACATCTTAAAAATAAAAATAAACATAAGTTACAAAATAAAAATTTCATACCACGTAAAAGTTGTGTATGGTTCTTTGTTATCTGTTGTATATGTATAATAGAATGCATTAAACAAAAAGCAAGAGTGCAATATAAACATTTAATCTGTAAACAGTACAAAAACAATTAAAGTTCAAAAATGAAAAACATTTAAATCTGTTAAAAGTGATAAAAGAATTTAATGTTCAATTAAATCAGTTCATGCTCTTCAAAACAAAAATCTAAATATTCGGAATGTTTCGGCTTGGTCTTTAGTGTTGGTCTTCTTGGAGTTTTGTAAATTTAAAATCTGACTAAGTTTGAAAATATGGCAGAATGGCTCTTGATTGTTGCATACAAATGAGTTGCCACTGCGACATTTGCATCAACAACTAGACGGATGCAGCAAGGACCATACAGTCATAGTGGGTCAATTGGGAAAATATTGGACAAGGGTGAATCACTTCCCATCGTTTCTTTCCAAACTATCGACATTAATAATAACCTCGAAACAGTTATAGACCAGTTTCAACCACGTGACCAGATGCCCACCAATTTTCCATCAACCAATTAAAATCACCGACCTTTTAGCGCTTAACCAATGGAAGTAGAGAAAAAAGGGAAAATTGGAAGGCAAACTAAAAACATTCACGAGGTTGTCAAGTTCGTTGATAGAGTGTGACATCAATTGCAACTAATCTGTTGACGATCTCAGTACCGATCAAAAATACCTGGAGGAAATTATCCCATTTATTAAGAAAGGAGGCTGTCTGGAAGACCTTGCACATGAATTCAGACAGCGGATGCGTTACCACTGCCAATAGAATTTTGAGACTATGTGGCAACTCCGGATCCAACGTCAAATCTGAAGATATTGATGGAGTTTGATGTCAATGTGTATGCACGTGTATGGTTTGCAATTAAGTGTAAGCCATCCTGCAAAGACGGTGCAATCCGTCTTTTATAAATTGTTTATTTTTCCTGGGATATGCCCCACGCAGTTAAAGTTGACATTGACCCAGTAATCCAGCGCAAAGCCTTTTTACTCATCTGGAAAACCTGCTGATTGCCATGGTAACTGATGATCGGAAACACATCCACAAGCTAGGATTTTGTAGAATCCTTGAAGCGCGAACACTAGTGGAGAAGTCAGGCAGTTCCAAGTTCCTGCAATCAACTTTAGCGCAGCAAATCATATTGATCTGATTCAGTGGGATAAGGTAGAAGTTATGGAACCACCTATTTTGACTAATCTTTCATACGATGATTTAAAGATGTACATTGAAAAACTTGATCGTGAAGATATCATTTCGTTAGCTGAGTTTCCATGCCACACTCAAAGTGTAGAAATGTGTGCCAAAGTGGTCACTGAAGCTGCTGCGACAGTTGGTAGTGCAAGCAACAGGGATGGGTTCATAAGATCTTGATTACAATAAAGAGCCATTGTGTGACATTTTGAGACTGTCAGATTTTAAGGTTACAAAACTCCAACAGGACCAACAATAAACACCAATCCGAAATATTTCGAATATTTACATTTTTGTTTTGAAGAGCAGATTTAACTGAACTTTATTGAAAGAACAGATTTAATTGAACTTTAAATTTTTTATCTCTTTTAACAGATTTAAATGTTTTTCATTCTTGAACTTTAATTGTTTGTGTACTCTTCACAGATTAAATGTTTGTATTGCACTTTTGCTTCTTGTATGATGTATTCCATTATATACATGTAGAACAGATAAAAGGGAATTTAACGCAATTTTTTCAAAATTTCGAATGACTGGAAGAAGATATGTGAATTCCAAAAAACTGTGCGGGCACATTACTACGTAGCATACGCAACTTTTCCGTGGTATGACATTTTTATTTTCCAACTTTATGTTTATTTCGATTTATAAGTTTTACAAGGCATTTTCGACGAATTTCGCAAAAATTGGGGTGAGCGAGGGAACTGGAAGATAAAACTTGATTTAAAAAAAACTCTGCTGTCTCATTACTATGTGCTATACACAACTTTCATGCGGTATGAAATTTTTATTTTCCAACTTTATTTTTATTTATAAGTTGTACAAGGCATTTTTGACTATTTTCGCAGAAATTGGGGGGCCCGGGGGGCACCGGAAGATAAAATTTGATTTTGAAAAAATGTGCAGTTTTATTACTGAGGACCATACACAAATTTTGTGCGGTATTACATTTTAATTTTCCGATTTTCGTTTTTTTCACTCCACCCTAATGTATACACTTTTTTATTTTAAAGAGTATTCAGTAACTATTGTGTGCATGCAAAATTCTTCATATGCATGAAGCCGAAAAAATACCCGTGTTTTCATATTCCTAAATGGTGTCTAATCTTTTACATGTCCAACTTATGAGAGAAAGAAAAATATCATTTGTTAACAAATTTAAAACTTCTGGATCGAAAATGAGAAAATTAACGGGCAGCAAGATAACTGACACTGTAATAAATAGAGCCGTTGATAACTCTAGCAGTTGCTCAGGAGAACAAGGATGAGGAACCAGCTTCTACTGGCTCCTGCTATACGGTAATAACCTGCATTTCCATTTTGCTCCATTATAATTTATGCATACTTGGTATGCTAGTATATTTTGACGTCATGCTAACCCATTATTGTTGATAAATAACACAGTTTGGCGGCAAATTTCTTTTATTAGGCAGGGAGTTTATAGTCAACAATTAAGCAGGATTGACACAGTTTAATCAGAAAATTAATCAGAGTTACATAAAATCAAAGAAGCATCTTATGTTTCAAGGTCGTACTTATCCATTACTGGTGATAAGTCATACTGTTTGTAGATAGATTATTTTTAAAAAGGGGCCGACACAACAGGCAAGTAAACAGTCATAAAAAAATAAATAAATACAAGTTAATGAGGTTAATAAAAGAAACAGGATGAATTGTAAAAAATAAATTTTTTCTTACCCAAACTTATTCAGGCTCTAAATTAATGTTGTTTCCGAATTTCGCATAAAGCTGGACTTTTAAGTCAGACATAGTCTGTTTTATTGAATCCTGTTGTTCACGTAATTTATTAATTTCTTCTGCAACACTGCCTTTCTGCTCATCTAACTTTTCTTGAGCTTGCTCCATTGTAAAATACACAAAAACATCTCCAATTCTGAATGTAAGTGTGTGTTAAATACAATAAATTATTAAAAAAATATATAAAAGATCACAGGAAACAATAACACAGTGTAACCACATTAAATCATCACCTGTTGAGGTCTGATGATTATGACGCTTTCAGTGGGGTGATGGTATAAGAGAGTTACCATATTTATCAAAATTGACTATATTGTTTTTCGAATGGACGGGATATTGAAACTTATTTCTAACTTTAAAATAGGGTAATTTTCTTTTATAATACACTTAATGAAAAAAGAAGATGGAAAAAATTCCTCTTAAAATCACTACTACTAAAAAAACAAATGTTACTGAATGAGAAATTATATGATTAAAATATATAATACATAAGAATTCAGCAAATAAAGAAACATTATTCAGAAGTCTGTCAAAGAAGTGTGTCTCCTCTTTTATTTCATTTACTCAATTTTATATTCTGTAAGTAGTATACCAAAATACTCTTCTTCAGGTTTTGTTTTTGTTGTTTTGTTTAGTAGAAATTTCAAAACTACACAGAATATACATCACAAAAATAGCATTTTGGAATTTGGGTGTTGATTTCTCTTCCAGGAGTTTGCTGTAGTTCTCACTTAATTCCCAACACAAATTCATTTTTTTCTTTATCATTTTTCAGCTACCATTTATGGAATAAAGGGAAATTGAAAATAACATTTTTGTATTTGCGTGTGATAGTTTATTAGGAATTTTTCAGTACTACTTGATTATTACTTTGGCAAGGACTTTTAAAAAGTGATATTATTTATTATATATGTGGTGGCAATTAAATTCTTACTATAGATTTTCAATAAATTGATTTTCATACAACACTAGAATACAAAACAAAAATACACATATACGAAAAGATAAATGTTATAAAGGAGAAAAAAATAATTAAATTACAATCAATTAATCATTGATTCTAATCAATTGAAACATCAGCAGTGGCAGAATAAAATCCAGATAGAAACACATTTTTCAGAGAGAAATTTTGTGATTGTAAGGTCTTATTAAAATAAATAAAAATGTTTTTGTTTAATTCATAAAAAAAATCTTGCATTTAATTATTTTAAGTCACCTGGAAAATTTTATTTTACATGTTATTTCTTTATTAATTCATTTTCAAAATTCAAAGGGTGTCTTGTGGTTGTGCAGGATAACTGAATTGAAATTAAATACTTGAACATTTGTTTTCTTTTTTAAGGACATAGTATTAAATTTTACTGTAATTTACATCATTAAGATTAGTATTATATGTAATTAAAATCAAAGATGGCATCAAAACTTTAACAAATTAACTATATTTTATATCAATTAACTATAAAGTTTCATACTAATGACTGCAGCTCATCATTTTGGGCTGAGCTGCAGGCATGTACACATGGCTGGTACGATTGATGCTCCTGCCAGGTGCAAGTTACTATTGTTATCCGCTTAGCAGAAGGGCAATATTGCAGCAGAAATTCACTGAAGAATGATCCAAGTGTACAGGAAAAACTTTCTGAGTCATGGTGTTGTGCATGAATGGTGTCAGAAATTTAAAGATGGGCAAACAAACGTTCACGATGAAGGAGGACAAGGACGTAAGCCTGTTGCAACAAAAGACCTTGTTCAACAAGTTAACCAAGTGGTTTGAGACAAACGGATATTTACGACAAGTGAAATAAAGAACTGGCTAGGAGGCAAAAGCTTCCAGGCGAATGATGAGCTTCAAGACACCGTTCTGGACCATCTGACATCACTGACGGCAACATTCTCCGGAGAGGAGATCAGATAGCTGACCCGCCGATACGACAAATGCCTCAATCTTCATGGCAATTATGTAGAAAAGTAACCATGTTTGTATATAACTTTTGGTAATACATTCATTTTATTCTTTACTTTTATCTTTTTTTATGGTCCATAGAAGGTTGAAAAAAAAAAAAAAAAAAACTCGTAACTCCAGATTTATATCTCAAATTACTCCATTTAATAAAATTGTGGTTATTTTTGGTAGTAATAAAAATTTTAAAAATGTCTAAAGTTGTCATTACTATGTCCCTGAAACCATCAACTCCAAAATGCATTGGTAATGATGACAATTTTAAGATTAACATATTTTAGGACTAAACTATAGCAGCTGAAATATTAAGCAGCTCCAACCTTTTTTATAATTACTTCAGCAAAGCTAAATTATTAAATATATATTTCAGAAATAATAAACTTAGCAATACACATAAGCAAACGCATAAACACACCAACAAAATACTTGGCACAAGGGGAACAAAATAAAGTAGTACCAGTGTTTGGAAAAACTACTTTTTTATTGTAGCGAACTTAAATTATTGAAAATACAGTTAAAATTACAATTTTACTTCTTTTAAAAAGCATGGCTAAAACTACTTTAGAAAAGTAGTCCTACTTCGGTACTTTCGGATTTTGTTAAAAATGGGTTTAGATTTAACTGTAATCAGGGTTTTAAGTACATGTAAAGGACAATTTGAATCCAAACGCTATCAAAAATTAATATGTAAATGGGGCTATAATAGTGCTTCTTAAAAAAAAAAAAAAAAAAAAAAATGTACCTAACACTGTCACAGTCAATGAATTTTTTGTGACCGGAGGTCTTTGTTCACTAATATTAAAAAAGCTATTGCATACAAAAATATAAAAATGGGTAATATTATAGAGAAATGTTTGATAAACACGTTGAAGCAATCAGTTTTTAAATGGAAGAATTATTTTAAGATATATTTAATGTTAAAGTTGGTCAAAATCACTCCATTAAAAAAGTTGTATAGAAGCAAAAACTATACAGAATAATTTAATAGTTTTTTCTAAGGATATTCTTAGAAGCTCGCGGTGTGCAGACTGCATTTATTTTTTTTATTTGACTTATTTTTTGAGGGTTTATTTCAATTTTAAATTCAAATTTTCAGCATTTCCAGCGATATTTTTTATATATTTTAGAAAGTTAATATTTTAAATTGTTGTAAATTGATAAAACAGTGCAAATAATAATATTTCCTTCAAATTAAAAATTTATTTACATGTGACTATTATAAACACAAAAAAACTTAAATTAGAATTAAAAAAAAAGAAAACTATAAAATAACCAATTACTTAATATATGTTAAAAGCAGTAAATGGGGGAAATGACATCCAATTTCAAATGTCCAAATTAATAACCTTGCCAAACAATTTAAATTAAAAAATATATTTGCATGTACATGAGAGATTTATTTTATATTTTGAGATGAACATTTTCTTTTTAACTATTGTTGCCAATTCTAAGACAGCACAAATAATAATATTACTTTTCTAACAATAAAATTATTTTCAAATGAATATTACAAAGAGAAAGAAAAGTTCGGTGAAAATTATATAAGATTTAAAACGTTACATTTAAAATCATTTTCTTATAGTGTTGTTAAAAAATACCGGGAAGCAAAGATTGTTAACTTAGTTCATTTTATATTAGCTAATTTTTATATATTTAACTAACGTCATTTGACACGAAAACAATTAACAGCAGCTGACTCAGCCTTAAAATCCCTCAATAAAAGGGAAATGCATGGAAACCTGTTTACAGGGAGATTGCCACAGGTTTTTTAATTGTAATTCAATCCTCCATAATCTTTTTAAAGCAGATCAAATTAACAGATTTTTAGAGTCTGAACAGGAGGCAGAGTAAACAAAAATTTCATGAGACATGCACATTCATTACAATCAGACAGTTAAATTTTATGCAGGGCTAGCCCAAGCAGTGTGCAATTTGTGCGGCTGAACCGGGGGCGCCCAGCTGAAGAGGGCATAAGCCTGCTAACTGATGTAAGGGGCATGCAAAAGAGCACTGATAAAAGATACAGTATGGAACCATTTATCCAGAAACCAGTTATCCGGAATGATATTTCTGATAGACTGATTTCAGAATCTTTGCAGAAAAAAGTGTCACACACTGCCAGTTTGACATATGCTTTGCTTGAAACAATTGTACAATTTGATGACAACATCTAGTATTTTTTGTCATCACATTTAGTTGTATTTTAGATGTTTTAATTTTTATGTAGAGGAAACAGAAGAATTTTTGTTCCTAAGAGATTCCCATAAATTGCCTTCTTTTAAACTGTGGCTAATTTTTTATCTTTCTTGCATTGATTTTTAATCCAACTAATCTAATAATTTAAAATGAGAAATAATGCCACAACCATGCATATTCCATAAAATTTATCAAATGGATGCTGCTTTAATGCACAACCAGTTAACCGGAATACATCTGACCCCAAGCATTCCGGATAAATGGTTCTGTACTGTATAATATTCTACAGGGATTTTTCTTTTAACCTTTACCTTTTTCATAGCCAGGCTGGGGTCTGTTTGGAGTGGGGGGAGGGGTCTACCTTTGCTTAAAAAACAATTCAAGAGCATTAAACTCTCACATGCAGACCTCAATTCAAGAACATTAAACTTTCACATGCAGACCTAATGTCCAGTTTCTTTATTATTTATCTGAGAAAACTGTGCCATAAGCTATTAACACTCAAATTACATCGTGGAAAATGAAACAGGCAGAATAAAACCCCTCTTCATCTTGTCTCCCTTGTGAAAAGCTAATTAATTTAGACTTTGACAGTTTTATGATCATTTTACACCGAACTCTGCCAACTAGGTAATGCACGACCTTTTAATGCAACTGACATTGACACCAAACTCTTTGGCACGTATAGTGGGGTGAGATAGCTAAAAAAAACTTTACATCTGGCAACCAATGTGCCACTTCGGATTCAGATAGTATACGGATAGACGAGTCTAAAAAGCCCGGGACACAAATTTTCCTGGCCCTCTAGCGGCGATGATGACGTAATCAATATGGCCGCCAAAGTTTTGAGAAGTGCTTCTACATTTCTCTATAGAACTCGGGTTAATATTTCGATATTAAACTATATTTTTAGTGATTATTAATCCGGTGAAAACATGCTTTCCAACGGTATATTTGACATCATTTATATTCATAATACCACAAATATTTATAAATTTGAAAATTCAAAACATTTTGCAAAATAACTTGGAATTTGTTGCATGTAGCTGAAAATGTGTCGCATATCTTTTGTTCGTCAGAAAATTACCTTTCGGATGGTACACATGACTTCTATTTTATCACAAATACTTTCTGAAAATTTGCCAAAACAATGTAGCGTTGCGCAGAAAGTCATTATGGCTACAATGTACCTAATTTATATGGGATCCAAAAATTAATATAGTGGCTTTATAACTGTTTAAGTAGCAAATGTTATTATTGTAAATTTTTATGTATATGTAAATATATTCTAGGGTTTTTTAGGGCTATGAAACTTTCATTTCCGTTTTAAAATCAATGACATGAGGTATACTTAATAGGCATAACTGTAAGATAAGTTTCAGACATTTATAGGTACAAGAATGAGAAACAAAAGAACGTACAATACAATATTTACTTATCACTGTCTGAACACTGCCCTTCACATACACAAAGTTTCATACATTTTATTTCCATTTTAATACATTTACAAGATGTGCATCGCTTGCTGCAAGTACAGGAGGTAAGTTCTTTAGAGTGCTTTGACATCTCTGGAATTGTTATCCACAAAGGTTGGTATGATCCTCCTGAATTTATTATCCATCCCCACTTAATTGGTGAAGGTATTGTGTAATGTGCAATGAGACTGTTGTTCCAAATTCTTGCTTGGAGAGTAGCTCTGTTGATGTGTTGTGTCAAAGCATCTGCTGTAGGAGGTATGTTTTCGATGGCTTGATTCTTTCTTCTAAATAACACTCATCTGCAATCATTGATGCTCTGAAGATCTGATGATTGATCATAAAGTAGTACAACAATAGCCCTAGGATCAGTTCTTTAATTGAGGAATTTGAAGAGAAATCAAATTTAAAAGATGACAAAAACGTGGGTGCAAAGCATCATGCAGATAACAATGCTCATGAGAAAAGGTTCTTGGCCCATGCCAAAGAAATGATTAACGTCTTATCCGAACAAGGAAATCCATCTGAAGAAACTGATTTAATGTTAATAGGGAGCTCCAAAATAATTCCAAGTTTCGAAGCTGTCAAGTGTGTTACGGAAGCATTTACTGTAGGAGTAAAGCAGTATGATGATTATGTTTTGTCCCGTTTCGATCAAGTTCAAAATTCAATCATGAAGTTATTCCTCGAACCAATATTCACATCTTCAAGACTATAACAAGAAAAAAAGTTAAGACAAAGTCCAAGATTTCTTACTTACGTAAAGACTTATTCTGCAGATTGTATGTTGCATCTGAAGCACGGGATTACAACATAGATGATTTCTTTTCGCATGAAAACCAAAAGTACCCACTCTCTATTTCAGATGATAGAAAACTCCGAAAACCAATCAACAAGTCTAATATTATTGACTGCATTCAAACAAAATATGGCATTAGCTTTAATCACAGCCAACCGAACGTAACAGCTAAAATATTCGATGGAGCAGCCATAATACACATGCTTAATCCTGGTATTGCAACATTTTCCAGATACTATGAACATGTTTTCAAACCATATTTCATTAATCAACTTAAGAACAGTTCACGACTAGATATTGTATTCGACAGATATATTAGTAACAGTTTGAAGGCACATACCTGAGAAACAAGAGGAAGTGGCATAAGTATTAAAGTCTCAGACTCAATTGCAATTCCAAAAAAAATTTTAGCAATTCCTATGTGTCAACGAAAACAAGACCCAATTGTTCCAGTTGCTAGCTAAGAAAATGGTGGAGGACGAGTATCCAGGAAAACATGTTGTCTGTACTTATAATGACCAAGTCCTCGCATCAACATATATGGATGTATCAAGCATTTCTCCCATCACACACGAAGAAGCAGATGGCCGTCTACTTCTCCATGTTAAGCATGCAGTAGAAAGTGAACATACTCGCATCTTAATACGAACTGTGGACTCTGATGTAGTGGTTATTTCAATATCACTGTTCCCACAAATACAAGATATTGATGAACTATGGATTGAGTACGGTTGTGGGAAATACAGGAAATTCATTCCAATTCATGAGATCTGTGCTAAACTTTCACAGGAAATTTGCAGAAGTTTGTTGGCTTTTCATTCTGTAACTGGTTGCGACACAGTTTCCACATTTTGTGGCATTGGCAAGACAGATTGGAAGGTCTGGATGTCATTTCGTGAAACTGATTGTGTATGGTATCAGCTCTGTACAGGCACCTCTGATATTGACGATGAATGTCATGATCTGTTACAGCGATTTGTTGTACTACTTTATGATCAATCATCAGATCTTCAGAGCATCAATGATTGCAGACGAGTGTTATTTACAAGAACGAATCAAGTTATCGAAAACATACCTCCTACAGCAGATGCTTTGACACAACACATCAACAGAGCTACTCTCCAAGGAAGAATTTGGAACAACAGTCTCATTACACATTACACAATACCTTCACCAATTAAGTTGGGATGGATAATAAATTCAGGAGGATCATACCAACCTTTGTGGATAACAATTCCAGAGATGTCAAAGCACTCTAAAGAACTTACCTCCTGTACTTGCCGCAAGCGATGCACATCTTGTAAATGTATTAAAATGGAAATAAAATGTATGAAACTTTGTGTATGTGAAGGGCAGTGTTCAGACAGTGATAAGTAAATATTGTATTGTACGTTCTTTTGTTTCTCATTCTTGTACCTATAAATGTCTGAAACTTATCTTACAGTTATGCCTATTAAGTGTACCTCATGTCATTGATTTTAAAACGGAAATGAAAGTTTCATAGCCCTAAAAAACCCTAGAATATATTTACATATACATAAAAATTTACAATAATAACATTTACTACTTAAACAGTTATAAAGCCATTGTATTAATTTTCGGATCCCATATAAATTAGGTACAGTCGTGGAAAAAAAAAGTAAATACCCCCTACTAACTCCTCAACAAATTATCGTAGAAGAGAGTTACTGGCACCGAACGATTGGAAATTAAGTCTACTTTTAAATGATGCATATAAAGTTTGCTTAGGGGGCCATCTACATATTAAAACGAACCATAACTTTGTTTTTTTCAATAGCAGTACACAATTCTGACAGCATAAATGAACTCTACACCCTTCAATTAGCCTAAAAGCAATTTTTTATGCAATTCGTACGATAAGTATCCGAGAAATTAATTGTTTTAAAACAAGCGTATTTCTTAATAAATCTAAATCCATCAAAAAAATTGTAGGTTGCAATTCATAATTTTTTTCGAATATTAATTTCATTATTCATAATTCATATCATAAATTTATAAAAATTGCAAATTCAACACATTTATGTTTGGGTATATTAGTATTATTGCTACACAAAAAATTAGCACATTAGGAGCATTTTAGGAGATACAAATAAAAATATGAAAATGTAATTTAACATTAGAAGCACTAAATTTTGAATGTCTATAATTCAAAAACTTATCATTCAACTGGCTTGAAATTTCATTTCTAGGCATATTTTGAACAGAAGATTTGAAATATCTCGTTAAATTTGGGTATTGCCATTGAAAAAAATGAAGTTTGGATCCGTTTTAATATGTAGATGGCCCCCTAAGCAAATTTTATATACATCATTTAAAAGTAGACTTTATTTCCAATCGTCCGGTACCAGTAACTTTTGTCTACGATAATTTGTTGAGGAGTTAGTAGGGGGTGTTTACTTTTTTTTTCCACGACTGTACATTGTTGCCATAATGACTCTCTGTGCAACGCGACATTGTTTTGGCAAATTTTCAGAAAATATTTGTGATAAATTAGAAGTCATATATACCGTCCGAAAGGTAATTTTCTGACGAACAAAAGATATGCGACATGTTTTCAGCTACATGCAACAAATTCCAAGTTATTTAGCAAAATGTTGTGAATTTTTTTTTTTTTTTTTTTTTTATTAATTTATAAATCTTTGTGGTATTACGAACATAAACAATGATGTCAAATATACCGCTGGAAAGCGCGTTTTATTTGGATTAATAATTACTAAAAATATAGGTTAATATCAAAATATTAACCCGAGTTCTATAGAGAAATGTAGAAGCACTTCTCAAAACTTTGACGGCCATATTGATTACGTCATCACTGCCGCTAGAGGGCCAGGAAAATTTGTGTCCCAGGCTTTTTGGACTAGTCTATCCATGTACTATCTGAGTCCAAAGTGGCGCATTGGTTGCCAGATGTGAAATATTTTGGTATAATTTTGAGCTAACTCACCCCACTAGTGGCATCTTATTGTTAATCATACAAATTATTGGTTCTGGTTTATCTGTGTTACATAATATTAATTTAAAAGGTATATTACCAAAATATTGAAAAGAAAAAAGTGTGAAATTATTATTGAAAAAGGAAGACACAGGAAAAAAAAAAAAAAACTACTGTTTTATAAAAAAGTTTATTTTTCAGCATCTTCTGCTAATAATGCGAGTGCTGAATCTTTCGTTGATGATGAAAACTAAAGTCCAAAAGAGGTACGTTTCTCTAACTAAAAATATATACAGAAATTAATCTATGCACAACTGAATTGTTTTTTCCATTTTTTTTCAGAAAATGCTGTCAAAATTAGAGTTTTGAAAAAAATTTCTAAAATTTAAAAAAAAAAAAAATTAAGAATTTACATTTAAAAAGTAATACATATAAAAATTTTTATTTCCAGAAAAATAACATTAGAAAAATATACGTATACACAATAAGTAATATTTTGTTTATAAATACTTTATTTCCAGGCCATAATATTTTTTTTTTACAATATAGCTAAAGATATGTCAAAAAGGCCATAATAATTTTTTTTTTTACAAAATATAGCTAAAGTTATGTCAAAATTTAAATGAAGCAGGAGATAAAAATATTAATTAGAAAAAAATTATCTTGTGATTTTATATTGATTTCCTACATGTAGATATACAGGACAGCAATGCTTCTTTTCCGTAATGATCATCACACTTGAAGTCTGTAGTGGCAGCATGACAATAAACTGGTGGCACAGAAAAATTCAATATTGCGGCACTTTAGATGAGAATAATTTTAGGCCCCCGTGATTAACACTAGGCTGTCAATGGTGTACTATAGATGATGCACCATCTCAAGCCATGGATTAAAATTCAGAAAAAAAAAAAAAAATCTTTTCATGAAAGAGGTGTTCTTATAGAAAACACCAAAAAATACAGAATTAGCATTTTTTTAAAGTGATTTTATATACTTAAATTACATAGGAAAATGACTCAATTTTAAAATTAAAACTGATTTACTGATTTCTGTTTGTAATTTTTTAAGTAAATTTTTAATTTGCATAAAAATGCAATAATTTAACTTATTATTAATTTAATATTTAAAATTCTATTTTGAACAAACTTTGATTCTATAAAAATATTTGATGTGGACATTTCTTTCATTCATACAAAGGGGTAGGGGGGACAAAATCCATCTCAAAGCTTGTCAGCCCAACACCTCAATAATAACATTTTGTAGGATGTAGAGAATCTGAATATAAACACCAAATACGTAGCTTTTCTTGAAAATCAGTCTCATTGTGTCCCTTAGAAGGGTAGGATTGCAAAAATGTAGCCTAGAAACTATCACGACTTTAACAGATAAAATTTTGCAAGATACATTTTTAAGAATAGAAATATCAGATCAGATATTTTTTTTTTAATCCCTATCCCCTCCCTCTTTGGAGAGAACATACAATCTACCACAGCATCTCTGATAATTTTTTTCATGATGCAGATTCATGGCATATAAAATCAGACAAAAATTATTTTTTTAAAATTAGACATCCTTTCACCCCAGTAAGGATAGGGGAGGGGCAAAAATTTATCTCAAAAATTGTCAAGGCCATATAAAATCAGAGAAAAATGATTTTTTTTTTTTTTAATTAGGCATCTTTTCACCCTAGTAAAGGTAGGGAAGGGGGAGGAGCAAAAACATATCTCAAAAATTGTCAAGGTCATATAAAATCAGAGAAAAATTATTTTTTTAAAAATTAGGCATCCTTTCATCCCAGTAAGGGTAGGGGGGGGGGGGGGGCAGAGCAAAAACATATGGGGCATTCTCACAATCTTTTGACTTTTATGTCCCTGAATAATAATTTTTATTTTAATACATTTTTTTGTGTTTTTTTTTTTTAATTTCATATACTGGGGAACATCCTATTGCATGATTGCATAACATTATTAATGAGATAAATAAGTTTTGGACGATGTTGGGTGTCCAAATACCAGGAAAACTCCTATACTGTCCCGTGTCCCTGATGCTGATTTTTAAGTTTGGAGCTGTCCATATAAAATTGTTTCAATAAAAGTAATTTAATGTAATTTTTTTTCCGAAACTGGGACAATTGTTTTATATAAATATGTAGCAAAAAATTAACCTGCATACATTTTTACAGTTGGTATTATCTTTTGAACTCTGTCCCTGGGTTTTTCATCCTTACCGTCCCTCTTGCTAAACTTATACAGAAAATCACTTCAGATGCAGCCACATAATTTTTTTCAAATTTTTTCTCATGCAGAAGTATGCTAGAGAAAGAAGGTCTAAAATTCTTTGACAAGAAATTTCATGCAGAATTTAAATAACAATTTCAAGATTATGGCTTTATTGGTAGTCTTACCGTCCCCAAGGTTTATTCCTGCACTTTTCGAGGTAAATTTAAAAAAAAAAAAATTAATTTAATCCAATGTTAACAACTGTTTCTAAAAATCAATGAACATTGTGACTATCACTTAGTCTTAATATGATTTTCCTAAAAATAGGTGGTAATTTTCCTTACCGTTCCATCCTTACAGTCCCCTTTTTTTCCAATTCTTTAACACCCCTTTAAGACAATGTTATACAAAAATTCTGTATTAAAAGTACTATATTTTTCATTATTTTTTATTTGAATGTCCTGTGGGTACTATGCAAATTCATTATAAGTAAAAATTTAGAAGAAAATAAAAAGTTATAGTGGTAAAATGGTAAGGAAAATTAAACTCGCAAGTTTAACTTAAACCTCAGTTAAATAAAAAAATTTCCGCTGCTGACCATTTTTTCTTTATTTTGAATCAATAACCCGTTCAGAACGAGCGACCGGTATTCGTGCCAGCCTCGTTTGCACTTTCATCCCGCGCGACGGGTATACGTGCCGGCGTTTTTGCACTCACATCCCGAGCGACCGGTATTCGTGCCACACAGTTGGAACGTTTTATTCCAGAAAATTTAACTCAGAAGAAAATTTCGTAATCAAATTAGAATATACATTTGGGAAGAACATATTTCCTTATTCCATTACATATTCCATTAGGAAAGCAAATGGAATCAATTAATATATTTTTAATCCATGTCAATTTAATTTTTTTCCAAAAACGACTGCAATGAAAAAAAAGTGTTTATTTCACATGCGTCTATTTATGCTTCTGAAACGTGATTTTCTTTCTATCATAAATCTTTTATGCGTCAAATGAAACTTTATTTTTTGTTTATCAGAAATTTTTCTATGTCAATTGGGAAAAGGAATGGTTTAGTCTGCTGATTAACTCTAAGCTTATGACGTAAGCTTCATGTACACATATGGCTAGGCTTCCAGTTGATTCATTTTCAATTACTTCTTTTCTACTTTTATCTCGATTGGAAATAATTTATTTGTACAGTTTGGGACTTTCGTTCATTGAGGAGAAAAGCAGGAGGCCTATTTATATTTTTATTTTGTTTCAACAAGTGCTGCTACGCAGCTTAAATATTTGCTGATGCTTGTTCAAAATATTTTCGGCACCGTCAAGTCAAGAAAACTTTTATGCGTTCTTTTCTTTTTTTTTTATTCCTTCAATAATTATTCATACCGTTTCAAATAATTCTGTCTTAAATTATCTATATTTAAGTATCTTATTTTACAAACTCACTAAAATGTCTAAAAATGCAAGTATTTGACTGAATATATGGAATAGCTGGGATAGTGAAAAATATATAGTAAAAGAAAAGAAAATGCATGAAATTTATGTATTTTCAGAAAGTACAATTTAAGAGGGTGGTGTGATTCTAACACAATCATTGAACTCTGACATTTTGATAAATGTTTGTTTTAAAGTTAATAGTTTCAATTAATAGTCAGTTTGCCCCTTATACATTATATACAGTAAAACCATGATTATCCACAGTGCGGTTTATCCACGAAGCATTTTTTTTTTTAAATTTAAGCCAACAGCAAGGAAAATACAATAAACCCTACTAATAAATATAAACAGAAAAAATTACGTATTCGAAAGTAATAGAAGAATATTTCTAGACTCGGTTGCCATGTTTAAAATATCAGATATAAAGTCGATGTTTTTTCTTGATTTTATTAACAAAACATAAACACAGTAATTAAAATATTTAACAATTAAATAAGACTATTATGATAAATTTCAGGGAAGCATATTAATAGCTTCCTTTTTGAGATAGAAAAGGTGTTTCCAAAGCAAGAAGCAAAAACAGGTGACTGATTTTTTTTTTTTTTTAAAGGTGTAACTCAACTCTTTTTTTTACAGTATGTATGGCATTGTTTCTTGTTCACTGTTCTTTATTTTAGTGATTTAAACGTAAAGCAAAGGTTTCTGTGCATATGTATTTTAAACGTTTTATTACATTTTTTTTGTACACTAAAACATCGTTTATATGTTTTCTTTTTTTCGTGATTGCACCCTATTTTCAGTATTAAAAGTTAACCGCGGTGCCCTTGCCACCCAATTCCGCGGATAATCGGGGCTGTACATTTATTTGATTTCGTTAATATTTCCATTTTATAAACTATTTTTAACATTAACGGCATTTTTTATCAGTATATTTAAAATTATTATTCAGTTTTAGAAATTATTAAAAAATGTTATTCAATACTTTCAACCTCATAAATTTATTTATATGTTTAAATGTGTATATATATATATATATATTAAAAGATATATAATAAAGATATTAAAGATAATAAAGATATTTTAACAAACAAATTTTTGGAAGAATGCATTTTAAGTTATTCAAGTTTACTCATTATTATCAAGTATTCTTTATTTGATATTTCATTTTATTATACGTTACTATGTGCATTATTTCTTTTATTTTCAAAAATATTTTTACCATCGACAACTTTTTAGAAATGTTTATTTTAAAAATTTAAAGTATAATTCTATTTTACTTATTATTTATATTCAATATTTTTTATTTTATAGATATTTTATGATTGATTATATATTTACATGTAAATTTTGAATTTTCACAAATATTTTAAATGAAATTAAAAGTTTTCAAACTATTTTTATGTCTGCCTGTAAAATATGCATTAAAAAGATGCATGCAGAAGTTGTTGCAAGTTTTATTTAATTATTTTTATTTGTGAATAAATCAGCGTTTTAAAAATACTTGTCTTATTTACGGAATGTGTTAACAATTATTTAGAAACAAAACTATCCTTTATTTAAGCAAAACATTTCATATGTTGCTGTATTAAAGGAATGTAAGTATTTTGTAATCATATAATATTATTTTTTAAACTGAAAAACGTGTTTAAAACATGCATTATATTTGTTTAAAAAGTTATTTTTACATTAAAATATCCGAGAAAATATTTCAAACTTTTGTGTAAATATATATAATAACTTATTTCATGTATGTGCATTTCAAAATGTTACATGGAAAAAGGAATCTTTTATAAATTTTTGAAGAACTCTTTAGAACTCTTTACAAAAGTTAGGCTTAGTTTCACAAAATCCTTCGGCCCAGAAGATGAAATCCAATTTTCCCGCTCCGTCCTCAGATGCGCACTTCTGAATGTGCGCGCCGTCGTGAACAGGTTAAGGCATTCGTCTATCAGATTAAAATGTTATTTTAGCAAGTTTAATTTCACCAGATTTTTATTCCAGAAAGTCAAAAGATTGTGAGAATGTCCCATATCTCAAAAATTGTCAAGGCCTCAGTGATAAAATTTTCTTAGATGCAGCATGTCAAAATATAAACACCAGATGAAGTTTTTTGTACTTCAGCCACTTCTTTTCTTCTGGAGGGTGGGGCTGCAAAAATGAATATCAGGATATATGATGGCTCTGAAGATAAAATTTTGGTAAGATGCTTTCTAAGAATATAAACATCAGATCGATTGATTTTGTAATTTCCTCCCCCCTTTTAGAAGGAACATATAATCTATTACAGGCAGGGTTTGTAAATATCATATTTTCAAAAATATCCAATATGTTGATATACAGGGTGATTCAGCTCGTCGGTGACAAACTTTAAGGATCGATAGAGCACACCTAGACGAACATTTTTGAATAGGGAATGTAGGGTCCCTGACGCGATGGTAAGGCGCTAGGCGCTTTCGAAAATTTGGGTGCCGAAATTCGAAACGTCATAAAAACTAGGGAAATGGTTAGATTTTCTTGCTTGTTGCGTCGAAATGATTCTGTTTGTTTAGACTTTCTTCAGTACCAATTTGATAAGCGTATCTCTTAAAACATGGATAGGGGGCGCTGCAGACTTTGGAGAGCTAGACAACAACTTTAAGCCCGTTATTTTGATAATTTAACACATGCTCGCCAAAGTTTATACTCTAACTTAAAGTTTGAACCCAAAAGTAGAGCCCTGCAAAAAGCGTAAGAGCCGGAATAAAATGTCAAAGTACAGGGTGGTCGAAACTCGAAGGCTCCTAGGAGATAAACAAACAGATTTCTTGACTTATGGCATGCATTTTCATGATTCTGTTTGCTGGGGCTCTCTGAAACTCAGTTGAACGGTACAAAAAGAAACATCGATAGGGGGCGCTTTGGGCAAAAAACATAATTCGTTGACATTTTGGACGCTAACTGGAAACGGGGCGCTACGATCAGTTAGAAACAAAACAAGAGAGTAATTTACTTATCATAAGAAGCTATTAAAACTGCAGTTTGTTTGTTTTTTTTAACAAACATAGCTGGTTTCAATCATGCACAATGCGCGCAATAAAATTTACATAAGGTGCTTTTTGCTGATTTATGCAAAAGATATCGTACCATATCGATATGCAAAAGATACGTAATGCGTAGACGACAACGCGAGATGACGTAGTTGTATGCGCAGACACGTCTTTTGAACGTGCGGTACCTACTTAAGCTTCGGGTTACTTGTCTGCAGATCGGTAGTAGGATGGAACGGTACACAAACTCTGAATTGGCTGACATGCATTTGGCGTATGGCGCTGCTGGTTGTAATGGACGAGCCGCTCAGCGGTTGTACGCCGAGCGTTACCCCAACAGGCAAATCCCCTGCCATGCCTTCTTCGCTCGAGTACACCAGAGGTTGTCCACAACGGGATCTTTCGACGGAGGCAGGCCTGAACGGGAGCGATCAGTGAGCACCCCCGACAACGAAGAGGCTGTGCTTAACCTGGTTGAGGACAACCCAGGTCTTAGCACGAGAGATATCGCCAGACATGTTGGCATTTCGCAAGCAACTGCGTGGCGCATCTTACGTTCCCGGAATCTGCACCCCTACCACATCCAGCAGGTGCAGTTGCTCAGAGAGCAGGATTTTGGCCCTCGAGTGGAATTCTCAAGATGGTACTTGGCGATGAGATCCAGGGATCCCCGTTTTGTAAACAGCATTTTGTTTACGGACGAGTCCACCTTCAGCCGGGAGGGAATGTGGAACGCCCACAACAGTCATGTGTGGTGTGATGAAAATCCACATGAAACCAGAAGCCGAGCAGCCCAGGAGCGTTTCTCAGTAAATGTGTGGGCCGGCATTCTGGGGGATTGCCTCATTGGCCCTTATTTGTTACCTGAACGGCTGACAGGTGGAAATTACCTGATTTTCCTGGATCAAGTGCTGCCGCAGCTTCTGGATGAGGCGCACGTACCCGAAGGTTCGCGTCGCCAGATGTGGTTCCTGTTGAAATTACAAAAGTAAAGTCTAACACGAGTAGCAGAGCTGCGTTAGCAAATGGAAACGCGAAAGCTGAAAGAATCCCTAAACCTCTTTAAAACAAATTATATTAATAAAGATTCAATTACTATTTAACTTTAAAAGAAAAATTTAAACAGCTGAAATAGAAAATCATTTGTGGTGGTTAAAGAAATAAACAAACTAGATTTAAAATACAACTAACGTTTATTATTCGATTAAATATACTTTAAAAATAGAATGATAAAACAATTACATACTCATAATTCTTATATATTCTTCTCATAAATGAAACTAACATTATACTCTTAAAAACATAAAACACTTCATGACACTATCAAATGATTATACCAGTGAACCAGAGTCCTTCATATTTAGCGATCAAAAACTCACGTGCATTACGCTGAATTGCTTAAACACATTCACTTGAAAAACGAAAACCACTTTTCACAAACCATCTCGATATTCAGACAGTCGAAGGTCAACCGATGTAATACGAATAAAGTACCCATAACTGTAAACAACATCTTCTGGAAACGTCATTACTAATACGGATCCCTCTTACACTTGTAAAACCGATTCACATCTAAAACCACGTTGAAAAATAAACCGGCTTCTTTCTAGAGCGAAGAATCACACATGACACCATCGATGAGAGAATCAAAAAGGCAGCCCGTGAAAAATGTTCTCTTGATTAAAAGTCAAATTCCAGGTTGACAATAAAAATAATCTCATTCAGCATTAAAAACTCCAAGGAGACTTAAGACTAAAAGGAAAAACATGCACCATCTTTTCAACTCGCCTAAAACTAAAAACATAAAGAGACACTTTACCACATAACAGCACGGACTGAAAACGCATATCTATCACGTTGAATGAGAGCATATTTATATCATCCAACCACACAGGAAAAACAACTGCACGCAGCCCGGAAGTTACATCCTCGATCTCTGAAACGCTAATGGAAGAAAGGACGAAACGTCATATGCAAAACGAACGACCGGATGACTAACGCCATCTCGTGTTCATTCGTAAAAACTCCTCAGTTGGATCAGAAGATTTCGGATGTATTGCGTCACGGACGAAAACGTGTGCTAAATGCCGGCTCTTACGATAGCAAAGTGAAACATAAATAAAGTATATGGAGTAACGAAAGAAACTCAAAGCCTGGAACTAAAGCTTGGAAATAACAATAGAATAAAGGTAAGTGGAACTAAATAAAGTGTATTTAAATAAAGATAATGAATTAATTATACTTGTAAATAAAAAGTAAAAGTGAACTGTTATGATAGGGATATGTACAGGGATGAGAAAGGGTCTGTTTACCTAACAAAGCCCCCCCTCTCAGAACCTGTACATCTAACAAGGGCATCAGCCCACAGAGACACTAGTAGCAACCCAAATGGATAGTCTAACACATCAAGTATCTCCTGAGCAAAAATTAAAGAAATACCCATATCTACAACTCACTTAATAAAAACAAAGTTCCATAATCGTAATAAAAACTCAAATAAGGCAAAAGAATCCTATTAAAAACGACTAGACAGCTGGCGATGCTAAAAGCTGAAGAAACTCCGGAACACTAAAAATTACATCAATATTACAATAAAACAACAATTATATATATCACAGTAATAACTAAATATAAACATAATTACATTAAAAACATTTCTAAAAATCATCTTCAGTCCATTATATAAGTAATCTCTCTCCTCTCCTCTCACAAATTCACATTTATATTGCACATGCCAAGTCTTAAAAATTCAAAAACAAGATCTTCTACATGAAAGATTTAACATAACTGAAAAATGTACCCCAAAAATAAACCTTATATTATATCCTAAATATTTACTATCAGATTTTTAACAATTTTAAAAACTTATATTTATAAAAACAATTTTTATTGGTCTATACCTCCAGTTCCTCAACTTATCAACCAACAGTCAATTCAACCTGCTTAACTAGAATCAATTAAATAACTGCAATACAATTTCCTCAGACAAATTCCAGCCAGGCAAATCCAAACAGTTAATGTGTTAATTTCTATTCTGACACAATAACACATTCCACTTCTCACAATATTTCAAATCTATCAGGTATGACTCAGCTAGCTTCAAAAAAAAAAAATGATCCAGTGCAAGATATACAGCAATAACTGATTACCAAAAACGTAACTCCTAACACTATATATGGGTTACTTAACAATGGCAAGTATACTGTGTTCAACCAACCTAAATTATTCTCCATATAACAGCTTCTTTAAACATAAGTAGGTTTAAACCACAACTTATCTAAGAATCCAGATGGAAACATTTATCAAAAATGGTACTTCACATGCATTCAATCTTTCGAGATCAGGTACTAGGTATCATACCTACATCCAAAAAAAAAACAGTCGCCCACATACTCTCTAAAAAAAAAACAGACGTAGATAAATGTGGTACCGGATATGAAATATCTTCAATTCAAAAACTAGACTCGTAATGATCAGAAACTAGGGGACTGACCACATCCCCTCATATCAGCCTCAATAGTAAAAGAGCACAGACCATACTACCGCCAACAATCCAAAGAAAAACCTAGTCACTACTGTAATCATCAGCATTACTCATTACCACAGCATGTAGACAATTAAAAAAAACTACCTTGCTAATTAACTAACGAGCCATACCAAAAAAAAACATAATGTATTTAAACAATTTATCATAATTTCTGCCCTATCTAGAATCAGGCAAAAATTGAAATCAGAATTTCCCTTAAAAACTTCGAAGATTATGATTAACACAGCCTGCCCGCCAGAATTGTCTAATCAACTTCCATTTTCTGAACTCACTTGATGACCTCCGGAAAAACTAGATATCCTATCACAGAAAGTACAACCTCAAAATTTTCCTCAGCTATTAAAGATCTTACAATATTACAATACTCATGATGATACTCATGCGGAGAAAGCAACCCGGGATAAAACAAATAATTTTACACTTTCCCACAATTCATACCATCAAAAAAAATTATAATTACCTAACACATCTAAAAAGACTTCAACACCCTCTTAAAACTTCAAGCTAGGCAACGCCGACACTACAACTTAAACATCAGAATTAAGTATACCATAATATTTCATATGACATTCCGTCATGCAGCCAAAAACTGGTCTCAAAAAAACACATAAGCTCCTACCATTTTAGTTAGGGTTACAAGTGCCCTAGATATTAACAATGCTCTTCTCTCTCAGCTCATTCCCAATTCTTTCTATAATCTTTAACAAAAAAATGAACTTAAAACTATATATTTGTATCACTGTCAAAAATGAGAATCAATTAAAATCATAAAAGAAAAAATAAAGAAAACTAAATAACCATAGTAATAAAAAATAAGAGCACTGATCCAGACACCATACCACAGCCATGACTGCAATCCATAAACATCATTCCAATTCCTTCAAAAATAATTCAGTCAAAAGTATCTATAATAACCTTAAAAACCGACTTCTAAAGGCAAAATATATACAGTTTAATTATTCAATTATATGCAATATCAACGTCACCAGCCAAAGATCAACAAGAAGTCCACTTTAGCACTTTCCATCTCTTAACTATTCATCTCGTAAGTTTTCCCAGGGTCCAGAATTCAAAATTTCCAAAAATCTATATTCCAACGCAGGCCTACACCAGAATCAACAAACACAACTATTTACTTTAAAACCCTTTTAAATATTCAATCTTTCCAAACGATCTGGCTCCGATCCTCAAAAATTTACATTTCCATTACAAGACCTTCTCAAAAGTACACCAATTAACTCATGGTTAATCCATATAATTTTATACTGTAAATTAAACAGGCAATTAAGCACAAATAAAAAAAACTTCTCTGTTTCTATTTTATTAAAAAAAAACTACACATTCAGTACACTTCCCCTTTTAAACAGCAGATACAGAGCTTTAACTTGCTCATTTTAAAAATTACTGTAACAGGTGACAACCAATATTCTGATCAGAAGTTGACACCAAGGCAAGCCTAACTGAAACATGCAGTCAAAAATATATTAAAAAAACAAAAAAAACACTTTATTGGAGAAAAAAAAATTAAATCTATATCTGAAAAATACTTAAAAATATATATAAATCAAATTTATTTTCACAAAACAATAAAAAAAAAAAAATAGAAAAATATACCATTTAATTCATACAATTAATACATATAAGTTAATGGTCACTTTGTACAAAGTAGAGATCCTAGGATTTTTAACAGTCATCTAAAACAATATGCATTTTATTCAGATATTCATTGAACTTACTGTGACCTTTTGTCAGGCAAAAACTGAAACATTAAAATTTAAGGCATGGAGAGGTCTGAGGTTTTAGCTAAATATACTTTATAAGACAATGAATCATTTTTACAATTACACTGCATATTCAAATTATGAACAAGTTCAAAACTATATCTAAAAATAACCTGGATATAAATATCCCATGGTTCTCAAAAAGTATTCTGAACTTTACACTAAATTCCATGATCCATAAAAGTCAAAATTTAAAACTTATATTTAACGGTTAACTTTACTTAAATCCCCCCCACGATAATGGATTAACATAATTTCCTTAAAAACTGCTATTAAGTAGACTTTAAACTATACCAAGAATTATTTCAAACTTAAAAGAAAAACTTAATACATTAGAGTAGTCAAGATATTCAAATAACATCTCAGCACTCCAGGATGGGCTCTTTAACAACCTTAAAAGAAAAGAAATACCCCCCAATGCTAAGCATGACAAATAACACCTCAACCACCATAAATGTAATATTACACTATTGCCATAATAAATTAAACTAAAAAAAAATTTATGAAGAGTCAAACTATTAACTTCAATTTATTTAATTCAAATTACAATGAAACTATTTTAATATACCACTCATGATGATTGGATACATGTGGGAAAATTTGCCAAAATACCACGGACCTCCAACCAATCAATTGCAGTAAAAAAAATTTAACATTTAATAACTTTTATCAAAATTTACCATCACCGTAAGGGTTAAATGTTAATTACTTTTAAACTTCTGAAAAATTATACAATTTAACACATCTAAACTACCGCTCCAGATAAAATACAGATCTTTAATTAAGCTCAACCCAATAATTACTTTAATCTTTAAATACTATTTCAAAATCAATAATTTATTCAGAAAAACATCTTATTAACCTCTTCCAGCCCCATTAAATCAATTTAGCCCATTATATCAGTAAATCTAAAAATTATGGAAAGGAGCCCGATACATTTAAATACAAACAGATTTCTTTATAATCTTAAAAATATTTCTCAAAATCAAACTCTAAAAACCATTAAACCTGTATTTGTTTAAAAATCTACTTGATTAATATAATTCTCAAAACTACAATAAACCAGTATCCCTACAATCAATTCATTATTTAGAAACTTTAACCAATCTTAAAGAAAAATTCAATTCAAAAATACTTTATACTCTATTAAAACTTTAAACATGATAACAATAAAAATGGCTATATGCATATCTAAAACAATATTTAATCTAAAACTTTTATGCATATCTAAAAAAATTGTAACATGCATATCTAAAACACAATTTAATCTAAAACTTTTATGCATATCTAAAAAAAATTGTAACATGCATATCTAACACACTTTTATCTAAAAAAAAATGCATATAGTAGTCAAAATATCACAGATCTATAACAATTTTAACAGACGAAGAAAAAGGGCACACTTCCAGCTACACTCATCATCTTGATGACTTGGTTTTAATATCATCTTATGCGATCTCAATTCAGAAAAATACCAATTTAACGATGCAAATCAACATTCATTAAGTCTCCATCAAATGTTCATGCAAGCTTAGTCAATCACCGGAATGTCCACAACAGTTCCAGAAGCCAACTTTCAAAAGAACAAATCTCAGCAAATAGTCCTTGAAGAACCAAGAATGAACCCAAAATTGGGCCCACACGAGATCCACTGCTCTCAAAAACTAAGTCACTTTAAATATTACTTTCAGATGACTTGTTAAAAACGAAACTTTCACTGAAGATTTCAGATCTCACCATAAAGCACATTCCAGGAACATCACTTTCATTTGTATAACACTTAAATTTCATAAAAGATTTCTTGATCATTTTCAACATCAAATTCCAAACTTTAAACTCTTTATTGAGCATTTTATCCTTCAATGGTTGATTGAAATATCTCTGGTTCTTGTGTCATGAAGTCCAAAAAAAATTTTACTTCTTAAAAATATCATATTCAAAATAAATTTTATAAAGTTAAAATCTTAAAAATCGTATTTATAATATTATGAAACAAAATTTAAAGTAGCATTACAATTACTATTGAAAATTACAACCTTTTAACAATATATTTACTTATAGCCCCCCCCCGTCAAAGACGGTGTATTAATCAAAATCAAAAAGGGGGAGTAACCACCACATCAGTTTAAAGCCAAACCAATTAAGGTTAAAGATGGCAAAGAAAAATTTCAAACTCTATTTTTAACTCTTATTTAAATCTTTTAAATTATAACTATCATTGAACAATAAAGGAATTAAAGTATATTAATCAATCAATTTACGAATTTCTTTAATTTTTGAACTATGAAAACAAACTAACAGAGGTCAGGGAAACATAACCCCATAACCCTTGTTGAAATTACAAAAGTAAAGTCTAACACGAGTAGCAGAGCTGCGTTAGCAAATGGAAACGCGAAAGCTGAAAGAATCCCTAAACCTCTTTAAAACAAATTATATTAATAAAGATTCAATTACTATTTAACTTTAAAAGAAAAATTTAAACAGCTGAAATAGAAAATCATTTGTGGTGGTTAAAGAAATAAACAAACTAGATTTAAAATACAACTAACGTTTATTATTCGATTAAATATACTTTAAAAATAGAATGATAAAACAATTACATACTCATAATTCTTATATATTCTTCTCATAAATGAAACTAACATTATACTCTTAAAAACATAAAACACTTCATGACACTATCAAATGATTATACCAGTGAACCAGAGTCCTTCATATTTAGCGATCAAAAACTCACGTGCATTACGCTGAATTGCTTAAACACATTCACTTGAAAAACGAAAACCACTTTTCACAAACCATCTCGATATTCAGACAGTCGAAGGTCAACCGATGTAATACGAATAAAGTACCCATAACTGTAAACAACATCTTCTGGAAACGTCATTACTAATACGGATCCCTCTTACACTTGTAAAACCGATTCACATCTAAAACCACGTTGAAAAATAAACCGGCTTCTTTCTAGAGCGAAGAATCACACATGACACCATCGATGAGAGAATCAAAAAGGCAGCCCGTGAAAAATGTTCTCTTGATTAAAAGTCAAATTCCAGGTTGACAATAAAAATAATCTCATTCAGCATTAAAAACTCCAAGGAGACTTAAGACTAAAAGGAAAAACATGCACCATCTTTTCAACTCGCCTAAAACTAAAAACATAAAGAGACACTTTACCACATAACAGCACGGACTGAAAACGCATATCTATCACGTTGAATGAGAGCATATTTATATCATCCAACCACACAGGAAAAACAACTGCACGCAGCCCGGAAGTTACATCCTCGATCTCTGAAACGCTAATGGAAGAAAGGACGAAACGTCATATGCAAAACGAACGACCGGATGACTAACGCCATCTCGTGTTCATTCGTAAAAACTCCTCAGTTGGATCAGAAGATTTCGGATGTATTGCGTCACGGACGAAAACGTGTGCTAAATGCCGGCTCTTACGATAGCAAAGTGAAACATAAATAAAGTATATGGAGTAACGAAAGAAACTCAAAGCCTGGAACTAAAGCTTGGAAATAACAATAGAATAAAGGTAAGTGGAACTAAATAAAGTGTATTTAAATAAAGATAATGAATTAATTATACTTGTAAATAAAAAGTAAAAGTGAACTGTTATGATAGGGATATGTACAGGGATGAGAAAGGGTCTGTTTACCTAACAGTTCCAGCACGATGGAGCTCCGGCCCATTACACGAACGACGTGCGTCTCCATCTAAACGCAAGGTATGGCCAGCGGTGGATCGGGCGTGGGGGTCCAGTTCACTGGCCTGCCCGATCACCAGACCTCACCTGCTTGGATTTCTTCCTTTGGGGTTGCCTGAAGGCCGAGGTATACCATACACCTGTCAGCAGTGCTGAAGAACTTGTGGCGCGCATTGTGGCAGCTGCAAGGCAGATCAGAGATACTCCTGGCATTGTTGGAAACACACACTCCTCAATGCGACGGAGGTGCGAAGCCTGCATCATGGCCCAAGGTCGAAATTTCGAGCATCTTCTGTAGTGTTATTTTTTGTAAATAAATTTCCAGTATCATTGATGTTTTTGGTCTAAATTTATTCAGAAGTGTTGAGCAGAGGTAGAAAATGTGTTTTCATTATTACTAACTGATCGTAGCGCCCCGTTTCCAGTTAGCGTCCGAAATGTCAACGAATTATGTTTTTTGCCCAAAGCGCCCCCTATCGATGTTTCTTTTTGTACCGTTCAACTGAGTTTCAGAGAGCCCCAGCAAACAGAATCATGAAAATGCATGCCATAAGTCAAGAAATCTGTTTGTTTATCTCTTAGGAGCCTTCGAGTTTCGACCACCCTGTACTTTGAAATTTTATTCCGGCTCTTACGCTTTTTGCAGGGCTCTACTTTTGGGTTCAAACTTTAAGTTAGAGTATAAACTTTGGCGAGCATGTGTTAAATTATCAAAATAACGGGCTTAAAGTTGTTGTCTAGCTCTCCAAAGTCTGCAGCGCCCCCTATCCATGTTTTAAGAGATACGCTTATCAAATTGGTACTGAAGAAAGTCTAAACAAACAGAATCATTTCGACGCAACAAGCAAGAAAATCTAACCATTTCCCTAGTTTTTATGACGTTTCGAATTTCGGCACCCAAATTTTCGAAAGCGCCTAGCGCCTTACCATCGCGTCAGGGACCCTACATTCCCTATTCAAAAATGTTCGTCTAGGTGTGCTCTATCGATCCTTAAAGTTTGTCACCGACGAGCTGAATCACCCTGTATATCCGATATTTTCAATATATATCCGATATTTTCAATATATATACGATATTTTTAATATATATATGATATTTTCAAAATAGTCAACTTATTGATAATTATAAATATTTTCATACTAATATAAATTAGAAACTAAAACATATTGCATTTAGCATGAAAACTTAACAATATTCTAAATGTATTTTTTTTTCACTTATGTAACAAAACTGAAGATAAACTAACTGAAAACAGACACAATTTGGTCTTTGCACTCTTAAAAAACAAACTATGGGTTTAATTATCAAGTTTCTAGAAAATTTTGTGTTTTATACAACAAAATTTTATACAATATACTTTGTTTTTAGTGAAAAATTTGAATATAAATGTAAGCTTGCGTCCTTTTTCATTCTCTAACCTGCTCTGTGGTTTAAACTAAAGGAAAACAAAACCAGAAAAGATTCTATGAAGCAGTAAATAACTTCTCGAAATTAGACAGTTTATCTTTCAATAGCTGTTTTACATAAATATTGTCCCACATAATTATTGGTTCTACATTCTGCATTTAAAAATTCAGCTTCAAACATAAAGCTGGGAAAAGATATTTTTGCAGGGGGGGGGGGGGGGAGCTAAAAAGGGCCTGCCAAAGCAAAAGTTCTTTTCTACAGAATGACACAATCAATAACAGTTAAAAAATTCATTTATACTAGAGCCGTACCGAGTACTCGGTAAATACTCGGTACTCGGCTTACTCGGCCAATTTGCCGAGTACTCGGTACTCGGCTTACTCGGCCAATTTGCCGAGTACTCGGTACTCGGTGAAATTTTGGCCGAGTACTCGGCCAATACCGAGTAGTTGTAAGAATTTCATTTTTTAAGCATATGAATTTAAAACTGATCTGTAAAAAGTTATTTGAATATCAATGTATAATATATGCAATAATTCATAAAACTATTTACTTGGTATTTAACAACATGTCTACAAAATATAGAAAAAATTAAGAACAAAAACCCTCATAAAATAATTCCAGATTAAAATTTAGTATCACATTTATACAAATAAAAATAAGTTCTTTTTAAATATATAGGAAAACAGAAAAGACTATTATTTTGGATAAAGAAACTGAAAATACAACAAATGTAATAAAAAAATTAATAATTAAATTTATTATATTTCAAATTATGGTGCAAAAACACCAAACGTTCTGCATTATCAGTAGACAGGGCATTTCTTTTACTACTATAAATTTGGCCTGCCTCTGAAAATATACGTTCAGAATAAACAGTGGTTGCAGGTGCACATAAGAATTTTTGGTACTTTTCGGTTAGCCGGGTGCCAGTGTTATATATGCATATTTATATACATACATATATGTAAATATACATATATATCCATATATACATATTGTATATATATACACACACATATATATATATATGTAAATATATATGTATATATACATATATGTATGTATATAAATATTTACATATAACACTGGCGCCCAGCTAACCGAAAAGTACCGAATTTTTTTGCAAGGTTGCCCATAATCGGAAAAGTTCTTTTTTCTCCCCCCCCCCCCCCCATGCAAATGGAGTGTCAGTTTTACATAAGTCTTCTGTTAAGAAAGCCTGTATCGCTTTTTGTAACCCTCTTTTTATTTTTAATCAAAAGAAAATAAGGTACAGTTACAAAATAAATATGAAATGTTTTGCATTATTCAATGAATTGTTACAGTAACCAATAAACATTTTTATTTTTGATAGACAGATTTCAGGTATCGGAATAAATTAGAGGGTTGAAGAATGTTTTAATTTTATATTGGTTAATAATTGTACTTGTTATGTGTCAATTCTTTTTCTTTGCTACTGTTTTGAATTGTCAAAAATTGTCTTTAAAAGCTGCACAAATAAATTTCAAATTTAATTAGTTAATATATATATGTATATTACATATATATATATACACACACACACAGGTATATATATATGTACACAGGTATATTTATATATATATATGTACACCTAAGCTCACATTATGTGCACATCAGCATTTTTTTCCCCTTATTACACAACTACTCGGTACTCGGTCGAGTAGTCAGTGGCCGAGTACTCGGTACTTGGCTACTCGGCCAAAGTACTACTCGGTACACCACTAATTTATACTTGTTTTGACTAAAAATATTATATGCAATATTTTGAAAATTAGTGTCAAATATATATGAAAATATCAAACTTCATGATATTTTAAAAATAAGTATTGGATATATATCCATTGATATATATCACCGAACCCTGATTACAGGCTTGGTAGTAATTTTTTTTTCAAGATGCAGATTCTGGATTTATAACACCAGAAAAGGCTGATTTTGTTTAATTCAAATCATGTCACCTTAGCATACGCGCAGGGAGAAGGGTGCAAAAATATAGCTCAAAACTAGTTCAGGCCTAAGTGATAAAATTTTGTTAGATGTAGAATATCGAAATATAAACTACCAGATATAGATAACTTTTTAGTAATTCAGCCACTTTTGTCCCTCTGTTGTGGCAGGGAGGTAGCTGTGAAATGTTAAATCAGCATTTGTGATGGCCTTTGAACATAAAATGTTGGCAAGATATTTTCTAAGGATATAAACATCAGATCGGAAGATTTTCTAAAAAGTTTCTTCCCGAAAGTGGGGTAGGATTCAGAATCTATTGAGGCTTTCCTGATAAAAGTTGTGGCTTTTTTGGCCATTGGGGGATCTTGTCTGCAATGTTTTTGTCTGCGTCTCCCCAAATTTATATCCTCTTTCACTCTAAGATTATAATATTACATAGTAAGACTGATATTTATTGTATAATTCAAATTTCCATTTTGAGACAGTTTATAATTTAGCAACTAATTCAAAAATAAGATTGAATTTGGATGTCTTTATGTATATTTGAACCTATTTAAATAATATCTTAGGATTAGTAATAGTAAAGAAACGAACTTAAAAGTAACGAATATATAGAAAGTTAGGAATAATCCAAGATATTTCCTTATTAGACTCAAGGGGAGAGGAGGATGTGGATGCTTGCACTTGCACTGGTGCCAGAATAACCTTGGGCTGGCTCTGATTTTGACTAGTTCAGTCACTATTAGATTATTGTGTCACTATTAGATTATTCATCTTTATATGAAAAATAACAATAATGTACTATTATTTTTAACACAATCATACTGATTGGTAAAGTTATCACATGGATTGAATATTTCCAAATGAGAGAAAAAATGCCTAAGACGGGACTCAAACCCAGATCCTTGGCTTACATTGCCAATGCTCTACCGTTTTAAGCTACCTGCTAAACCTCTGAAAGGTAGCTTAAATGGTAGAGCATCGGCAATGTTAGAGAACAGTGTGAATGTTTTCAAGGAAGGGATAAAATTTTGATAGCTAATCAAAGATAAGGAAGGTGTATTTTGTATTAATATGTTGAAATTGTTGTATTACTGAATAGACCCACTTTTATAAAAGAAAAAACAAAAAAAAACATGTTTTAAAAATGTTTTGGGAATTACGAAAGTAACAGCATCACTGTTTGATGCACTGTGAGAGAGTTTTAAAATATTTATAGATATGAGCTGAATGGCATATATTAAACCATAATGCTGATAGTGGCTATACTTTAAACAATTTTATAACCAATGTCTACAGATTATGATAAAGTTTAAGAAAATGGAAGTTAACAGAAATAATTCATAGAACAGCTCAAAAAAAAAAGTTTTACAATAACTGATGCAAATAATTTACTGAAAACTTTATAAGGATAATAACTAAAACATTTTTAAGCTTAATCTGAACTAATAAATGTATTAAAAGGATATGGTATTTTTTCATCTTCTACCATCATCATATCAGTTTCAGCATCTTCTAAAGCTTGCTGATCATTCTGTTAAAGAAAAAAGAAAAACGTTATAGAGAGCAACACAACAGCATAAACTAACCCAATAAATTTTCATAAATAATAAACAATTTTTTTTTTAATTATACAAATATAATGATTACATGTGTCAGTCCATGCAAAAAAACAAAACCACATTGACCCCTTCACAAAATTAAACTCCATAAATGCAAACTTTTAATAATTTCTTCATTTTGTTAGTTTATGATGTATAAATTTGGAAAAGAAACTAGCTCAACAGAAAAGAATACTTTAGTAAAAGGACAAAAAAAGAAGTATTAATAAATAGTTAGTTTGAATCAGAGTAATTAGATTTTATCTTTCATTACAAAATTCTAAATATAGTAAATTTAAAAAAAATAATAACTTTTCCTTTCACAAAATGAGAACAAAACAAATCCTTGCATTAATTTCATTCTTAATAACCACACTTAAAAGAAAATGTCTCTAAATAGACATTTTATAATCAATTTCTGCACATTCATTCGGACAACAAATGTCCAAATAGTACGAAATAGATACCAACCCTGTGACAAAACAAATTCTGTTACAGGATAAAAATATTGCAAAGCAGCAAAGATTTAAAAAAAAAAAGATTTTTCCATTTTGAATACATTGAACTGTAATTTCAAAAAACTATAAGTCCATTTTTTTTCGAATTTTGTTGTTGGAGATGTTGTGGATGGAAATGCATCCTTTAAGGCCCTACTTCAGTAACGCTCCGAGATAGAGCGGCTAATGTTATTTCAATGGGAGAAATTTATAACTGTTATTTTTTTGCATTTTGCTCAAATTTGATATTTTTTGTAGCTTTCAAAAGCCGTACTCTTAAACTATGCAGGCCACTTTAAAATTTTATTATTTTTTTTTATTTTAAGGCGTTCTAGATGCGTTATTTTAGGTTGTGCAAAAATTGTCTTTAGTACCTTATCGCGAAAAATCTGTTGGACATTTTAAAATTTGGTAAAGCGGCATGCATAGTTTAATGATTTAGCTTTCTGAAAATGCTTTTCATTTTGATTTTTAAAAAATTAAATCTATGCTGCATTTATAAAAAGTTAAGACACTTTCATTTACAACAGTCAGAAAGACTAAGATCTCCGCCTTAGCCAAGATATGCCTTCTTAGGGGGGGTCGCAAGCGACAAACGACACAGATTACCCCAACGGGGAGTTTATAAAACAGGAAAGTTGTGGGATTTCACCTCTGGCTATTTGCTGTAAGCAACTTCTAGGATAGTAAACAACTAATTTCTTTTCCGAAGCAATGGCAGAGAAGAAAGTTTAAATAAATGGCAACAGATGCTGATTTCAGACAATTTGTTTTACTAGGCTGTTCTACTCATAAAGAAAAGGATTTTTAAAAAGCATTATTGATTTGGAATTTAAACAAATTTATCATTGTTATTACTTTTCTTTCTAACTTTTGAAGTTTAATTTTCGAAAGATTTTTTAATTGCGTAAAACATCAAAATGAAGAAGTCGCTTATTCTCAAAAGATACTAGAACTATCATTTTGTCATCCGCACTCGACAGAGGGGGAGGGGGGGGGGGGAGAAAATAACAATGGTTACTAATGTCCTTAAAAATTAATAGATATATGCGGAGAATAAATACATTTGTATAAAAGATAACTATTGTACAATTCATTATTAAATTGGATTACACTAATTTAAAACTTAGAAATGTGTTTCTCAAACTTTAAAGAAAGATTTCTTTTCACTGTTTTACCGAAAATTTCGGCTAATTTTCAATCATTTAGCAAATACATTCCCTTGCAGCGAAATCCGCATACACAGATGAAATATTTGTGCTTAGTGTATATATTTTTTTCTTTTTTCCCTTCTGAAAAGCAATCGAATAATTTTTAAGGTTATTCAAAACATTTTGATTTAATAATAAGCATATTTTGTTGCAATTCAAATCAGCAGTGAGTGATGCTAAGGGGCATCCCACACTAAGGCGACAAGCGACATGCAGCAGAAACATGTAGCGCAAAAATCGGTCGAAACAAAGAACCAAGTTGTTTCAAACCTGTTTTAAACCAGTTTTTCCAGCGAATTCAAGCGACATGTCCTATGTGTCGCCTTAGTGTGGGATGCCCTAAGAGGCTATTTCAGTCGCGCAAATACACCCGCTCGCTAATGCTAATCCTATGGTTGCAAATTATAAAGATATCTTGGTTGCATTTCTATATTTTTAAATGATTTTTTTTGCATTGGATAGCTGAGATCGATCTGTACAAGGGCCATTTTTTACTTTTTCGATCTTGATTGCAGAATTTTTTATGGGGAGACTACTTTAGTCAAGTGAAATGACCCGTTCGCTAATGCTAATCCTATACAAGAAACATATAAAGATATCTCGGTTGCATTTCAATATTTTTAAATGATTTTTTTTGCATTGGATAGCTGAGATGAATCTGTACAAACACCGTTTTTTACATTTTTTATCTTAATTGCACAATTTTTTATAGGGAGACTACTTTAGTCAAACGAAAAGACCCGTTCGCTAATGTTTATTCTATAGAAGAAATTTATAAAAAATATCTCTGTTGCATTTCTATATTTTTAATTTGTTTTTCTTTTTTTTTTGCATTGGATAGCTGAGATTGATTTGTACAATGAATTGTGTTAATAAAAAAATATCTCGGTTGCATTTCTATATTTTTATTATTTTTTTGCATTGGATAGTTGCATCGATCTGTACAAAGGCCGTTTTTTACTTTTTCAATCTTGATTGCAGAATTTTTTTTAGGGAGGCTACTTTAGTCAAGCGAAATGACCTGTTCACTAATCTAATCCTATAGAAGAAACTTATAAAGATATCTCGGTTGTATTTCAATATTTTTAAATGATTTTTTTTGCATTGGATAGCTGAGATGAAGGGGAGGGGGAGGGAGAGAAAGAAAATAATAATGGTTACTAATGTCCTTAAATATTAATAGATATATGTGGAGAATAAATACATTTGTATAAAAGATAACTATTGTACAATTCATTATTAAATTGGATTACACTAATTTAAAACTTAGAAATGTGTTTCTCAGACTTTAAAGAAAGATTTCTTTTCACTGTTTTACCGAAAATTTCGGCTAATTTTCAATCGTTTAGCAAATACATTCCCTTGCGGCCAAATCCGCATACACAGATAAAATATTCGTGCTTAGTGTATATATTTTTTTCTTTTTTCCCTTCTGAAAAGCAATCGAATAATTTTTAAGGTTATTCTAAACATTTTGATTTAATAATAAGCATATTTTGTTGCAATTCAAATCAGCAGTGAGTGATGCTAAGAGGCTATTTCAGTCGCGCGAATACACCCGCTCACTAATGCTAATCCTATGGTTGAAATTTATAAAGATATCTCGGTTGCATTTCAATATTTTTAAATGATTTTTTTTTTGCATTGGATAGCTGAGATCGATCTGTACAAAGGCCATTTTTTACTTTTTCGATCTTGATTGCAGAATTTTTTATGGGGAGGCTACTTTAGTCAAGCGAAATGACCTGTTCGCTAATGCTAATCCTATACAAGAAACTTATAAAGGTTGCATTTCAATATTTTTAAATGATTTTTTTTTGCATTGTTTAGCTGAGATAAATCTGTACAAAGACCGATTTTTACATTTTCGATCTTAATTGCAGAATTTTTTATAGGGAGACTACTTTAGTCAAGCGAAAAGACCCGTTCTCTAATGTTTATTCTATAGAAGAAATTTATAAAAAATATCTCTGTTGCATTTCTATATTTTTAATTTTTTTTTCTTTTTTTTTTTTTTTGCATTGGATAGCTGAGATTGATCTGTACAATGAATTGTGTGTTGAAATGAATTGTGTACAATGAATTGTGTGAATAAAAAAATATCTCGGTTGCATTTCTACATTTTTATTTTTTTTTATTTATTTATTTTATTTTATTATTATTTTTTTTTTGCATTGGATAGTTGAGATCGATCTGTACAAAGGCCGTTTTTTACTTTTTCGATCTTGATTGCAGAATTTTTTCTGGGGAAGCTACTTTTGTCAAGCGAAATGACCCGTTCGCTAATGCTAATCCTATAGAAGAAACTTATAAAGATATCTCGGTTGCATTTCAATATTTTTAAATGATTTTTTTTTGCATTGGATAGCTGAGATGAAGGGGAGGGGGGGAGAGAAAGAAAATAACAATGGTTACTAATGTCCTTAAAAATTAATAGATATATGCAGAGAATAAATACATTTGTATAAAAGATAACTATTGTACAATTCATTATTAAATTGGATTACACTAATTTAAAACTTAGAAATGTGTTTCTCAAACTTTAAAGAAAGATTTCTTTTCACTGTTTTACCGAAAATTTCGGCTAATTTTCAATCGTTTAGCAAATACATTCCCTTGCAGCCAAATCCGCTTACACAGATGAAATATTTGTACTTAGTGTATATATTTTTTTCCTTTTTTCCCTTCTGAAAAGCAATCGAATAATCTTTAAGGTTATTCTAAACATTTTGATTTAATAATAAGCATATATTGTTGCAATTCAAATCAGCAGTGAGTGATGCTAAGAGGCTATTTCAGTTGCGCGAATACACCCGCTCGCTAATGCTAATCCTATTGTTGAAATTTATAAAGATATCTCGGTTGCATTTCAATATTTTTAAATGATTTTTTTTTTTTGCATTGGATAGCTGAGATCGATCTGTACAAAGGCCATTTTTTACTTTTTCGATCTTGATTGCAGAATTTTTTATGGGGAGGCTACTTTAGTCAAGCGAAATGACCCGTTCGCTAATGCTAATCCTATACAAGAAACTTATAAAGATATCTCGGTTGCATTTCAATATTTTTAAATGATTTTTTTTGCATTGGATAGCTGAGATCGATCTGTACAAATGCCATTTTTTATTTTTTCGATCTTGATTGCAGAATTTTTTATGGGGAGGCTACTTTAGTCAAGCGAAATGACCCGTTCGCTAATGCTAATCCTATACAAGAAACTTATAAAGATATCTTGGTTGCATTTCAATATTTTTAAATGATTTTTATTGCATTGGAGAGCTGAGATCAATCTGTACAAAGGACGTTTTTTTACATTTTCGATCTTGATTGCTGTATATTTTATGGGGAGGCTATATTAGTCAAGCGAAAAGAACCGTACACTAATGTTTATTCTATAGAAGAAATTTATAAAAAATATCTATGTTGCATTTCTATATTTTTAATTTTTTTTTCTTTTTTTTTTTGCATTGGATAGCTGAGATTGATTTGTACAATGAATTGTGTGTTGAAATGATTGGTTGCATTTCTATACTTTTATTATTTTTTTGCATTGGATAGTTGGATCAATCTGTACAAAGGCCGTTTTTTACTTTTTCAATCTTGATTGCAGAATTTTTTTTGGGGAGGCTACTTTAGTCAAGCGAAATGACCTGTTCGCTAATGCTAATCCTATAGAAGAAACTTATAAAGATATCTCGGTTGCATTTCAATATTTTTAAATGATTTTTTTTGCATTGGATAGCTGAGATAAAGGGGAGGGGGGGGGGAGAGAAAGAAAATAATAATGGTTACTAATGTCCTTAAATATTAATAGATATATGCAGAGAATAAATACATTTGTATAAAAGATAACTATTGTACAATTCATTATTAAATTGGATTACACTAATTTAAAACTTAGAAATGTGTTTATCAGACTTTAAAGAAAGATTTCTTTTCATTGTTTTACCGAAAATTTCGACTAATTTTCCATCGTTTAGCAAATACACTCCCTTGCGGCCAAATCCGCATACACAGATGAAATATTTGTGCTTAGTGTATATATATTTTTCTTTTTTCCCTTCTGAAAAGCAATCGAATAATTTTTAAGGTTATTCAAAGCATTTTGATTTAATAATAAGCATATTTTGTTGCAATTCAAATCAGCAGTGAGTGATGTTAAGGGGCATCCCACACTAAGGCGACAAGCGACATGCAGCAGAAACATGTAGCGCAAAAACCGGTCGAAACAAAGAACTAAGTTGTTTCAAACCAGTTTTTCCAGCGAATTCAAGCGACATGTCCTATGTGTCCCCTTAGTGTGGGATGCCCCTAAGAGGCTATTTCAGTCGCGCGAATACACCCGCTCGCTAATGCTAATCCTATGGTTGAAATTTATAAAGATATCTTGGTTGCATTTCTATATTTTTAAATGATTTTTTTTTGCATTGGATAGCTGAGATCGATCTGTACAAGGGCCATTTTTTACTTTTTCGATCTTGATTGCAGAATTTTTTATGGGGAGACTACTTTAGTCAAGCGAAATGACCCGTTCGCTAATGCTAATCCTATACTAGAAACATATAAAGATATCTCGGTTGCATTTCAATATTTTTAAATGATTTTTATTGCATTGGATAGCTGAGATGAATCTGTACAAAGACAGTTATCAACAAGTTTATCAAAAAGAAACAAGTACGTGTAAAACACTATTTTGCACCAAAAAAAAAATGAAACTAAATTGTTCAGATACATGACAAAGCAGTTTTCTATATTAATCAGAAAGTATTTGCATGCATGTGCAGTTGTCAGTGAACCTCCATTGCACACAGAGGTCTGAAATTATTTTCTAAAATGATTTCAGAATATATTCCCAAAAGAATCATAGGTCTGTGGAAGAATTTGCAGGGGGAAATACTGCACAGCATTTTTCATTATGCAGGACTTACCTTTTTCGTGTGCAAATCGTGCAATTTTGCACTATTCCAAACCTGGCCCCTCAAAGTCAACCTCCCCACCAACTTAACCACCTCTCCCCTCCAGAAATTCTTAAAATGGCATCCCTGTTTCTAAGGAAAGGAATTCCTGTACAAATATTTACGGAAATATGATTCAGTCGTGGTTAATATACATAAAGAGGGTTTTATGTTAAGAAGTTTGTTTTGCAGCCCAGATTTTTTTTTTCCCATGAGCATTTTTTAATGTCCGAATTTTCACACTTATGACCAATTTTTTAAAACTTTTGAAAATGAATACTTTGAAAATTTCTGAACAGAATCCCTCCTGAAAAATATGCTGTGTGGGATAAAAGTCACAACTAGAAACAAAAAATGTGTTTGTATTTTTTGCAAAAAATGATAGTTTAAGACCGATTTTCATAGCATCGTAGTTTATAGGTCCAAATCGTAGCAACTATGACTTTTTCGTAGCAGTTGGTAGGTCTGCATATATCTCCTTAACCACTTCACTGGCGACAGGTATAGGGAGACGGTGCTTTTACCTCCGACCATGGTTAAAAATGTATAAACAAGAACGATCATTTCAAACATATATACACAGTGACCTCTCACTTACACGGCTTTCAGGGGCCCGTAGAAAAAAGTCGTATAACTGAGAGAGTCGTATAAGTGAGAGACCGTCTTATTATGCATGTTTCAAACTTTATATGCATAATTATTTTACCTACATTAAATACGATAAGTTTTGAGTACTAAGAACATATTTTAACAAAATTTACAAAATATATTAAAAAATAAAACATAAAATATATTTAAAAAAGTTCACAAATTAGTTCACTTACCACTATGTTAATTTGAAAGATTTAGCAATCAGATTTCCCCAAAAAATTAAGTGACATTAGTTTGTTTCTCTTGTCGACGAAAAGAGAAAATGTCTTTTTCTAAGTCTAATAAAGCTTTTAAGCTACTTTGAGAATAATTAATCATTTTGATGGATATAATTCTTTAACGTATTTAAAGCAGCAATTCTGAAAAATTTACAGCAGCAGGAATACTGCTCTCATCTTCGTCATCGTCCTCGCTCACGTATTCATTATTGATAAACACTTTAACAATAGTGAAAGGATAAAGGTATGAAAACGTAAATTATTTGCACTGTAAAGATTATAAAAAAGAATTCTTGAGTTAGAAATGTAAAATCGTCTGAACCGTTTAATGCGTCATATAAATGAGAGAACTTTAGCATTATTTCCCATAAAGCATGGACGGGACTCAGATAATTCGGCATATAACCGAAAGAGTCGTATAAGTGAGAGAGAAAGGTCACTGTATATATATATAACAATCATTTCAAATTCACAAAATTATGACAGCATTTTTTCCAAATATAAAAAAACTGTTCACAATTTCACAAAAACAGGACACTGTGAGGAATGTCCTAAGAGACCCATGTGAATCTAAAAACTCTCCTTATGAATCAAAATCGTGCTTTTTCCATCAACAGCACTCTGCCCTTTTTTAAAACCAGGAGGAAATTCTGCCTAGATAATAACGTTTTCAGAATCCTTAATTGCTTCTTTAAAATATATATATAAGAGTTATGGAGACAATTTTAAAAAGAAATATAATTTGTTACACTTTAATATTTTTAACTTCATAGTGAGCAGAGTATTTTTATAAATTTTAGAGAATAAGTAAGCTATAAAACAAATTTTACAAACAATTAAGTAACAAGGTCAAATTTCTTAAGTTAAAAAATAGTATAATGTCATGAAAATGCTGCCGAAAAAGCCAAAAATTCAAATAAAACAAATTTAAAAAACTTAAACTTAACTTAAAAAACAAAATCTTTTAAATTATTTTATACAACTATGTGAAAGAATTATACAAGTTGCAAAAATTTTTTAGAAGATTAAGCTTTTTTATGATATAGAATCTATTTATATTCTTACATGTATATTTTCCAATACTTAATTCAACATTATATTAGATATGTTTTCTGATTATAAAAATAATACTTTTACCTCTTTAGCTTTAAGTTCTTCAACTATATCATCTAATCGAGCATTATAGCAAGCAAACTTATTAATTTTCTGCTGATCTTCATAAGAAACATGAAGTTCAGAATCCTAAAATAAAATTATAAACAAATATCAGCTATTAGATTTTTTTTTTTCAACAGTGATATCCTTCAAATAATGCATCATCAACATTATTAAATTCCCATGAAATAAAAATTTATCAATTAAACTACATTGAATATTTATTAATCAAAAGATTTTAAAGGTTTCAGAATGTAGAGCATTTTACCTTTTGAACATAACTGCTAGACTGCTACGAGTAATAATGTTTGAATCATAAATATTTTTCAATTTCTACATAACTGACTATAAATATTTAAATTGTTTTGAAATGATGTAGTATTACTTATATAGTACAAGACAATATTTATTTCTATCAACAAACATGCATACATAATGTATTAAGAAATGTACTTAAAAAACCAGTTTAAATTACAAAAATCTGGTTTAAAACAAAAAAAAAACTTTTTTTTGCTAACCATGCATAAAACATGCATTTTGTACATCTAATCTCATTTCAAAAAGGAATTTTAATGATAAAGTTTATAAATGATATATTGAACTGAAATAAATTTTATATAGAATTTTAAAAAAAAAATAGATTTAAAATAACAATATTGTAAACGTTGCTCATGAAGTCAATACATACTTTATTATAATTTTTTGTAAACTAGGGTAGATGCTCCAGTTGTGGCCACCTTTAGAGAAAATTTGAAATAGAAATTTTACAGTTATTGACCGATTGAAGCATATTAAATCATAATAACATCATTATTTAGCAAATTTAATTGTCTTTCTGTGAATTATAATGATTTTCTACAGAATATTTTAGATTGTGAGTAATAACTCATTAAATAATTTATATCAATTTGTACCAGTTGTGGCCACCCCTGCACCAGTTTTGGCCATCTCTATGCACCAGTTGTGTAAAGATGAAAATAAGCACTCGCCAGTCGCCACTTGGCGACTAAACATGAAAAACTGGCGACTAAAAATATGGAAAGTACCGGCCAAATGCAGGATTTTCTAAAAGGGATTTCGTCACAGAATCGCGGAAAAAAACTCTGCGAATTTCGTAGAAAGATCACGAAAAAACGCACATTTCGTCAAAAGATTGCGAAAAAAATGTAAATTTTGTCGAAGGATCGCGAAAAAAACCAAACATCGTCAACAGATCGCGAAAAAAATACGCGTATTTCATCAAAAAATCGTGAAAAGAACAAGAATTTTGTCAAACTATCGCTAAGAAACCCAAATTTCGTCAATAAATCGCGAAAAAATGCAAATTTTGTCAAAGAATCGCGAAAAAAAAGCGCGAATTTCGCCAAAGAATCACGAAAAAAAAAACGAGACTTTGTCAAAAGATCGCGAAAAAAACCGCACATTTCGTCAAAGAATCGCGGAAAAACCCGAAATTCGTCAAAGGATCGCTAAGAAACCCAAATTTTGTCAAACGATCGCAGAAAAAACGCGATGAGTCGCGTAAAAAACGCAAATATCGTCAATAGATCGCAGGAAAAAAGGCGAATTTTGTCAAAGAATCGCGTAAAAACGAGAATTTCGTCAAAGAACCGCGAAAAAAAATGCACATTTCGTCAAAGGATCGCGGAAGAAACGCAAACATCGCCAATAGATCACTGTAAAACGCGAATTACATTAAAGTATCGTGAAAAAAACGCATAATTAGTACCAGAAGCGCCCCCCCCCCCCCACCTTTACATTTCAGAAAAATTGTTGTAAATTTCAGAATTTTTTTTTTTTTTTTTTTGTTTAAGTACCTAAGCATTGAGGCTTTTAAAAATCGATTGGAAATTAGTGTCTCAAGTTTATTCAAAAATGATTCTGTTCCGGATTTTCCGAAAATTAAAAAAAAAAAAATTGTGGCAGCCATTTCCAAAAATTCTAAAAAAATCGGTCATAAAATATATCGCGAATTTCGACAAATGGTCGCCGAAAAAAATCAATTTCGTCAATTTTTCGACGAAAAATCGGCAATTTTGTCAAAGGATCGCAGGAAAACGCGAATTTCGTCAGAGGATCGCGAAACAACGGCGAATTCCATCATATGATCGCGAAAAAACGAGAAATTCCGTCGTAAGATCGCGAAAAAGCGGCAAATTTCATCATAAGATCGCAAAAAAGCGGCAAATTTCGCCATAAGATCGCAAAAAAGCGGGAAATTTCGCCATAAGATCGCAAAAAAGCGGGAAATTTTGTCATAAGATCGCAAAAAAGCGGCAACTGTCGTCGTCAGATTGCAAAAAAACGGCAAATTTCATCAAAAGATTGCTAAAAAACGACAAATTTCGTCAAAAGATCGCAAAAAAGCAAATTTCGTCAAAAGATCGTGAAAAAACCACAAATTGCGTCAAAGTGGCATGAAAAAAAAAAAAAACATAGTTCGTGCTGGGAGTGGATTTCTCTCTCCCCCCCCCCCCCCCATCTCTGTTGTAAACCTTTCAAAAAATTTGCTGTGAATTTGATTTTTTTTTTGTTGTTGTTGTTACTCAGAATCACCTCTGTTCATTAAAACAATATGAATTAAAATATTTTTATTTAGTACATAAATTACTTTTTTTACTCTAAACTCATATATTTTTAAGTTAAATATTCAGTGACATAAATGTACTTACTGGCTACTAAAAAAAATCAACCTACCGGCCAGTGGCCACTAAGAAAAATTCCTTATTTTCATCTTTACAGTTGTGGCCACTCCAATATCATGTAGTTTAACAAACATTTTAATTGATAATAAGTAAAAATAAAGCATTTTTATGCAACATCTATTTTACCACACATATATTTGTTAATATATTAAAAGAATTTTGCAATTTTTTTTATGAATTGATAAAAACATCAAGTAAAATGTACTTATGTTGATTTTAATTGAAAATTTCAATTAAAAAAACAAAAAATATATTTAATTTGATTCATAAAAGGGACAACAGTGCCTGTAGGACATCAAGATTAACTATTTAAATCAGTTTTATAATTATCCAATGGATTGTGGATTGATTAAAACACGTGAATCGTCACCAAAGAGTTATATTTCTGGTGCTCCAAAACTTTGCTAGCTTGTAGTGCTGGCATTATACATTTTGAATGGCCTTAATTTTACTTCTTATCCTAGAACAGTGTTCCCTCTAGGCCATTTTTTAAGAGCACAGAATTCTGTGTTTTTTAAACTTGGTAAAATGAACGCTGTTCTTTTTAAATAATGGGAAATACATTCTTGCTTGTATTTAGATATCATTAGTTAAGATTTTTGCAATATTTGGTATTTCTAAAACTGTTTGCCCGAAATCTGGCAAAAATTATGGAACTCCTTCATTTCTTTAGGAAAAATACAAGAAATCATGCTGTAATTTTATTGAACTTTTTAATTTATAATTTGTAAAATCTTTCAAAATTTATGTTTTAATTTATGTATAGCCCCTCCCCTTTGGTTTTATCAATACTAAACACAATATACTATATTTTCTTTAGCAATATATCATTCTTTAGTTACTAGCACAGTGTCCTTTCTAAAGTAAATTATCTATTGGACAGAGAAAACAAAATCTCTTTGATAGAACTGCTATTAGCCTTGCCTTTTTTTTATTATTGAAGCCATTACATATAAAACAAAACTAAATTGATTTTGTTTTATCCTGATGTTCTTAAAATTTATTTAATGGCTAAAATTCTCACTATAAGGAATCATGTGGCCAAAAGTGGAACATATGTTGTACCTTTTTTGCCACTTCCAACTACCATGGCTACAACTGGTACATATAGCAAATTTAAAGCACCAGTTTTGGCCACCCCCAATTAAACTGTTAAAATAATTAATTTAAATGTGAAATTGCATTAGAGAGGAAGCTTACCTCATAAAACCTAATAGTAATTTGTTTCAGGACAAACAGAACCCAATGAGTGCCTAATATTGAAAGATTTGGAAAACTTGACAGCTAAGCAAAAATCTTAATACATGTGAGCACACACTACAGTTTCACACATTTATTTTTTTTTTAAGTCACATTTTATCAAAAAATAAACAAATGAGATTGTAAATGATAAAAGGGTGTTTGCTTAAGGTGTAAAAATGCATATTATTTGTCTGCATCAATTCACAGCTTAAATATTAGACAAACTTATCCAATGTGGCCACAACTGGAGCATCTACCCTACAAATAATTTATAAAATCAAGAGAAGATAAGGTAAAATTGGAAAATAGAAACTTTTATATTAAATAGACGTTCGTTTTTTTTTTTTTTTGTTTTTTTTTTTGTTTTTTTTTTTTTTTCACTATCATCTGGCATGACAGAATTGATATCATAACCAGCAACTGTTAAAGAATCAATTTAAATTTTTTATTGATCACTAGTACTTTTTGCATGTATGTATTTTTTCTATAACTTTCCAAATAATGCTGGTCTAGGTCTGCTAGTTTAAAATATTACAAATATTCTAATTACTATACATATAAAATTTCTTTGAAACAATGTACATGATTTATTAAATTTTGAAGGAAAGTGGATTTTAAAAATACACTTGCCTTCAAGGCATTGCTGAATTTATGCATCTAATTGTGTTATGTGTGTATCTATATATTTGTAACATTTTTCTTATCTTATGGGTGTTACCTTCAATCTCATTTGTGTGTGATATGTGTGCATGAGTGTTTTTTCCTTAGACACTACTACTCGATATTCAACCAAAGTGGTACAATTTTTATTAAAAACACACAAATTATTTTACTAAAAAACACAGACAATGTTTAATTTTAATCTATATATATAAAACAAGAGATGTCTGCCTGCCTGACCGAGGCAAGCGCCGAAATTAAAGCACCTAGGCATCTGAAATTTTTGTCATGTGTTGATGCTGTCCTCAGAAAGTGCACTTCACAGTCAGATTTTTAAATTTCAATTTAGATTTTCTTTTTTTTTAATTAAAACATTATGGGTTAGAGGCTATTTACAACTCTAAGTCAATCTGCGGCAATAAAACATTACAGGCTAGAGGCTATTTACAGCTCTAAGCCAATCTGCGGCAATGAAGAAGCCAGCCAATGAGAGCAGGTGGTAAATATTAGACACAGCGACTGCATTTCCCAGCGGCTGGGCTGGGACCCAGCCTAACTGTAGCGGGATATTGCGCTGTTTATTTCTCATGCTTTATCTTTTTTTGTTACTATAAGATTTAATCTTATTGACATTATTTTATAATGTTTTTTATATTGTTTATAAGAAATGATCTAATACAATTCACGTAAGTTACTTTAAATTGAATTCGTTCTTCATATTAATAACTATTTACATATGCGTAGTCGCCCAAGAATGAAATAGTACAGACATGTAAGAGTTCACCTTTTTTATATTAATTTCGGACATTCTCTGAATTGGAGCAAAAATGCAAAGAAAATATTAGAAACATATAGGGGGGGGGGGGGAGAGGGGGTCTGAAAAGTTTAATAAGACATTTTGTATACTCAAACCCTTGGAGTTTGCTTCTGAATTGCTGTGCAAAAGAGCCATCATATCAAAGTTGCAGGGTTCAAAGTAAGCAGGGTTCGTAAATATCATGATATTTTCGAAAATATCAAAAATATCCGATATTTTGATATATATCCGATATTTTCGATATATATCCGATATTTTCAAAATAGTCACCTTACTGCTGATAATAAATATTTTCAAGCATAATATAAATTAGAAACTAAAAAATTTTGCACTTAACATGAAAACAAAAATATATACTAAAAGCGCACTTTTCTTTTACTTTCAACAAAATTGAAGATCAACTAATTGAAAACAGAAACAATTTGCTTAGGGCCCTTGCTATAGGATTCAGTATCAACTATCAAGAAATCAGAAATTTATAAAACAAAATATTGTTTTAAGTGAAAATTTTTAAGATAAAAGTAAGCTTATCTTATTTTTTTATTCCTATGGCTGTGCAGTTTAAACTGAACTAAATCAATAACAGAACAGATTCTTTTCTAATGAAGCTGTTAATTAACTGAGTATCTAAATTAGACAGTTTATCTATCAGTTCTTTTCTGAATTAATTATGTCCCTCATAATCTAAAAAATGGTAAAAATTCAAAGATAAAGCTTGAAAAGGATGTTTTCTTCTTCAGCTAAAAAAGACACTATCAGAGACAAAAATTCTTTATTTACAGAACAGCATTGTCAATAACAGTTGGAAATTTCATTTGCACTTGTTTTGACTGAAAATATCAAAAATATCTTGCACAGCACAGTGATATTTTGGAAATAAATATCAAATACAGAAAAATATTGAAAATATCACACATCTTGATATTTTGAAAATAAATATGAAGTAATATGAAAATATCGAAAATATCAAAAATCTTGATATTTTGAAAATAAATATCGGATATATCATCATCATCAACCGTTTTCAATCCACTGCTGGATGTAGGTCTCCCCCAGATTTTTCCAATGTTTCCTGTCTAGTGCTTTAGTCATCCAATTTACACCGGCTACTTTTCTGATTTCATCACTCCATCTTACTTGAGGTCGTCTTCTTGGCCGTTTTACATCTCTGGGATACCACTGTAGGGTGTTTGTGCTCCATCTATTGTCTTGTCTTCTTGTGATGTGCCCAGCCCATTTCCATTTTAGCCGTTTAATTCTTTCAATGATGTCAAAAACTTTCGTCTGACTTCTTATACAGGTTATTCTTTTTCTGTCTCTTCTAGTTATACCTAGCATACATCTTTCCATACTTCTCTGTGTTGTTTGTAATCTTTGTACCATCCGTTTTGTTAGCGTCCATGTTTCTCCCCCCTTATTTTACCATGAATTCACAAAATATCGGATATATATCAACGAACCCTGGATATAAGCATCTAAACGTCATGCAAATGAAGTTGTTTAAAGTGTTTTTCCAGAATGAATTTCTTTTTAGACTTTAAAAAGGGAAGAAAGTTTCTTTTCTGTAAGGCTCTTTTTGAAATAGAATATTTTGTCCTATTTATACAACAATTTTGGGTAAAAGATCAGTTTGATGTGCATATATTTAGCAGGGAGATTTTTTTTTTCTTTTAAAAGAAAAAGAAATATCTGTAAACAGCTAAAGCATCAAAAATGGTATTTGTTTTGAGAAATTAAACATTGTACATAAGTCATCCGATATATTTGGATTTACACCTTTCTTTAGCAAACTGTCTTCCATTTTCTTTTTTGATTCAATGAACCTATGCATTTATTGTTAATTATTTTTTTATACTAACTTAGTTACAAAAGAAAAAAAAAACATGTACAGTTATGTTTCATTTTATTGTATAAATAACTATTAAAAGGTGTATGAGTTAAGTGCTATTGTATAGATGGGAAAATTGTTCCTCCTTTTTACTTCTTTCCTGCCTGATAGTATAATGTTTCTTAAACTTTGTTTTCTGGGATCTTAAAGTAATTATTTTTTTTTTCAAATTTGCTGAATCAAAACTTCACTGAATGTTTTCATTTCTTAGCAAAAGTATAAGATGTATGTTTTGATTTTAAGATTTGTTATTGAACTCTGTTTCATTTAAGGAGGTCCGGGACATACCTATTTTAAAATAATTTTTATTTATTGAGTTACTATTTTGAAATTTTTTGTGATGCTTAACCATAACATGATAAAACTTATTAATCGGTACCCAGTAGCAGAAATTTATGGTTGTGTCTGCGACAGCAATTTAGTGGGATGAAAATTGTCTGCGGGAGTAGTGTGTTATATTTTCTTATGTACAAACATTATGAGTGTTAAAATAAACAGAGTTCTTACTGATTAATACCAGGGGTGATTCTGAGTAAAAAAAAAAAAAAAAAAAAAATCTGAAATTCACAACAAAATTTCCGAAAGGTTACAACAGAGGTGGGTGGGAGGGCAGGGAGCGAAAATCCACTACTGGCACTAATTATGTGTTTTTCTTGCGCACTTTTGATGAAATTTGTGTTTTTTCGCGATCTTTTGACGAAATATGCCGTTTATCTCGATCTTTTGACAAAATTTGCTGTTTTTTTGCGATCTTATGAGGAAATTCCTCGTTTTTTTTGCAAACTTTTGACGAAATTTGCTATTTTTTCGCGATCCTTTGACAAAGTTGAGCTTTTTTTCGCGATCCTTTACGAACTTCGTGTTTTTTCCTAGATTCTTTGACGAACTTAGTGTTTTTTCTGCGATAGAAATTTGCATTTTTTCAGCACCTTTGGGACTGGGACGAAATTCACGTTTTTCCCGGGATCTTTTGACGAAATTCGCGTTTTCACAGTGATCCTTTGTCAGAAATTTGCACTTTTTGCGATTTTTTGACGAAATTCCGCAAATTTAATTTCGATCTTTTGACATAAAGTTTCCTGTTTTCGCGATCCTTTGACAGTAATCTGCGTTTTTCGTGATCCTTTGACAGAAATTTGCATTTTTTCGCGATCGTTTTACAGAAATTTACGTTTTTTTGCGATCGTTTTACAAAAATTTGAGTTTTTTCGCGAATGTTTTACAAAAATTTGCGTTTTTCGTGATCGTTTTACAGAAATTTGCATTTTTTCCGCGATTGTCTGACTAAATTCGTTTAGCCACGTTTTTTCGGGATTTTTGGATAAAATTCAAGTTTGTACAGCGATCTTTTGGCAGAAATTTACGCTTTTCGAGATCTTCTGACGAAATTCCTCCTTCTTTCCGCAATCCTTTGACATAAATTTGCGCTTGTTCACGATCCTTTGACATAAATTTGCGTTTTTTCGCGATCGTTTGACTAAATTTGCGTTTTCCCCACAATCGTTTGTCTAAATTTGCGTTCTTTCCGCGATCCTTTTACCAAATTCGCATTCTTTCCGCGATCCTGTGACGAAATTCGTGTTTTTTCCGCGATCCTGTGACAGAAATTTGCATTTTTTCTACAACCCTGGGACGAGATTCATGTTTTTTTTCCGGTCTCTTTTGACGAAATTCGCGTTTTTATAGCGACCCTTTGGCTATAAATTACCGATTTTTTATGCGAACGATTGCCGAAATTGATATTTTTCGCCGACCATTTGTCGAATTCGCGATATTTTTTGACAGAATTTGCGTACTTTTTATTTATTTTTTTTTCACGTTGGCAAATTTATCTGCAAGGTCCAAAATAAATCTGCGACGCACGTCGCGAACTTTCTGCTACCGGGAATCGATATAACTCGAAATGTTATACGTAGAATTTAAACTTTTTTTCATTTAAATAAGCAGAAATGTAAGTTTTAATTTTGATTCTGCATTTTTAAAATTGTTATTGAACTCAGTTTGCTTCATATACAAATATTCAATGTTTTGATTTATTATTGTTGACATTATTGGGCGATGACAATGTACATTTTATACTTGACTGCATGTCCATTCTTGGATGATTATTCTGAAACTCCAAATTTGTCTAATCGCCCCAAGAATTGAAAGTAAATAATATCCGTTCTTGGGCGATTAAGAGTTCATTCAAGTGCGATTCTTATGTCACAAAATCCAATCATAACTATTTTACGCACTGAGGATTTTCCATTTTCAGTTCTTTTCCTTTTGTTAATCTTTTCTCTCCACTTTCCCACTGATAAGAAATCGTAATGAAAACATATCTTACACTTTACTGAATGTTTTCATAGTGCCAGGCCCAGTAGCAGAAAATTCAAGATTTTCTTATCTCTTTTGCAGATTATTTTTCCATCAAACCTTTTATTTTTTCGCTTTACAATTATGTTTATCTCTTTATTACTTAATACAAAACTAAGATTATTATCTATAAAAATTAATAAATGCATAAAGACATTGCAGGTAAGTGGTGGTTTGATTAATTAATGCTTCAATTGTAAAATATTTTACCAGCAGGTTGTTTTCTGCCACTAAAGTATTTGTTACAGACACTTGGAGAATTTTCTGCAACTGTGGTGCCAGGCATAGCAGTTTAAAGTTTAGGCGTAATTCTATGAAGAAAAATTGTGATTTTTTTTTTTTTTCTGTCACCATTTGTCAAAGTTCCCGATATTTCTCAGCGACAGATTGGCAAAATTCAGCGTGTGCTTCTGCACTCTTTTGTCAAAATTTGTTATACATTTCCGCAATCTTTTGATGAAATTTGCAATTTATTCCCTTGACTGTTTATCGAATTTTGCGTTTTATTTTTATAGTGATTGTTTTTACAAGATCGTTTCATGAAATTCAAGTTTTTTTTTTTTCAACGATCTGCGACGAAATTTGTTTTTTCTTTTTTTTTTTTTTTGCGACCATTAGCCAAACTTTGCCCCCCCCCACCCCAAATCATTTCTTGAAATTTGCGTTTTTTTTTTTTTTTTTTTTTTTTTTTAACGATCAGTGACAAAATTTGTGTTTTTCTTTTCCGCGGCCATTTGTCAAAATTCCAGATATTTCTCAGCGACAGATTGGCAAAATTCGTAATGTGCACTCTTTAGACAAACTTTGCTATGCGTTTCTGCGATCTTTTGATGACATTTGCAATACTTTTTTTTGTTTACAGAAATTCACGTTTTTTTTTTCAGCGATCGTTTCACAAAATGCACAATTTCCTCACCCCCCCCCCGAATCGTTTCATGAAATTTGCATTTTTTTTTTTTTTTCAACGATCAGTGACAAAATTTGTGTTTTTCTTTTCCACGGCCATTTGTCGAAGTTCCCGATATTTCTCAGCGACAGATTGGCAAAATTGGCATATGCTTCTGCACTTTTTTGACAAAATTTGCCATGCATTTCCGCGATCTTTTGATGAAATTTGCAATATTTTTCTTCGTTTACTGAAATTCGCAGGGGTTTTTTTCAGCAACCGTTTGACGAAATTCTTTCAAAAAAAAAAAAATTTTTTTTTCAACGATCTATGACGAAATTTGTGATTTTATTTATTTTTTTTTTTTGGCAAGGGTCATTCCATGTCAAATCATCCAGCAATTTTACAAAATGTCACCCACCATCTCAGATTTTGACGAAACTTGGAACATGAAAACATACATATATAAGATGCTACCACATGAAATTTTAATTGAATCCAATTAAAATATTTCAAATTATAAGCATCTGAACATGTGACACTTTTCTTTTTCTATGGACATTTTTAAAGTGTTGATTTTCTGTATGGTTCTACAAAAAACTTCATAACTCTTTACCAAATAATTAAAATGGTTGAATTTTTTGGCGGAACTTTCTTTATATTATTTATTTTATAAAGTAATACCAACTTTTATTTTCTTTTTACAACAAATATATTTTTTAAATTTTTGAACTTTTGAATACCCATATAAAATTGACATTTCATATATGAATTTCACAAAAATTTTTTTAGATGTGCTACCCATTTTATTTTGCTAAATATTTTTTTATGAGCTCTTTATTAGTCAATCTTTTCTCAATAAAAAAATTAAAGAGGTGTTTTTTGAAAAACTTGAGAAAAAAATTTTTCTTTGAGATTTTTTTAATATTCATATAAAATTGACACTTCATGTATGAATTTCAAAAGAAAAAATATTTTTAGATATACCACCCATTTTATTTTGTTAAATATTTTTTTATGAGCTATTTATTTTTCTTTTAACTGATTATCTATCTATCAAACTGATTGGTAAAGTTATCATACGAATTTGAATATTTCCAACTGAGCGAAAAATGCCCAGGCTGGGAATCGATATTGGAAATATTCAAATTCGTATGATAACTTTACCAATCAGTTTGATTGTGTTAAAATAATACTTTAGATATATTCTGTAAAATTAACAAAAAAATTTTTTTCTCAAGAATTTCAAAAAACACCTTTCTAATTTTTTTATTATTAAATGGTTTCCTTTTAAACTATATATATAAAAAAAATCAGCCAAATCAAATGGGTAGCACATGTAAAAAAAAAAATGAATTACATATTTTCATATTTTTTTAAAACAATATTCGAGTTCTAAAAAGTTTTATAAACCATTCTTTTAATAAAATACATTATTAAGAATCTCTAAAAAAATATACAGCTAATTTTATTAATAATATTTAGAAAAATGAACATTTTTATCCAACATTACATGTTTAACGGAAGATCATTTTCTGCAAAAAATTGAGTGAGAGGGGTATTTTTAAATGCTTGTAACTCATGAAAAAATTATTATTTTAAACTGAAATTTCGTGTAACAGCATATCTTTAGACATTGTTTATGTGTTTAAAATTTCATAGAAATCTGTGACGGTGGGTGACATGGTCTGGATGAAGTGACATGGAATGACCCGCAACTGTTTGCCAATGTTCCCAATATTTCTCAGTGACAGATTGGCAAAATTCAGCGTGTGCTTCTGCACTCTTTTGTCAAAATTTGCTATACATTTTCATGATCTTTTGATGAAATTTGCAGTTTCCTCGACTGTTTATCGAAATTTGTGTTTTATTTTTATAGTGATTGTTTTTACAAGATCGTTTCACGAAATTTGCGTTTTTTTTTTTTTTCTTTTTCAACGATCTGTGACAAAATTTGTGATTTTTTTTTTTTTTAATGCACCCATTTGACGAAGTTCCCAAAATTTCTCAGCGAGAGATTGGCAAATTCGGCATTTGCACCTGTAGGGGAAGACTGGGTACAATGAAACATTACTTGTAAAATCAATCAAATTTGTCATACAGAGTTGCAGTTTATATATATGTTATACAACTATATGTTCCAATTACTGATGTGATTTGGATACATTCACATTTCTACAACAGCAGCAATAGAAGATTATTGCTTTTACACCATTGAAAGTAACTTTCTTTACTAAGAGTAATTTTGATTCTTTTTCCTTGTTTTTATATGTAATAATTATTTTTTCGATACATTGTTATCTTTGGGTTGTTGCCTTCATACCTCCAAAACCAAACTAAAAAAAATAAATATTAGAAGTTTGAAAATAAATTTTTATTTAGTAACCTCAGTGCGGGGTACAATGAAACACTTGCAGACGGGGTACAATGAAACATGTTTTATTAGAGTAATAAAAATAGTAAATAGAATATATTAGAAGTAAGAGTAGGAAAACAGAAAAAAAAAAAAAAAAAAAAAAAAAGAGTTTTATTCTAACCAGGTCAGTAAAAAATGCTCTTGTGAAGCAATTAAAAAATAGAAGGAGAAAAAAAGCTAAGAAGGGATTGTTTTGAAAACAAACTCTGCCTGTCTGATCTTTAAATGAAAATTTTTTCCATGAGCCATGAATGTTTCTGGTTTAAGGCATTTATAACAAGTATGAACTCATCTAAAAACAATTAAACATATCAATAAAGGCATGTATTCAGAAAAATATAGGAAATTATACAGATTTACTTTATAAATTTAACTTTTACAAAAAATTGTTTAACAAAAACAATGAAAATTTAGGATATGGATAACAATGTTAAATGTCAATTTCTAAATGTAAGAACTGTGAAAATTAAAATGCTTGAAAATACAGAAAACTGGGGGTTTGTACAAAAGTTCAAATTAGTAGAAAATCGTCGATTGCCGAAATATTTCAACAATCTTTGACACACGGTAAATAAATACTCATATTATAAATAGCATATATCAATATAGGAAGTATTTTAATATAGATAGGAAGTTAGTGAACTACATTTCGTATTACAACCAAGATATATACAAATTATCAAACAGTTATTTATTAAATTATTACTAACTTTCTCAGAATCCTTAGAAACAGACGCCATTGCACTGGATTCGATTTTCATAATATTGATTGATTGATTAATAAATCGGAGCCAAAGCTAAACAACTTGGTCGATATGATAGGGTGCCTCTATATGAGAGTGACAATTTAAGGAAAGGGCATGTTTACAAACATACACTTCCGTCAACCAATCTACCACTACATTTTTATCATAGCGATCATTGCAGGAATCAACTTGGCGACGTAGGCCAATCATACCATAGATCTGTTAAATCAATCTGTTAAAGGCCAATCAAATTTCCGGAGTTCATGTGTATAGTAGGAGTCATAGTGAATGAACAGGTTTTTCTTGCTGACCAACAGTAATTCGACCAACAGTGACGTCAACTACCCTTTCATAGTCAGGTGAAATACAGCCACCTCATTGGTCGTGCGGTCGCGTGGTTTTAAGAGAGATAAAGGTGAGGATCACCACTGCCACCTCCTCCTGTGGAGGTGGCAGTGGGATCACCAACTTGCTTCTCCATTTGAATTTTGAAAGGAGTGAGGGGAAATGTAATTTTGAAGCAAATGTTACCTTATTTACATTTATGCATTATTTACCTTATTATTTTCTTCGCCTTTATCAATGGACTTTACCCACGAGTGGCAACAGTCACGCCACTGTGGGTACCTACCTTCGAAAAAGATTGTTTATTGGACGACGGGGAAGCTGTGTTAAAATTTTCTTCACGCCTATTGGTGTTTTCCTTCTAGATACCCGCAACTGACGTGGCATGGGTAAAGTCCATTAAGATATTTTGATAACATACAACGAGAATGAATAATTTAGATTATAAGTTGTAACAATTTTTAAATAATATGACATGACAAATATTCTTTAATAGAAATTTAGTTTTCATTGAAAAATACTTATAATATCATTTAAAAATTGTCTATAAATACCGTATGGTGAAAATCTCAATAAATTTTCTCCTCTACCCCCCCCCCCCCCCCAGCCATTTAAATCCATAAGATCACAAAAAATTAATATTATTCTAGAAAAAGTCAACAACTATCAAAAAAAGACCTTTTTCTAGACTTTAAATTCGAAACTTTAAATGAACAAAATTATATATATAAAAACAAATACACAAATAATTTAAAAAATACAGAATTTAATGTTTTAGCATTAAATGAAAAAAAAACCCTTAAAAATAAATCCAAAAACTTTTTTTAAGCCCTTCCAGGTTATGCCTATAAAATAAATATGAAAGTAAAAAAGTTTTCTGTTTTTAACCCTTTATGCCCGACGGTGCATTAAAGTGCCATTAAAATAACTTGTTATAAAACTAATTTAATACATCGATTAGTAGTTATACTGTTTAGAATGAATTATATATATTTTATTTTACCTTGTTCCAAAAAACATTATTGATTGCACAAAAAAAAATAATTTCTTCTGCCTTTGCATCTTTTTCAGCTTTCTTGACGTTGACAGATTGGGTGTGGGGGGAGGGGAGGCGAAAGTTTCTGTTCGGAATATTTCTATTGTAAGAAATTATATTTGTATATTTTGTAATTCTACAAAATACTGAAAAAAAAGATTTGAGGGGAGTTACAAATATTGCACAAAATCCCTATAAATTCAATTTAATTAATTAATTTTGGCAAAATCCTTCTAAAATTTATTAAACGATTGTGTAAATCTTCTAATGTAGTTTCAAAAATTCACAAAATATGCTTTAGAAAATGAAATTTTCATAAATTCATAAACTGGGCCATAAAAGATAAGCATTCTTTTATAGAAATTCAGTGTTTATCTTATAAATCAAGCCTAGTATCATGACTGCTATTCAAGTCCGCTACAATGTGTTAATTTGGCGTGGACCCCGATTATGGAAATTTTCTTCGTTTAACTTACTATTAGAAAAGCATGAACTTGTGCATTTATTTTGAAAATCACAATTTTCTTTCTGTTTTTTTTTTTTTTTTTTTTTTTAAACATATGCAAAAGAAAAAAAGCATAGTTTAAACAACCTTTCAAGATTTCTAAATTGTTTTTTGAAACATAAAATAATTAATTAATGATGAAAGTGCATTAAAAAATATATACAGTGAGCAAAAAAAGTATTTGCACACCAGGTAAGTTTGTTGTAGCATATGTATAAATAAATAAAAAGCAACTAAGAATTAAAAATACCAACACTTTTACAAAACAAATAAACATACTTAATGTCTGACTTAATAATTATATTTAAAATATGAAAACATAAAAAAGTAGCATTTGTACTGCCAAAAAAATTTTTGCACTGTAGCAATAAAAATAGATCTAGAGGAATTATTTATAAGTTAAAAACAGTGCTAATATTTAGTATGCATGCCCTTTGCTTCAATTACAGCTTGTAATCGTCTGGGCATTGATGCTATTAATTTGTGACATGTTTCACTGCTGATTTGTAGCCATTCTTCCCTAAGAGCTTGCTTAAGTTCTGATTTGTTAGAAATTTTCTTTTTCCTTATTT